>JASEVX010000001.1:128430755-128816086 GCA_031761405.1 Serripes groenlandicus | reverse complement strand
CATTGTGGTCATAGGTGAAATTGCTCATGATGAGCAATTTCACCTTTGGACACAATATTTTCCACTTATTGTCATTGGTTATCCATTCAATTATAGAGATTTTCCATTTTTTGACAAAATATGTTCAAAGTCGTCTGCTGCAAATTAGTTGTATGTGGGAAAGGGTTAACATAACACGTGGCAACGGGTTTGTCTTCAAATTGCGTAGTTGTCTATATTTTCAACATATAGCATGATCGATATTGGTGAACATATCCTTTTATTAAAATAACCCTTTCCCAAATACCAGTAAAATTCCAGCAAAAGAATTTGAAAACATTTGCAATAAATTTAGAAAATCTCTCTAAACGAAAGTGTAATTATTATATAGAGTTGAAGACTTTTTGACAAAAGAAGAAATTGCTCATTATTATAAGCAATTTCTTCTCTTGCCACAATGTTTTCAAAAGTCGTCCGCTTTAGATAAATCGAAATGCGTCTGAAAGTGGGAAACGGACGTAATAAATCGGAGTATGTGGAGTAACGCGAAACCGAAATGCGTGCATGTTTCAACGTCTCTTTAGAATTTCTAAAGATCCACTTGCATTTTACGATTGTTTTGAAGAAAACTTGTAAAGCCGAATTTGAAATAAATAATTACAGCATATTGGAAGTTTGAAATATCAAAATAAAAAATGTGATTGTTTTATACCGCTTGAAATACTTATTCAATTACATCGCCGCACAACCATACCTCTGTTAAGTCAGTTTTGGGGCTTTTAGATAAAAAGGTGGCTTTTATGCGATAATCATTTAGATTTTTAAATAAAAAGTTCAATGTGTCGCACTTGTCACATGATCAACTATTTGACTTATTAGATAACGCGAGCTATTTATAGAATGATAGATAGTTCATAGTCTTTTATGATAATGTTTTGAGAATACGAAAACAAAATATAATAGTAACAGTCTGATTAGATTCGACCATATCAAAGCTCGAATCGTGGACTTATTGGTACAAAGGCTCCACCACGTGGCTACAAAAGCTAGCTTTGTAAACAAAAAGGCAGTGTAAATGTTCCCTCATACATTTACATATACCTCAACTAATTTTGAAACTCAATCCCGAATTTCCGGAGTCTGGCAGGTCAATATTTTGGGTATCATTTTAACATGTTAACAGTCATAATAGATCCGACTACAAGGGTTCGAATCTTAGACCTCTCGATCAGAAGGCGAACGCTCTACCAACCACGTCGCTATAAAACATAGCTATTTTATAATTTAGCAATGCAGTATAGGTGTTCCCTTGGCTACATTGCCACACTGTTTTCAAACGTTTTCTTCCTCAGAAGCCTCAAAATGCGTCTACATAGGGGAAAATGTCGCTTTTATGTAAAGTACATATAGTATGCGATCACGTAGAACAGCCGCAATCAAGTTACGCATTTATCATAGTTTTCGCCAGAATTTGTCAGAGGCGACTGCTGCTGATATGCTGTATAAAGGTACACGGACTAAAGAGTAACGTGCGTTGTGCTTTAGGTACGTGTGTATCATATTAAAAGGTTATTTTTACCTCATTTTACTAAATCCAATACTAAACCAAGCCTTCGGAGCGTATTCCGTTATCTTTTTCCCAGATACTTTGGCTTTAATAACATGTTTAATCTCGCTAATAACGGAAAAACAACAATAGATGACATATACGTGAAGTTGGCACGAATAGGCGGAACAGCCGGAATTCCAGCTATTCTGTGTGTATAAATCAACCGGAACAGTTTGGGTTACGACTACTTCGGCTCTTCCAGCTATTCTGGTCAGCCTAAACTGTCGATTCGGCCCAATTTCGGGGCAACTAGAAGCAAGTGTTCGGCGCCTTTCTCTTACACATGCCAGGTTATCGTCTATATTATGTAACTCGAACAATATAGAGCCATACTTGGGGTTGCTTACTTGCCAAACGTTTGCTGGACTTTGCAGCCGGCTGCCACAACTAATCTAAACGTAACTTAGTGCAACTGAATGCCAGTGTAATAGTAACAATTGTTCAAACACGCGTCACATTCAGTTCATTTTAATAACATACGTCACATGAAAACAAACCTTTGTGACCAACAAAGATCCGGATCATTTTTTTGTTTAAATTTGTACGAATTTCAAGCATATAAGGTGCAGAACGTTTTGAAGCGAAGTCACGGTTCGAAAACTACAGCAATAAAATAATAATAAAGATCAATCGTGATAAAATAATCGTAATTCATTTATATTATTTATGGAAATTTCCTAAAAAATAACTGTAAATGAAATTGATCCTTTCCCACATACAACATATATATACTCAGTTACAAAAGAAAGTGTGCACTTTGTTTTCTGTGATTTTTCATCGACTAGTTTTCTGAAAGCCTATATATTTGGTACTAAAATTGAGATCTGTTTACGTACAATATGGCGAACGTTTTGGATTTTGAGTTGCGCTCGTTTTTAAACGAGAAAGGACGGAGTGTTAAAATCAAAGTTGCAAAGCTACTCTGAGAATCAGACTGTGTTCAGTTTGGAATTTTACGTTGTTTTAATTGCAATCCTGGCGACGCAATACGGTCTGTCTGCTGATACCGTACTGCGGCGATTTGCTACACCACCGTTGGCGCAACCGAATTACTGTGTTTCTGTGGCATACTAACGCCCTACTAACGTTAGTTACGTTGCCGCCACGAGCAAGCATCGTTAATGCTAGAATTCGCTGATTTTCATTCAATCTAGGCATGTTCGTTGTGTACCGATGTGAATTCAAATGAGATTTTCCCTTTGTATAAGCATTAAGGATTACCCCCATACACGTTTCCGGTGAAATGTACATTTTCCTCGGGCTGCACGTGCAAATCAGGCAAGCACGTCTAATCGAATACACTGAAAATCTCTTCATACCACGTGGTAGATTTTGGACTCGATCGATGACAAATACACTTTAGTCTGGAGTTCCTTCCCCTTATTACTATGTAAAGGGTCAGGCACAAACCAAATAATGGCGGACGCGATGGACTATCAGGTAATATCTAAATTTCCTATTTTGTGACCATCGGGATAATAATTCATTTATCTTATTGAAATAAGGTCATAAATTGATTCCATGCTTTCATTTTATGATGCTTTGTTCTGTTTGGAAGAAAAATTATTTGTTATCGAGTAGTATAGTTTTCGGGTAGATGAAAATGTATTTGAAATTCGGATACACAGGATCTCATTAGAAATAAATGTTTTTATCTTTATGGGATGTATATCATTTCTAAAAATGTTCAAATGTTTCCTTTATTATAAGTTTCAGTAGTCCCCGATTTAGGCAATATAGGCTCTATTTTGAACAATTTAAATGTTTTTAAACTGTTTATTTGATTTCTCAAGTCAAATGATTTCTGAGTTTCTATTGTCAATTAGATCCAGATCAGCCTGCAAGGATAATGCTGATCAAGATCTAGATTGTTCACTTCACACATTCCAACATAAAACAAATATGCAGAAGACGACTGAAAACATCTTGAAGATCTCTAGAAATGACAGCACAATTACTGTAAAAAGTTGAAAACATTGTGACAAAAGGAGAAATTGCTTTTCAAAAGTCGTCTGCTGCAGAGTAAACACAGATGTGCAATCTGATTTGCAATTATAATCAAACATGTATTCATTAAGTGAAGGTTTAATCTGTATGGAAAAGGGTTAAACTATGGTTAACTTAACACTTTCCCACATACTGCAAATATGCAGTGGACGACTTTGAAAACAGTTTGGCAAATATGTCTGTAAATGAAAATTTAATAATTGAATAGAGTTGACACTATTTGTGACAAAAGGAGAATTATAAGTAATTTCTCCATTTATCACATTGTTTTTAAAAGTTGACGGCTGCATATGCATCAGAATGTGTCTACAAGTAGGAAAGGATTAAAAGGAAAGCATTCTATAAATAGCAATATAACAGTCCGTTCAATTTGGCTGTTGTTATTTTTAAAAATGTATCGTTTTGTTTACAGGGTGACAAAGGCTCCTATCAGATACTTGTACTCCCGTAGAAGATAATCCAATTTATTATAATGAACAAATGGACTTCTTATTAAATTCTGAAATATCTCCAGAGAAAGTACAAAGAGGTCTAATAAAATTAAAAACTGGCAAGGCACATGGTAAAGATGGCATATCAGCTGAATTTTACAAACATACTCTGCAAGAAATTAGTCCAATCTTAGTTAAACTATTCAACAAAATACTTGAAACGGGAATATTCCCAGAGTCATGGTCTGAAACTTTAATATTACCGATCCATAAATCTGGTTCTAAAAATGATCCAGGTAACTACAGAGGGATCTCTCTTCTTAATAGTATGTATAAAATATTTTCATTCATTGTGAATGACCGTTTAACGACCTGGTCGAACCAGTTCGAAATTATAGAGGCCCATTAAGAAAGTATAAACGTTGGGTTTATAGGGGTGAACATATAAAAGTAACTTCAACATATAAATTCAGCAACAACAAAACTTGCAGCACAGGCCCGTAAATCTCTTTATCAAATCAAGCGATTTAAAAAACCTCTTGGTAAATTTTGTCATAAAGAATATTTTAAAATTTTCGATTCTATGGTTATTCCAATACTTACATACGGGTCAGAGATTTGGGGCTATGAAACTAAAAAATGTGTAGAACAAATCCAGACAAAATTCTGTAAAAACTTTCTTGGTATCAATTCGTCTGTAAATGACGCAATGGCATTGGGTGAATGTGGGAGATTTCCTCTAGCTATAAATTACCACATTAAATTTATCAAATACTGGGTAAGACTGATTCATATGGATCCTAACAGATATCCAAAACAGTGCTATTTGATGCTTAAGAAGTATGATGATATTGGTAGAATTAATTGGGTTACAAAAGTTAGAGAATTTCTATTTAAGTATGGCTTTGGTTTTGTGTGGCTTTCGCAAGATATAGGTAATGAAACGTATTTCATAAAACAAGTAAAACAAAGATTAAAAGACTGTTCCTTTCAAATGTGGCATAATGATATACTTCTTCAAGGTGTGATTTGTACAAAAATGTGAAAACATTATTAAATGTTGAAAGTTATTTAAATTTAGACATTAAACCCTACTATAAACGTTCTCTGTCGAGTTTTAGATGCTCAAGCCACAAACTTAACGTTGAACTTGGTCGTCATTTTAATATTGAAAGAGAAAATCGAATTTGTGTATATTGCTTTATGCAAAAAGATGCCTTAGTTATCGAGGATGAGTTTCATGCCTTCTTTGTTTGTGAAAAGTTTAAGATTATTAGAGATTTGTATCTAAATACGTGGTTTAATGCGTTACCAAGCTTACAGAATTTTTATTTTCTTCTTCAAAATGAAAATCCATTAGTTATTAAAAATATAGCCATTTATGTTTCAAAGCTTTTTGAAGAAATTTGATTGTGCACATTACTACATTGTACATTGAATGTAATATAATATGTATGTATTGTGGGCCGGAGGCCTAGTTACGCAAATAAACTATTTTATTATATGCCTGTACATTTTCCGGTGGAAATACATGCAGATTGACATGCGCAAATACACCACGACAGATTAAAATTCCGTATCTACATGCGGTGTAAATACAAGATTGTGACGTCAGACAGTGCGCGGAATACTTTCAGCGAGGTATCCCCAATAAACAATGTATTGAATCTGTATATTTAATAGTTTTTTCGCTCTTCATAGATCGTAGGTATATAATAAAAGGAATATTACGTTGCGGGAGCGATAAATGGGTACGTATTGCACGACTCGTAGCGTGGGAAAATCCATATCTTACTCGACCTTCGGTCTCGTAAGATATCGATTTTTCCACGCTACTTGTCGTGCAATACAAACCCTTTTATCGCTCCCGCAACGTAATATTCCGTATGTATTGTATCAGAGTACTGCAATTAATACCGTATGACGCTACCAGAAATAATATGCTAACAAGCTAGTGTAAGTAATATGTGAACACTGTACATCTTGATCAGACTGTGTAGATGCACAGTCTAATCTAAATCTTTAATACTGTTCTCAAAATCCAACTTGTACATTTTGTCATGCACAGGCTCATATCATGTATAAAACATGTACAATAAAATGTGTGGCACTCAGAAACATCATATATTTTGAAAAGTAGATGAATAGATTATGGAATTTCAATCTGCCTAAACTGAACACAGATAGAAGGTGAGGAAGGATGGAGTTAATGGTTAAATCATTTACATGCATCCTGATAATATTAATAATTTTTGACTGTGTACTAAACTAGAGTTATGGCATGGTTTATAGGACATGTGAAACAAGTTTAGATCCAGATCACATATGTGTATTCTGATCATGATCTGTATTGGCGGCTAATATATATTTTATTTTTTCAAGTGAACAATAAAGATCCTTATTCGGATGAATGGACTAGTTGCAGTAATTCAGAGCCAGTTGAGCCTACACACCTGTGTATGACATACATAGTATGCTCATGATCTGCATTGTTCACCTTGTGAACAGAAATAATCTGATAAATCTTAAGCCAAAAGTTCAGATACTGAGCAGATTGCACATTTAGTTATGTCCATGCAGAACGTTATTTAAGTTGTTTCTATTCTTTCACAGCATATGTCCAAGAGGTAGGGATGACTGGCAGATCAAATGGTGAAGCTGATGCCATTTTATACTACAACAAAGCTGACGTTGGGCTTCCTAGTATGAAAAAAGATATGAAGGAATATTGTCTTAATAATGATACATGCCGGCGGAGAACAATAAATAGTTACCTTGGTTTTGAAACCGTTAAAACACCACATAAATGCTGTGCACACAACACTTTAGAATTGAATGGGATTTCAATAATATGGCTATGAAGTAGAATGTCTCACTTCACATAGTTAGAAAACATCTGTCTTAAACCTTTCCCTCATTTAGACGCCCCCTGACAACTTTTGAAGACATTGTGATAAAAGATGCAAATTGTTCATTATGAGTTATTTCTCCTTTTGCCACAATGTTTTAACTTTCTTCAGTAATTAAACAAAACTAATTGTAGAAGGGGAAGGGTTAAAGAGAATATTTGCTTATTTAGTATTGTAACGTTACGGCTCGAACTACGATGAATTAATGAATAAATTATATTGGAAGATAGGAAATGCTCGATGGTTTCCTTATTAATATTGGTCCTAGTTCTGTCTTGGGAGGAGTCAATGTTGACCTCTCAAAAATGAAGCTAGGTCAATAAAGAGAGTTATGAATATGTAAACAGGGCAGTATAAAAGATGGCCCATAGCCGCTTCAAGGGAGATAGGAATACAGCTAGGAGAGAAGGCAGGGGATAGAGAGAGATAGAGGGGAGGGAGCGGGCGTTATAACTACATCATGTAGAGGTGCTGCCGAGGTCAGACTCTTGGGCGAGAATCAGGGCCAAGAGTGGAGAGATTGATCCAGATGGGTCCTCTCTTCGGGGATCATAGGGGAAGATATGGTATTATAAATGATGTCGCGCAGAGATTATTGCCACTTTGGTCTAATGGAACATTTACTTAAATATCTTGGTAAAAGGAGGCGCGACTAAAATGACTATTGATGTTGTTAGATGTTCGATGTGTCATTTTCGTATTATGTGTGAGAAGTAAATATCAAATAGTATGTTAGTCACATAGACTTGTTGAACTTTATTATTAAATAGTTTAACAACGCATCGCGAAGTAATAAGAGTCATACGAAAACGAGCCAAAGAAAGAAGGATAACATTAGAAGGAAAACATTAGAAGGATAACATTACAGTATTTTAAGCTTAAAAGTAACAGAAAATGAGTTGATTTTGGTGTAAGATTGAATTTAATTTCACCCAGTGATCTCAGAAACCTAGACTATATGTTCACCTTCAAGTTGCTACTAGTGAAAATATAGCCTAAGTGTTTTTGATCATGATTGAAAAATTCAATCTTGCACTGAAATAAAAAAAAATCTAGTCTCATGGTTAAATTCAATTTAAATATCAAGATGATGTTTATTGAAAATAATGTGACACTATCATCATCTTTATTTCATTAAACAAAAGGACCAGGCATAGCAATGTTGGGTATTTTTTAAAACACACATGGGATCCACCATCAAAAGCAGTGAAATTGTTATAAAATAAACTGATTGAAAAATACTATTTTAATAATAATAAGACAGCTACTTAATTTCAAAAAATTTGAAACTCTTTAAATGATACCAGTAATAATATTTTCATAATTCATTTTGTCCAGAAATTTTTCCAAATTGGTCTGCTGTATATTTCTTGTTTGTGTTTCTTAACCCTTTCCCTTATATAGACGCTTTCTGGTGCCTCTGCAGCAGACGGCTTTTTTGAAAACATAGTGACAAAAGAAGCAATTTCTCCGGATTTTTCGGAGTTTCTTTTACATAACTGTGTGTTCCTTTACATAACTGTGATCAGGTGCCACAACATATTAGTAGTTCATCACAAAGATGAAATGTCAAAGTAAACCACACAGGACATGCAAACAAACTTTGTTTCATAAAGTATCCGAAATAATTCAACTGTCCGAACACCACTCATTTTCTAGTTTGTCAAAAACCAACGTCACATCTTCTTACAAAGAGCAATCTATATTAATGACTAAAGGAATAAAACGATTTTATCCAGATGGTCTGCTTATTAAAATAATTACATTCAAATTGTACATCGGAGTTATATCGTCGCATGCCGCCATTCATTCGGTTGTGCCAGACTTACTATCATAGGAAGTCGGGAACCAGACTAAATACACTTGAGATATAGTATGCGAAATTGAAACCTATACGTCTGCTAAATATTGAAATATTTAAAATTAAAAAGTGCACACTTTCTTTTGGAACTGAGTGTACATACAATGAAATTGAAAACCTCTAAGCTAGGGTGTGGTAAGGCACTTAAATAAAGTTGAAAACGTTGTGGATAAAGGAGAAATTGCTCTTTATGAACACTTTCTCAATTTCGAATGTTGTCTGCTGTAGACGTCTCAAAATAGTCTGTATGATACGAAGTATTAAATGATCTTGTTTTGTTAGAGGAAAGCGTCATGATGACACACGTTTCAGTGATTCAAACACCGGGGATTTTCAAAAGTGAAAATGTTTTATTTATTTTTATTTTTGGGTTGTTGGTTTCTTTTCAAATAGAATTATACAACGAATTACATGTAAGAAAATTGTTTTTTTCGATTCAATTCTAAGATAGATGCCCTTGGTAGCATATCACATCCTTGATAATTCAGGCAATTCTTAAACAAAATAAAGTTGAGACTTAACCATGTATTGTTCGACATGATGGATCTGATCGTTACCTGTGTGAACAGATTTATATACCATTTATAAATACTATAAAACGATGTATATACCATTTATAAATACTATACAACGATGTATATACCATTGAGAATTGCATATACTATTTATAATTATTATACAATGATGTGTATACCATTTATAATTAATTTAACATTGATGTATATGCCATTTATAATTACTATACAAAGATGTATATATCATTTATAAATACTATACAATGATGTATATACCATTTATAATTACTATACAGTTATGTACATACCATTTATAAACACTATACAATGATGTATATACAATTTACAATTACCATACAATGATAAGGACGAGTTTAAACAAGTGTACTATACAAAGATGTAGAAATCATTTATAAATACTATACAAAGATGTATATACCATTTATAATTACTATACAATGATGTATATATATTTATTATTACTATACAATGATGTGTATACCATTTACAATTACTATACAAAGATAAAGACGAGTTTAAACAAGTGTCACCAGAGCACAGGCTGTGTTACTTGATGACGAATCATGTCCGAAAACTGTCAAAATATATTGTTAAAGTACATTCCTTCAGACGAAGATCCATTTATTCTAGCCATTGAGAAATCAACATGCTTATTGTTAGCTTTGACACATTTTGTTGTAAATAATACAATACATTAGCAGTACAATTCATTTTATCACTCATTCATTCTTCATTAATTCATTAATTAATTCATTAACTAATTAATTAATTAATTAATAATTAATTAATTAATTAATTCATTCATTCATTCATTCATTCATTCATTCATCCATAATTCATTCATTCTTCATTCTTCATTCTTCATTCATTCATTCTTCATTCATTCATGCATTCATTCATTCATTCATTCATTCTTCATTCTTCATTCTTCATTCTTCATTCATTCATTCATTCATTCATTTATCACTCATTCATGCATTCATTCTATCACTCATTCATGCATTCATTCTATCACTCATTCATGCATTCATTCTTTCACTCATTCATGCATTCATTCTATCACTCATTCATGCATTCATTCTATCACTCATTCATGCATTCATTCTATCACTCATTCATGCATTCATTCTTTCACTCATTAATTCATTCATTCATGCATTCATTCTATCACTCATTCATGCATTCATTCTATCACTCATTCATGCATTCATTCTATCACTCATTCATGCATTCATTCTTTCACTCATTGATTCATTTTTCATTTTTCATTAATTAATTAATTCATTCATTCATTCTTCATTCATTCTTCATTCTTCATTCTTCATTCTTCATTCATTCTCCATTCTTCATTCATTCATTCATTCATTCATTCATTCATTCATTCATTCATTCATTCATTCATTCATTCATTCATTCATTCATTCATTCATTCATTCATCATTCAGTCAGTCAGTCAGTCAGTCAGTCAGTCATTTATACATTCATTCATACGTTCGTTCGAGGCCGTCCGTCCGGTCATTCATTCATTCACTCACTCAATCATTATATTTTGTTTACTTCAATGTTTATTTGAGATACTATATGATGGGTTTTCTTTACCTTTCGTTTCTATAAAGAACTCCAGTCATTTGTAAGATACTTTTCATTACTATTGTCTTGTTTTGTTGTTCTTTTCCAAAAAGGGCGTAAATCGCTGTTGCGAAACGAAACCTTTTATGAAACACGCACCCATTTAACAGTGAACAAAAACTTATTGTATATAGTATATAAATGGTTAGGGTCATGCAATCGAAATCGGGCACGTAATTGGTATGTACATTGTCCTCTTTGTACCATGAAACATGCCAACGACATGAGCGACTCAGTGCTGTCTACTTATGTAGATATATGTGTTTATTAGGTGGAACAGTGAAATATTGAAAACATCTAGCCAAAAGCATGGCAAATCTATATAAATGAAGATATATATGACTAATGAATTGATTTGAAAACAGTGACAAAAGGAGAATTTTCTCATAAAAGGTATTCATTCCTGTTGTCACATTGTTTTATAAAATCAACTGTGACAGATGTCTGAAGATGCGTCTGAATGTTGGAAATTATTAACCCTTTCCCTCATACAGACGACTTTTAAAACTATTGAGACGATAAAAAGAGAAATTTCTCCTTTTGCCACAATGTTTCAAAATGTTATACTGTCTTTAACATACATTTTCCAAATATGTGTCAAGATGTTGCGAAAGCCGCCTGCTGCAGATTTGTTTTATGTGAGAAAGGGTTAAACACAATTGTATACCGTTGTTAACAGAAATAATAAAGAAAGACGGGTATGAAGAAACCACATATTTACGACAGATTAAATTTAACCCTTTCCCTCATATAGACACTTTCTGACGCCTCTGCAGCAGACGGCTTTGTGAAAACATAGTGACAAAAGAAGAAAGTGATCAAAACGAGCAATTTCTTCTTTTGTCACCATGTCTTCAACTCTATTGAATTATTGTACTTTCAGTTAAAGGATGTTTTCGGGTATGTTTTCAAAGTCGTCTGCTTCAGATGTGTTGTATGTGGGAAAGGTTTTTAAGATAATTATTGTTCTAGCAGCACAGTACGCCTGATTTCATGTCCGGTTCGACTACACACATATATAATGTTTATTTGATTTCTTGTTTGTGCTCAAATGCAGTCCCGAAAAAAATGTTTTCTTTTGCTTGCTCATGTTTTTTTCTATTCTAGCCATTCTGATTTGTTTTCAAACACAGTTTATCCACTCATTAATTTTTTAAGATTTTATGATTTGGTAATAAAATCAGACGAAACTGTTTGAGACGCATATTAAACTATACAGGGTGAGTTATGTCTGAAATCATCACATGTTTATCTAAGTAGCTGTAAAGAAGAATTGACTAACCGTATATCTGATATGTAATTTAAACCCGCTCTCACATACACCAAATCTGCAGAAAACGACTGTTTATATAGTGTTGAAAACATTGTGGCGATATATGCAATTTGCTCATCATAAGCATTTTTGTCTTTTTGTCACAATGTTTTCAAAAGTCGTTAGATGTAGACGTGTTAAAATTGAGTCTACAAGTGGAAAAGGGTTAAAGGAGTTTGCTCTGAAACTTGCTTTCGATTAAAGTCTTCAACATGGAAATTGTACTCATCCTGTTGGTTCAGATATAACAATATTGTGACAAAATATGATATCAATGATAATGACCATTCTGTCATTTTTTCAAAATGTTTAAAGAAATCGCCTGTTTAGAGGCGTCAAATGTCGCCTTTATCCAGGAAAGGTTAAATAAATATACTCGAACTTACCTAACTATCATGCAGCATCCTAACAGCACCAACAAGCCGAGTTTACCATAGGACAGGACGGCCATCGTGAAATATCAGAGCACAGACTAAGTTAGGAGTAATCGAAGTAACATTCAAAAATCACATCAAACCCGCAATAAAATAAATGTTATTTCCTTTTCTTACCATATATGGTACTGTACTTGAGAATAGAAACCCCCAATAAGCTGTTCAGTCTTGAATTATCGATGGTGATTGGTTTTACAATATGTGTTGATTGTCCAATCGAAGATTTTAACCTTTACTCATCGCTTTTATCTAACAAAAGCCAGTCATGTCAATGTTAAAGTTACAAACAGTGCATGGAAAATAAATCATTGTGTTACAAGTCCCACTGTATTCTACCAAACATTGATAGTATCTCGATTTGAAACAATTGCATATGTAGTTTATAGTATTTATTAATATCATTTAAAGCTATCAGGTCATTGTGACATGCATACTGTATTGCATGAAGGGTTTGACACAATCGCCAAACAGAAAAAGCTTTCGGCTGGAAGACATATCCAGTAGTGAAATATCTTTTAGTACAGCAAGACGCTCAAACATTTATTCACTAAACTGATGTAATTTAATTTTCTGTGGTGATAAAGTTTCAACTAGTCCAGATGTATAGGCATCTGATTTGGTTTTGGTGTATACTGGTGCAGAGCGATGTCTCTGCCAGTGTGTTAAACTTTAAACCTGGGTTCGAGTATGTGTATAAACTGAATGGTTCGATCGAGTTGGAAGATGTTGGTCGTTTCGTTACCAGAGGAAAGGTAATCTCGAAAATTTGAACTCATCAAACGTCTGTCTCTTATTTTACCTTTAATTATAGCTCTTTCTCGTTTACATGTAATCAGATAGTGGACACTAAGGATAGACACGTATTTACGGCCGTTTTAACAAGCATTTATTTGAAAGAAACAGTGCAGAATTGGAGACCGTTTTTCATCGAAATCTTTCTCCGGTTTAAGACACCTAAATGGGAAAGTCGAAAAAGCCAGAATCTTAGGAACACTTATGTTAACGCATCTGCAGCAGTAACTTTGAAACATTGTAGCAAAAGGATATTCATGAGCATTCTTTTTCCCCCTTTGTCACAATTTTCAACTCTATACAATAATTAAACATTCGTTTATCTAGATTGAGTTAATTGGTATAATCTATCAAATGATATCGTTATGACGACAAGCCGTTTAACTATTTATTCATGTTTAAGATATCTCTCTTACCTGGAGAGATATCTCGGTAAGATGTCTCACATTTTGAAAGATACCGCTCTAAATAAGAGAGCTATTTCTATAACTTAGACAGATAACTTTCTATCTTCGATCATGTTTGAGAGATATCTGGATGACTTTGAGATATCTCTCTAACATAATTAAATATATATCTTTGTAAGTTAGAGAGATATCTTTATACTTCAGACAGTTATTTATATTAAATATATATCTATGTATTTTGGAGAGATATCTCTGTAAATTGGTGAGATATCTCTCTAGATATGTGTTTGTTTATGAAAAATGAGTTGTCCCATAGTCAGTTGTAACACAAACGCATAGTTCTTTCGGCTAATCGGACGCGTTTATTTTATTCATTCGACCTATTAAACGCGCTTTTTTTATTTTCATTCCGCATAAGACGAGCTCTCATAGTTCAGTCAGTACCGATACGGGCTGTCTATCCAGGTTTTGTGAGTTCGAACCCCAGCTCGGACAAAGACAATTCAGACGTTTGACAAAAACCAATGCGAAAAAACTCTATACAATAATTAAACATTCGTTTATCTAGATTGAGTTAATTGGTATAATCTATCAAATGATATCGTTATGACGACAAGCCGTTTAACTATTTATTCATGTTTAAGATATCTCTCTTACCTGGAGAGATATCTCAGTAAGATGTCTCACATTTTGAAAGATACCGCTCTAAATAAGAGAGCTATTTCTATAACTTAGACAGATAACTTTCTATCTTCGATCATGTTTGAGAAATATCTGGATGACTTTGAGATATCTCTCTAACATAATTAAATATATATATCTTTGTAAGTTAGAGAGATATCTTTATACTTCAGACAGTTATTTATATTAAATATATATCTATGTATTTTGGAGAGATATCTCTGTAAATTGGTGAGATATCTCTCTAGATATGTGTTTGTTTATGAAAAATGAGTTGTCCCATAGTTGTAACACAAACGCATAGTTCTTTCGGCTAATCAGACGCGTTTATTTTATTCATTCGACCTATTAAACGCGCTTTTTTTATTTTCATTCCGCATAAGACGAGCTCTCATAGCTCTGTCAGTACCGATACGGGCTGTCTATCCAGGTTTTGTGAGTTCGAACCCCAGCTCGGACAAAGACAATTCAGACGTTTGACAAAAACCAATGCGAAAAAACGCCATTTGTCTTCCACCAATAGGCTAACAGTCGATGTTGTAAGCAGCCAGTCTAGTCTACTGAAAAAAATGTTGAAATCTAGGTCACACCAAAGCTAAGCAAAAAATCATTTGGCTCAGATTTTGATAATCAAATACAAGTTAAAATCCCCATTATATTTGTTTTAAATTAAAAAAAGATTTATTATATTAATAACAAATGTACATGTACAAACTATTTTAACCGCATGCAGGGAGCGGTTATTACACGCAAATACAAATTATACATATATATATATATCTAAGTTAGAAGCCTTTTATCTTCAATCAATAGATATCTCCCTAATTTTTAGAGATATTTCTGTAAGACTGAGATATATGTCTCTAACTTATAGAGATATCCTGTAATGTAGAGAGATATGTCACTAATGAAGATATATCTTCTTAAAGACAAGACATCTCTCAAAGTTAGAGGGAATCTTTCAAACGAATTAATAGTAAAACGGCTTGCCATACGTTAGCCATTTGATATAGATCAATAGATATCTCCCTAATTTTGAGAGATATTTCTGTAAGACTGAGATATATGTCTCTAACTTATAGAGATATCCCTGTAATGTAGAGAGGAGATATGTCACTAATTAAGATATATCTTCTTAAAGACAAGACATCTCTCAAAGTTAGAGGGAATCTTTCAAACGAATTAATAGTAAAACGGCTTGCCATACGTTAGCCATTTGCGATCAGTGTAGATCAAGATCAGTTAGCGCACCCGCGTAGTCTGATATTTATCTGCACTACTCGCAAATTAATTTAAAGAATCCTTTGTTTGGACCCTCAGCATTGAGGGTCGGGCAGGTCTTTATTCACATATGTTACAATTACATTACAATTTGTTTACACAACGCAACGCTTAATGTTCTTTTCTTATTCTACGGTCAATAGAAACTTGTCCAAGTGTGCTTTCGTTCCTTTGCAAGTGCTTAATTGCAAGGTATTCATTGGCCAAATGGGCAAGTGCATGAGCAAATGTAAACGTTTTAAGTTCCGACCGGTGTAGGTTTAAATCAGCCAGTCCATCTGCTCTGTCTTATCAGAACCTACACGAGTTGACAGTAGCTTCTAACAAGCCTGTGTAAGTAATATTTGAGAGGTCCAGATCATGATCAGACTGTGTGAATACACAGGCTGTTCTGGGTCTACATTGTTAACACAATCCAATTTGTACCTTTGCCTATGCACGCGCTCAAATATAGGAGATGATACAGTGGTAACCATTTCCTTCTTTACAAACGATACATGTCATTTCTCGATGAATATACTGTACCAACAACCACTTGTAAATAATGCACTCTAGCTGTGTACACGATTTCCGCTTCGACACGAAGCACTTAGTTATATGACATGTTCTGACGTGTCTGTTTTAAAACTATTTTTGATACACCATTGAAAACATTATACATCGTTTCGAACACTTTTCTTTTCTTCTAAAAGTATGCTTTGTACAGACATAGTTAAACCCACCGTCAATTTACTTAACCCTTTCCCTCATATAGACGCTTTCTGACGCCTGTGTAGCAGACAGCTATTTGAAAACATAGTGACAAAAGAAGAAATTGCACAAAACGTGCAATTTCTCCTTTTGCCACAATGTTTTCCACTTTTAGTCATAGGTTTTCCATTCAATTATAGAGATTTTCTACTTCTTGACAAAATATGTTCAAAGTCGTCTGCTGCAGAAAGGGTTAAGAATTATATTATGATACACATGGACTCTTAATATGAGCCTTCCCACGAGAAAACCAACATTGTGGACTCTGCATAAAGTATCGACCCGGATCAGCCTATCATGCCGCGCAGGCTTACCCGGATACACACTTTTCGCCTCCTCTGGATTTTCTGTTTCAGGAATCATTACTCTATACCTATATCCCCCTGAGACGGAATGTGTCAGCCCCGATCAGTCTGCGCGGACTACACAGGCTGATCTGGGTCGATACATTACGCAGAGGCCATACTGTTGGTTTTCTCGCGGGACGGCTCAAATTTAAATTTACATTTACAATTGAGTAAATATATAGCGTAAGCTCTATGAATATGCGGCAATAGAATGTTAAACTGCATTTGTGTTGTTGCATTATGTTCATGATTTACACCTTTTTTACCTCAGATAAGATTACAAAATAATTTCATTTCGTAGTAATGTATTTGATAGCGTGTTTTGCGCACTCTTCTATTTTTGGAAAGTAACTAGTTACCGGTTGTCCAAGATGTTGTGGTTGTACGCGATATAATGCCCATTCACGGATAATGTCCAAATAGTTTTTATGATACCACGTTTACCTATAGAACGCATTTTGATGCTCCCGCACGAAACGACAATTGAAAAATTGTGGCAAGAGGAAAATATCCTAATAATGAGCAATGCAACAATGTTTTAAACTATTTTCAATAATTGATCTTTCGATTATAGAAGTTTTCGTATTTTATGTTGATGTTTTCAAAGTCTGCTGCTGCACCTTTGTTGCATATGGAAAAGGGCAGAGACATATACACACATGTATATGTCTCTGAAAAGGGTTAATAGAGTATTCATTTGTTCGGTTGAGACATGAGTAGACTTATTAAAATCATATTGTTACACTTATTACTTGCCTAATTTAACCTAATTCTGGCATCTAAGACACTTACTTTCACCAAATATGTAAATCATGTGTCTGTTTGTCTGTTTGTCTGATTGAATCGTGCTTAACGCCACTTACGACAATGTTTCAGTCAGAGACTGCCTGGGTAATTGCCAGTTATCTTAAACTGTTTATCTTGTCACCAGCGCATCCACTGTTTGTGATAATTGAGCCGAATTACGAGAAAGCCAACAGTGTGGATTCTGTGCAAAGAATGCGAAATGCGCAGGCTGATGTTGGTCGATACATTACGCAAAGTCCATAATGTTGGTTTTCTCGCGGAATGGCTCATATACCCACACTCCCAAATGCTTGTAATTTGTTAAACTCTTACCCACATGCAGACGTTATCTGGACGCATATGCAGCAGACGGGGTTTGAATACATCGTGATAAAAGGAGAAATTCCTCCTCAGGCCACAATGTTTTGTAGTCTACATGATAATTCTACTTACGTTTATACAGATTTTCCAGATGTTTTCAAAGTCGTCTGCTGCAGATTTGATGTAAGTGGGAAAGGGTTAAAAAAGAAGCAAATACAATTGAGACTTAAACATGTATTGTTCGACCTCATTGACCTGATCTTTGAGCAAAGATATAGCTGATCAATATACAATACCATATGAACCGTCCCGCGAGAAAACTAACATTATGGCCTCTGCGTGTAGTGTATCGACCCAGATCAGCCTGCGCAGTCCGCGCAGACTGATCCGGACCGGCACATTCTGTCTCAGGGGGATAGAGGTATAGAGTAATGATTCCTGAAACAGAAAGTCCATAGGAGGCGAAGAGTGTATATCCGGGTAAGCCTGCGCGTCATGTGTAGACTGATCCGGGTCGATACTTTACGCAGAGTCCACAATGTTGGTTTTATCGCGGGACGACTCATATGAATATGTATCTTTATATAAAGGTCAGGGTTATGTTAATATTGTCGAAACATACTTCACACCAATATGAATATATATCTTTACATAAAGGTCAGGGTTATGTTAATATTGTCGAAACATACTTCACAACAATATCAATATTAAGATAAAAGACGGTGAAATACATGTGAGTTGTATGATGGTAATTTTCGTTATTTCAGATTGGATTCACCAACATTAACGACAACACTGGGAGTCTAGAGTTACGGATGATCATCCACCAGTATAAATTTTCAACGGCGGAAGACGAAAGTAATTATTAGATCTTCTTTTGACGAAAGGGGGTTCAAATTGCATTAGCAAATATTTTATCTATTCACTGTGTTGTGGTTTCACTTCGTTTTCTCCGATACCTCAATTATACGAGAAAATCAACATTGTAGACCCTGATCAGCTTAAGCATGCGGCGCAGGCTTGTCCGGTAAGACACTTTTCGCCCCCTGTGAATTTTCTGTTTCAGGAATCATTACCCTATAACCTCTATCCCCCTGAGACGGAATGTGTCGGCCCGGATTAGCCTGCGCTGACTGCACATGCTGATCTGGGTCGATACATTACGTAGCGTCCATACTGTTGGTTTTCTCGCGGGATGGCTCATATACTGGCTCTTTTCTTTACTGTGAAGGATACGGTGAGTCTGTGCCGTGGCTTTTTCAATATGTTGGTATAAAGAACGTTTATCATTTTGAATGATGTTCTTTCCCTCGTTTATCTGATTATTTGAGTTTATATGATTTGCTTAGAAAAGTGTTCAGACGACCTTTGAATAAATTATTGCAAACTGGAGTAATTGATATATGAATTGACTTTCGTAACTATATTTTCTTTTCTTCTTTCATATTGTGTATGTATATATTATATTTTCTTTTGATGTTAACAAATCTCCCACGAGGAGGATGAATAAATAAATAATAAATAAATAAATAAATAATAATATAGATAACTCTTCTTGACAGTCCTTTTGATAAAGGTATTAATCTATGTAAAACTGGTATCTTGTACTTTTAACTTTCTTATGCTGAATACGTGACGAGATCGAATTACATTGCTCTTTAAATGTGCCCCAGTTGAAGCAGTCACGTGTTTTTATCCGTTCAATATTTCTACATTTCATAAAAGAAATATATCTGAGCCGCTCGAGCGATTTGCGGTCTTGTTGTCAATATCTTACCAGAGCCTACACAGTCCAATTCAATTCAGTTCAATTCAATTTTGTATTCAAGTATAAAGGCCTCCGGCCCATGCACATTTATATTTACAAAGCATACAATAACAATGGCATAATTAGGATGATTATAAATAGCAGAATAGTTTCGTCGAGAGATATTTCTGATGTTTAAATTGTTAAATAGTACCTGGAATATAAGATAAGAACACTACGATATTCTTGTCACTTCTTAAAAGGTGATTTAATACCGATTTTAGTTTATAGTATACCAGGCAGACAGACATGCGTGTAATATTGTCCTACATTTAATTTTCTCGAAAACTAGAAGTGCAGCCTCATTAGTATTTCACCAATTTAACTTTAAAGCATGTCAAATCTGAGAGTCAGTTAAAGTTGTGAAATGATGAAGATGAACATGTTGGTCTTTCTTTTCAGGTATAATCGGACATGCTCTGGACTTTTCGTCTTGGTAAGTATGATATGTCCAACACAACTTTGACCAACGCACTTTAACATACAGTGGCTTTTTGACGCCTCTGCAGCAGATAACTTTTGAAAACATGGTTACATAAGGTGAGTTTAATTCATTAATTGCTTTTTTGTTTAAAGAGAACTTCCATATATGTGACTACATGTTTTCAAAGTCACCTACTGCAGATGAGTTATATATGGGAAAGTGTTAACTGATGCATCTACAATAAACATCAATTAAAGGTTATTTCATTTTAGGTTTTCACTCGAGATGACACGTCAAGGTAAGACATACAAGTATATAACCCTCCGTAAAGATATACATTGTGCGAGGTTTTTTATTCCATGTTTTCATTCGAGCTCCGGACAATTTAAATTGTGCGAGATTTTTTATTCCATGTTTTCATTCGAGATAACCTGCTATGGTGAGATTATAAACCCTCCGCATAGATGTATATTGAACGAGGCTTTTTATTCCATGTTTTCATTTGAGATATGACATACATTTCGCGAGGTTATTTTGTTCCAGGTTTTCATTCGAGATGACCCGCCATGGTGAGATTATAAAAGTTTATCACCCTCCAGTCGAGGACGATGAAGTGTTATCCACCAAACTCGGAATCGCAAACATGATGTCCGCAAAGCTACACAGACAGGATGAGGTGATAATGACATTGTTGCATATGATTGTATCTAAATCTGTGTGTAGCTTATAACTTTACTTGTATTATGTAGAGGTTCATAATAAGTCCCCCAATGTATGTAGCTTATAACTATACTTGTATCATGTAGAGGTTCACAATAAGTCTCCCAATGTATGTAGCTCAACACTACACTTCTGTTATGTAGAGGTTCACAATACGTCCCCCAATGTATGTAGCTCAACACTACACTTCTGTTATGTAGAGGTTCACAATAAGTTCCCCAATGTATGTAGCTCAACACTACGCATGTGTTATGTAGAGGCTTGCCGCTTGAATAAGTCCCCCAGTGTATTTAACTTATAACTATACTTGTGTTTTGAAGAGGTTTATAATAAATCCCCCAATGTATGTAGCTCAAAACTACACTTGTATCATGTAGAGGCTTACAGTTAATTCCCCAATGTATGTAGCTCCAAACTACACTTGTATCATGTAGAGGTTTACAGTTAATTCCCCAATGTATGTAGCTCAAAACTACACTTGTATCATGTAGAGGTTCACACTAAATCCCCCAATGTATGTAGCTCAAAACTACAATTGTGTTATGTAGAGGCTTAAAACAAATCCCCCAATGTATTTAGCTCTAAACTACACTTGAATCATGTGGAGGTTCACGATAAGTCCCCCAATGTTTGTAGCTAAAGACTATACTTGTGTCATGTAGAGGCTTACACAAAATCTCCCAATTTATGCAGCTCAAAACTACACTTGTGTTATGTAGAGGCTTACAGTAAGTCCCCAATGGCTGCAGCTCAAAACTACTACACTTGTGTCATGTGGAGGTTCACAATAAGTCCCCCAATGTATGTAGCTAAAGAGTATACTTGTGTCATGTAGAGGCTTACACAAAATCTCCCAATTTATGTAGCTCAAAACTACACTTGTGTTATGTAGAGGCTTACAGTAAGTCCCCAATGGCTGCAGCTCAAAACTACTACATTTGTGTCATGTAGAGGCTCACAATAAGTCCCCAATGGCTGCAGCTCAAAACTACGCTTGCGTAATGTAGAGGCTTACAATAAGCCAACTGTATGTAGCGCAAATCAAAGACTTGTGTCATGTAGAGGTTTACACAAATCCCCAAAAAATACTTGACTAATGTAGAGACATCTCAAAACTACACTTGTCTCGTGTAGAGGATTACACTAAGTTACCGCTCTATGTAGCTCTAAACTACACTTGTCTCGTGTAGAGGATTACAATAAGTTACCGCTCTATGTAGCTCTAAACTACACAATAAGCCCCCATCGTATGACCCCGACATCTCCAGACTCGACTCACATTGAGCCACTTGTTAGCTCAAGATTATACATTCTCGTCAACAGATATGACTCCTATAGGGGTCATTTAGAAAGCTATATTGCGATCATGATCAATCATTGAATATGATATATAATAGGAGACTCGGGGCACAAATTATAATAAATGATTTATAATGTAATAATTGAAATCTCTGTCGACTGGAAAACAGATTTAGAAAGATATGATCAAATGGGCTGCGTCGAGCGATTAAGTGGCTTGTTGCAGGTGCGATCAGTGAATACTCAGGTGAGCCTCCGTCTACATGGTATCAGCCCGTGGATGAGAAAAAGTACAAGCCTGATTTCGAGAACGGTATAGGTCCAGATCAATCTGTGCATCCGTATATCACGATCAAGATCTTCATTTATCACATATTACTTACACGAACTTGTTGTAGATTATGATAAGACTAATCAGGTATATCAGATGATCTCAACCTACACTGTTCAGAAATGCCAATCTTTTTCTTTTCTGTACTGGCTCATATACAGATATAACTACATACAAAAAACAGGAAGTGTAGCCGCAGTAGTCTCACGTCAATTTAATTTATTTGCGATGTCGAAACGGAGATGTAATAATAAAACAAAATGCCTGAGGCGGCTCAATGTACCAGTTGACATTTCTGAAAAGTGCAGGTTCTGACCAGCATGTACATCTATCTACTCAGTCTTCTAAATCTCAGAATCTGCACAAGATGACAACAGTTTCTTACAAGCCTGTGCAAGTAATATGTGAACAGTGTAGACCTTGACCGGACTATGTGGATAACAGGCTGATCTGGATCTTCAATGTACCCAAAAGCAAATGTGTTTCTTTTCCAACGGATGTGCTCATATTGTGTAGTTTAACCCTTTCCCACATACAATAAATCTGCAACAGACGACTTTGAAAATATCAAGTTCAAAATATAGAAAACCTCTATAAATTATAGTATGAATATTGAATAGAGTTGAAACCATTGTGGCAAATTGGTAAATTACTCATTATGATCAATTTCTCATTTTGCCACAGTGATTTCAAAAGACGTCTGCTGCAAAGGCGTCAGAAACCGTTTATATGTGGGAAATGGTTAATTATTTCCCCGCTACAGTTGACGATCCCATAGATGCTAACTATAGGGAGTGGTATAATTCGTTTTTTGGTCTATGATAAGACCTTTCACCGATTTAAATACTTTTATTTTCGAAGAATTACCCTTTCCTTCTTGACGCATTCGGACGCTGCTGTAGCAGACGTTTTTTGAGATTTGAACATTGTAGCAAAAGAAGAAATTGTTCATGGAGAATTATTTCTCCCTTTGCCATTGAAATAGTATGCTTTCATTTATAGAGGTTTTCCATTTTTTTTGTCAGGCTGTTTTTAAAAACCGTCTGTGTTATGTGGGAAAGTGTTATAACTTCTTGAAATGTCGATCATGCTAACGGCGGTCTTCGCGAGGTGTTGTTGTTGTTGTTGATGTTGTTGTTGTTCAAGAAATATAGTTTATCAAATATGAAAGGATTTTTCTAAAGACGTCCTATTACATGTTTGTCCGCTAAAGTGGACTTAAATATTACCGAGCTACAGGATATATTAAAACCATTATACTGTATGTACTTAAGAATATTTTAACTGATTTACGATAGCGCCGCATTGGATATATTCATTGTGCATGTCGTAGTTCACATGCTTTGTGCCCCCATGCTAATTATTGTTTACCAAATGTTTAAACTTGATAATTTTTGTTTACCACATCAACTGATATTTGTCACATATTTGCATAAGGAACCAATTACCAATTACGAAATCATTGAAATGAAGTGAAAATAAACGAAATGTCTAGCCTATTCAAAAGTTTATATTGATGATTTTCTAATCAACATTTAGAAAAATGAAAAGGCTTTACATTATATTACTGTAGGTAACGTCTATGATAGCTGATAACTTGGTTACTTGATGTGGGTAGTTTAGTGCAAGTCACGTAGTCAAGTCGAGACATATTTTCAATAAACTAAAAGTATACGACAATTAACCTAGTTTTTACAATTCATGACATTTCCTTGCTTTGGTTAAACATAAAATGCTTTTCCTTCTTAATCTCCTTTCTAGTCTTCTTCTCCTTTTCCTTTTTCTTATTTTCCTTTTCTTCTTCTAGACCTTGTTCTTGTTGTTGTTGTTGTTGTTGTTGTTGTTGTTCTTCTTCTTCTTCTTCTTCTTCTTCTTCTTCTTCTTCTTCTTCTTCTTCTTCTTCTTCTTCTTCTTCTTCTTCTTCTTCTTCTTCTTCTTCTTCTTCTTCTTTTCCTTTCTAGTCTTCTTCTCCTTTTCCTTTTTCTTATTTTCCTTTTCTTCTTCTAGACCTTGTTCTTGTTCTTCTTGTTCTTGTTCTTGTTCTTCTTGTTCTTGTCGTTGTTGTTGTTGTTGTTGTTCTTCTTCTTCTTCTTCTTCTTCTTCTTCTTCTTCTTCTTCTTCTTCTTCTTCTTCTTCTTCTTCTTCTTCTTCTTCTTCTTCTTCTTCTTCTTCTTCTTCTTCTTCTTCTTCTTCTTTATCATTAGCATCACCTAATCATAATCATCATCATCATCATCATCATCATCATCATCATCATCATCATCATCATCATCATCATCATCATCATCAACAACATCAACATCAACATCAACATCATCATCATCATTATCATCACTATCACATTCTCCTATAATGCCGTTAATGGTGTTAGTACCTCAAGATTTTATCTATAACCACTGCCTGTTAAATGTTTGTTCTTCAGATCGATCACGAGATTGACGGTAATGACTGGCATTATACAGCCCAGGAGATCGGATACGAGGGTAGGTATTGTAAAGATTACCCAAAAATGCTTTAGTCCTCATTCAATAATTGAATGGTTGATTGCTACACATTCCCCAAAGCGCGTGAAATGTTCACGAATACATATTTCTCTAGTATCAATGCTTCCAGTAAGTGGCCAACTATCCTTTGTATACGTACGTCCTCAGACAGAACACACACTGGGAACACCTTTGATATACACGTGTCTTTGTGCGAACCGTAGTCTTACTTGCAATTCGTTATGAATGTTTAGAATATTTAAAGGAACCGTAAGTTATGCCTGCAATCTTATTAAAATCAAACCTAATTCTTCGCTGTACGTATATTGGGTTTGACGAATATCAGGTCGTCCCGATGGGCCGCTTTACACGTAAATTCATGAGCACGTGCTCGGGCTTTTTGTACAATGATATGGCACGATACTACCAACGCTCGCTCCTTACAATCGGAAAACTTGACAATCACTGCTCCTCTATATATCATTTATTTATATAGGTATCTAACCTTTTTTATACCGAACGATTTTCTAAGCAACACTTTGATTGACTGACACAAAGGTCATTCTGAGCCGAGATGTTTGGGGCCTGCACTTTATTATATGGTGGGCGACGTGTGGTATCCGCAATAGTTGTCCGCTTTCGAACCCAAAGTTTAACAAGCTTGGACAAAACACCTATAGTGACACTAGCTGGTCAAGGCTATATATTTCAATGCTGACGCTGCATTCACTCCGTAGTTATAGTCCTTAACATTTTGTCAAAGGCATGAGCTTTCTCACTCCCCAGCAGCAGACGACTTCTAAAACATTGCGACGAAATGAGAAATTGCTCATGATGATCAATGTCCCTGTTTGACACAATATTTTCAACTCTATTCAATAACTATTCTTTTATTTGTTGAGATTTTCCAGGATTTTGTCAACGTGTTTTCAAAGTCGTCTGCGGCAGATTAACTGTTTGCTGAAAATAATTAATTACTGATCTTTTGCTAAATTAGCGTTCTGCTTTTTGTGTCTTTAAAACGTTTTCAAATTCGTCTGCTACAGATTTGTTGCATGTTGATTAGGCCTGAACTAAATTTGCAATGTAGGCTAAGATAAGACTGCATATCTAGAAATATGTTTACATGAAAAACTATTATGTAAGTACCTATCAAACCGAATGGTAGCGAAACCAGATGCCGGAATTCAGCGAGGGAAAGCAATAACCGAAATATGTATTGTTAACTGTATTCGAAATATGAACTCGTAGATTTCGAATACAGCTTACGATACACAATTCGTTTATTCATATGTACTCAGACATTAAATCCGTACCTATCACGTAACACACGTTTCAGAAATAATGATACCTTACTATAGATCATTGCCTTTTGTATGGGGAATAATACGGACCAATGGACTTTTAGAAACAAGAAGCTTTTAGACTGTATTATTGTATACCGTTAAACAGTTAAATTATTATTGAATAAAAAGAACGTTTAATTCAATTATCGTTATACTGTCTATGCTGTGTTTATAACGATTTACTGTAACCCATTTCATGTGAGCTGTCTAAAACCTTTCCCACATACAACACGTCGGTAGCAGGTGAATCTGAAAACCCCACGGCATATACATGGATCATCTCCATAAATGGCAGTATAATTATTGAAAAGTGTTACGAGTTATATCACCTTTTGCCAAAATGTTTTCTAATTGTCATCTTGTGCAGATGCGTCAAAAAGAGCCTTTATGTGAGAAAGGGTCAATTGTAGAGATAGACACTCGAGTTTCCGTGAACAATGAGCTTACTGTTATTTCGTTTTAAATATTCTATAGAGATATATGTCACCATATGAATGAAAATCGCTTTCTTTAATAATCTATTTACACTATATAACAAAGACAAGTCTACGTGTCTAAAAAAAAGGGCTCGCCTCATGAAATGAAATCTGTTTTTCGTCTTCAAGCCTTTAACGAAAGAGTTGAAAGGCATTTTGGGGAAATGATAAATTACATGTGTATAACAATGTCTCATTTTCTCCATAATGTTTTCAAAGGTTGTCTGCTGTCAAGATGCCAACATTCTATTAATATCAGGCACTGATTTAAAGCAAAAGCAAAGAAAATATCTCAAAATTAATCGTTCAGGTACAGTTACAAATAGGTGAAGGGACTATAACACTGTTCGAGTTTTCGGGGCTTTTAATTACATACTCTATTATTGTCAAAAATAAATCTTTTTTTTTTATTTTAGACTGGGTCGTACCATATAAACCTGAAGTTCTCGTATTTATGTAAATAGTTAATACATCAGGAGATCAGTAAATGTAATTAAAATGGGAGCCGCGGCATACGAAAATTCGTGTGTTAAATGTTTAGCATTAATTTGACATAGTCCCGGGTTTTGTTAAGGCATATTACCTGAATGCTTTTTGAGTCGTTTTATTAATATTTTGATGTTAAGAGCAATTTTTCCTTTGCCCACAATGTGTTCACATGACGTCTGTCCATGCTGCGTAGGACGTCAACAGTAGTCTGCGTCTGGAAAATATTTGAACCCGTCCACGGGGAAAGATACAAGTTGGTTTTGTGAACAGTGCATCTCCAGATAAGCTTGTGTATCTCATTTGTTCACACATAACTTCAAATTCAAATTTAAATTCAAATGACATTCAGTACCACCAATGAAAACATATAGAAATAAAATTGGTTAAAGAGCACATTGAGCACATTACATATCTGAATTGTTAGATTCTGAGATTCTACTTACAGTTTCTTGTTCGAAACTTGTTGCAATGTGTGTAAGTTCTAATGAGACGACGCTGATCTGAACCTACACTGTTCGTATTATATGAGTCTTGTCTTTCATAACGGATCCCATTAGGATAGGACATGAAGCTTGTTTTGACATGTAGAGATAAACCGTTGACCCGCAAAGACTCCGCAGGATCGCAAGCATACTTGTTTGATCTGTTTTGCCTCGGTTGTGTTATGGTAGAGCGCCCGCCTCGGGTGCCTCGGGTGCCTCGGGTACCGGAGGTCATGGGTTCGATCTCCGACCGAGTCATACTTTAAAAATGGAAGTAATGGATGCCCTACGTTATGCTCAGGGTTGCGGGGTTAGCATTTTGACTGTCTGGCTGGTGTCAGTCAGGACCAGTAGTACTGGTAAGTTACCCAGGAAACGTCGTGATATATCTGACAAATTGTCAACACAGAATAGTAAGGTTTCTCATCAGTATGTAATGGGCACTGACTCCACGGTAGATTGCCGGTCTCGTTATCTAACAGTTGCGTAATATTGTTTTTGTAGGTCCTCATGATTCACATTACGTTGCCCGAGACATTGCGGAAGGCAAGCTGTACACAAAGACTCGTCATAACTTCACACATCCTGTACCTTCAGGAGTGTCAAATTATACCAAGGTATTCCAAATAAACCCTCTTTTAAAAGCAAGTTTGTTAAATTCACATTTGGACGTACGATGTTAAGAATTATAAAAGGATTATCAGTAGAATTGGATCTAGCTTTCAGACAGACATACTGACCCTTTCCTATAAACAGATGACTTTTAACAATATCTCGGGGAAAAGACGGATATATAGAAAAGTCCATGATTTTTCTATGATTCAATTTCTAGAAAATCTTGATAAGACCGATCGGATGAACAGGTTGATCTAGTTTATCGTTTGATGGCAAAACCTCGACAAACGGCTTACGTGTGACATTCATGAATTATGTACGGTTTGTTTTTCAGTCTATAAAGGTACATGATGGCTTGGACACGGTCCATTCAATTACCGTGGAAGAGGATTTCTCCGTACGGTTTGCAGCTAAAGAAGGGTGAGAAACATGTCAATTTTCTTAAATTCATCAAATCGGTCATACAGTCAATACAAAGAGAGCTGCTAATTGCTGGTTGCAAGTTCCTACATTCTATTTGTCAGTTGCTAGTTCCTTGTTACTCTTGTCAATTGTTATTTGTCATTTGTTTATGTATTAAAAATTACTTTTTTCTGGTTGTTCAATAATGTTGACTTGTTATGGACCTATAAGAGGCAGTGATTTGGTGTGTTTACGCCGCTTTCAACAATTGTTCAGTTATATCACGAAATTTCCTGCGTAACTTACTAGTACTACTGGTCCATTTATTTTGACATCAATTAATGAGCCGTATTGCTAAACTCGCAACCCTTAACGCCAAGGAGGACAGGCATTACTACCTTTCTTTAAGGTCTTTGGTATGACTGTATGGGATCGAACCCGCGACCTCCCATCTCGAGGCGGACGCTCTACCACTACACCATCAAGGCGGTATAAGAGCCAGCTAGGGAGAAAATTTACACGTTGGCTTTCGTGTATCGTAAAGATCTAGATCAGCCTGTAAATCCGTACACTCTGATTAAGATTGTTACTATTAACAGTTTGCTTACACAAGCTTGTTAACAGATTCTGTCAACGTGTGTAGATTCTGATAAAGTGGACAAGATGATCAGAACATACACTGTTCAGAAATGTTCCTTTTCTCATGCACTAGCTCTTAAAGTTCTATGGCTTTTACATCTTTGTACTCTCTTCAATATGTTAAACATTTGCAGTAGGCTCTTTGATACTTATGCGTAGGTTAATTATATATATTGTGGTAGAACATTCCTTACAGGTTTTCATTTGTTCTTATTTCGGAGCAATTTGGACATCACCAAAGGCGTCTGAGTTTCTATTTGTAAAACAACTGTTTCTTATAAAAGCATAATGTTTTATTCTAAAGATAGCATGGTTCAGATAACATAAATATGTACCATAATCAGAGGCTTTTCATAGTAACACGGTATAATGTTTCTTTACAAATGTTCTCAAACGAAAAATCATAAGCCTGTGATATAACGACAAGCTTCCATGTAAAATAAGTTCACTGGCCTATGATTTCTTTTGCAGATATGATCCGGAGTATGGCATGAGGAAAGTTGAAGCGATCAACAGCTTCTCCGACACCGGTACATAATCCACATATTTTCACCCCTGATTTTTTAATTGTAATTTTTCATCTGTAATGATAAATCTAGATATCTCTCCGAAGAAGTCACAAAAACATGTGCTCTCATATGGAATTGGTGCCAATAAGCATTTAAAAGATTAGTCAGGTCTGTAAAGTATGTTCTCATTACATCTACGCATCTGCGTACAGTGACACAAGATACAAAGACTTTTCTTTTTCGTCATAAAAGGAACTGTTGCCTCATTTATCTAAAATCCCATCAACCTCTAATGGATAATGTAACAATAGAGCAATTAGACTCTACTAATGCAGTCAATATGTGAGACGTAGGAATGTTTATTTAGACAAGGCATGAACGGAAAGGGAATAAGACAACACTTACAAATTCACCCATCTACTTGTAATCATTTTTTTTTTAAAAACCAATATGTTTTAATTATGTTGGTTTTTTCACCTAATCAAAACTAGTTTGATCCAGCAACAATTCATAATGCTGTAAAAAAGAATGTAACTTTAAAGCATAACATACGTAATGCAACTTTATCAGTCAAGTTTAATCGTTGAAAAGCTGGAAGATGATTTAAAATCTACATTTGACCTTTGTCCCTGGAAAACCATCCTCAGGACATCAGCACGTTTTGTTAGAAGTCCTTCAACACGCTTCAGATTTATAGTGTATTATATGAGTAGTGTTATGCAATTTCGTGCGAGTTGGCACGATTAAACGTGTATTGGCGTACCACTAGTAAGACCACACTACTAGTTAAGACAGCAGATACAAGAGAGACTATATTACAAGTAGATGGAAGGGTATTCACTGTACCCAGATGCATTGAAACGCCAACTCGCAAGACGCTTCATGTTTGTTAGGCATTATAATACGTATTAAATCATTTCCATTACTCAGAAACAAACGTAGCAAATCGTTCATTTTACCCTTTCCAAAATATAACAAATCAGCAGGAGACGACTTCAAACATATGGTAAATCTCCAAATATGTATAAATATAGAACAAAATTGATAACATTGTTGCAAAATGAGAAATTGCTCATTATGAGTTACATCTCCTTTTGGCTCAATGTTTTCTATAAGCATCCGCTGCTTATGTGTCATGAATCTACTTTGAATTTAAAGATAGTTTGTCAAGTTATACCATACAGGTACAATGCAGTGTTTCAGATTGTTTTGGAATAATATAAACTATTACCGTTGAACCTTCAGAGTTACCGGCCATGAACACCTATGCAAGAGATAAACTGACCTTCTTGTACAAAGACGAGAACGTTCCATTGGTTCAAAAACCAACTGATGTAATCGGCGGTCCGATACATCGCACATTCAATGTAAGTATCGGTTATAATTAGATAAACAGCTATTGTTTCAGGATTTGCTTTTGTTAATAAAATGCCAATTTGTTTTAGTTTTCTCTTTTCAAACACATTAGACTAAACTGTTTTTAAATAAAAACCACGATGACTTGTTTATACATGTACTTGTTTGTTAATTTGAGCCGTCCGGCGAGAAAACCAACAGTGTGGACTCTGCGTAAAGTATTGACCCGGATCATCGTAAGCATGCTTCACATGCTTACCCGGATAGACACATTTTGCCTCCTGTGTTTTTTTGTTTCAGGAATCATTACACTATACTTCTATGCCACTGAAACGGAATGTGTCGATAAGTCTACGCAGACTGCGCAGGCTGATCTTGGTCGATACATTACGCAGAGGCCATTATGTTGGTTTTCTCGCGGGACGGCTCAATTTTAACACAGTCTATCGTATCGTAAAAATAGCACAGTTGGTGGAACTGTATTTATTTTGCTTTTAGAATATTAACCTGCGCTTTTTATAGAAGAGATATCTAGTCTAGTTGTCTATAATTATGCCCCCACCAAAGGCGGATGCGATATTGGTTTGGCGTCGTCCGTCCGTCCGCTCGCCCGAAGCCATATCTGAGGCACAGTTGGGTTAATTTGATTAAAAATACTTGTGACCAGATGTATAATGTGTCATCAAATCTTCTTGCAACTGAAAATCAACTCTAGTTTATGTTTAAAACTGGTAGCTCGGTCAAATTGAACACTGTAGAGGCACACAACATAGTCCACATGTCTCTAAATAGATTTTTAAGTTTTATTCAAAATATCACTAGAAGGTCATAGACCCAGGTGGTTAGTGGTTAGTGGTATGTGGTTCATACAACACTGAAACATACAAAATAATACAACAAAATAATGGTATATACAATTCATTACATATACACGCTTGTTTAGATGTACCTAACTACATACATATACACGCTTGTTTAGATGTACATAACTACATACATATAAACAAAGACACGAGATGCAAAGTGGATTTACTATACAAAAATAAAATAATATATATATAGAGAGAGAGATATAACACCCATTTAGACCAATCTTAAGTATACTAAGTTGGTCCAAGCATTTATTTACATAAAACAACAATTGGCGTGTGATCTCAATTCAACGAATTAACTTGTTTTATATCATTTTTTTCTGGAAAATATTATTTATCTTCCTAGTTAAAAGGACATGAGTACCGAAATGTGACAACAGAGGAACTAAAGCAATTTATTCGAGGAAACCTTACATGTGCCGGAAAAACAAGTGGTAGAAGTATGTCGATTCAAAGTTGCAATTTGAGATAATTCTTTGTTTTTATTTCTTACAAATCGAACTTGTTTTAAGTTATACCAGCCTCGTAGTTGCTACGGAAATTGCTCATTATGAGCAGTGTACCCTTTTGTCAGAATGTTCTCAACTTAACCCTTTCCCTCATACGACAATTCTGCAGCAGACGACTTTGAACATATTTTGTAAAAAAGTAGAAAATCTCTATAATTGAATGGATAACCTATGACTAAAGGTGAAAAACATTGTGGCAAAAGGAGAAATTACACGTTCTGTGCAATTTCTTCTTTTGTCACTATGTTTTCAAATAGCCGTCTGCTGCAGAGGCGTCAGAAAGCGTCTATATGAGGGAAAGGGTTAATTCAATTATCCTTCATTTTTCATTATCGAAATGATCCATAGTTTTGTATAGATCATCTGCTGCGAATTTGATGTATGAAATAGTTTATATTAATCTGTTCCTCATGTTTAAGCAAAGATTTATATCACGATAGCATACGAAAAACAATAGACATACAGTTTAACAAAATAGTAAGTTGAATTAATACTGCACTAGAATGCGAAAATAATGTTTTAATGTAAGGAATGTATATATATATATTATTGGGTCTTAATTAATTATAATACTCGAAGCATTTGGGTATTCTTCTGACACTATCATGTACACTGTTCTTGATATTTCTTTTATGTTTTATCTCGATAGCGGGTACATTGGGTGCAACTCGCTGTTTCCATAACATTGTAACAATGATGGAATATTTACCAGACGATGACTTGAATGTTTTCGTGGAGGGTTACCTACGACCGGGAAACTCAAGATTAATGTAAGTCAAAGTGAAAGCACTCAACTGTTTACCTGATACGATGTTTCTAAGAATCATTTGCTTTGAGACCCTAAACCCTTTCTAACATACGGGCGCTTTCTTACGAGCTTGAAGCAGGCGGCTTTTGAAAACGTTGGAACAAACCTTGAGTAAATGCTCAAAATTAGCAATTTCACCATTTGCAAAAAAATGTTTTCAACTCTATGCTCGTTTTTGCCAATATGTTTTCAATGTCGTCTGCTGCAAATTGGTTGTTTGTGCGATATGGGAAATTGGGATTAAACCTCCAGAAAATAGGAAGCATACTTTAAATATAGAGTATGAAATATAGTTTGAAAAGGAGAATTACTCGTTTTGAGCAATATCTCCTTAACAAATGTTTTCAAAAGCCATCCGATGTATAATTGACTAAAGTCGTCTTTAAATCAATATTGTATACCCTCTAGCTTTTTAACACTTCCAAGCGGTGCTGGGATTTATAGCATGCGTCAAATATACAAGAACAACTGTCTTAGAGCATAAACAATATTTTTATTTGTAATCGGTAAAAATGTAGTGGCATAATATTGGCTGCAAAGGTCCATTCTAACTGACATAACCTACTAACCCATTTTGTGACAACCCGACCTGGGGAGACAACCGACTGCCTACGACTTAACGTTTGACTGGCGAATCAGCGACCTATGTTACCATAGTGTCGAAATCCCACGAGTTAACACAATCTCATGTAGACAGCATTATGGGGTCAGCCCGTATTACCTATCCCCTGAATTAAGTGCCCGAGCGTTAGACTGCTCTGGACCTCCCCTCTATACATAGAGGTGGAGGGGGACCCCCACGTTACACAGAGGTAGGCCCCCAAACTACAACGTACTTACACATATGTTGATACGACACTGAAGAACCTGCAGCTTGTGAGCGTGTCAGGCCAGGGTAAAGGCCAGGCTGATACCCCCCAAAAGCTTTCTGTCTCCCCAGAGCCGCCACGGTAAAATATCGAACCATATTTTGCCACCACGCCACAAAATGCTATTTTTCTCCTACTGACTAGCAGGGTACAGATTTCCATTATCTTTTAAAAACATGTTTAAGGCTGCTTTCCAATTTTTTAGAAGAATGTTGTTTCCTAAATTTGACAGGTGGGTCCCATCTGTCCTGTACAGACTAGCCTCGTCTACCTTAATATAACTGTCATTATGGATTACTTTCCCACCTGTATGTAACCTAGTAACCCTGAGCCGATAGGAGCAAAATGCCAATATCTCCTAGCGAGCAGTGATGACCAAATTATTGTTATGTCTTTGAATAACGCTTTATAGCGAAGGATTGAGGTTTTAATGTCTTCAATAATGTCCTTGCCTGAAACACCTTCTGTGGTTAGATCGTTCGATCCACAATGGATAAAGAGGAATGTCGGACACTTATCTTTTTTGAACTGGATGTCGAGCGTCGAATGCAGGGTGTCCAGTGTCATACCCCTTTCCCCCATCCACTGGACTGAAACCTCTGATAAGCCCAAGTGCTGGGCAAACGTCTGTATTGCCGCCATGCCAGCCCAGTACACAATTGACGAACCTACCAACCACAGACTCTGCATTCCTGTAAAACTTGCAACTGTATTAATTTGTATGTGTAACCTTAAAGTCTAATGTATTTAGTATATGCATTTGATTTCCACCTGCCTGCTGCCATGATTCTACTTTCTTCTGTACCTAAACTAGCTAAATGTGTAGCCCCGCCTATTCTGAAACTGTGTGATTTAAAGTGTCCTATTGTTTGGGTAAATTGCAGGGCTTTAAACATGATGGCTTTGAATTGATATCTGGTGAGCGATTTCCCATTTAAGTGTATGAATAGGTTCGCGTTTTCCGTTTTAGGGCGAAGATTATAGTACTCTTTCATACATAGAACTGGGCAGTACGACTTGCCATTTGCTGGAATATAGAGGGTGACGGATTTTCCGCGCTGGTCGGTTTTTGACCATCTTACTGTTAGGTTTAATTCTTTTTCAGACAACCGTATGTCTGAATATTTCATTACTTTTAGGTCCTGTGACTTATTGTTCGCCTCTGTGAATTCCCCTATTCTTAACAGACCAAAGAATGCTAGTGTGAAAGCAGCTCGAAATAAAGATTGTTCGAATGTGTTTTGACAAATGCTTGCTAGGCTTCCTATCATCTTATGTAATGTGGTTAGGGAAATCGGGGCTCTTGCATCCAATTTACTACCCTTATTTCGTCTTGCGCCCTCCAAAGCCTTAACTACAAAAAATGATTTTGTTGTATCATCTACTTGTTGGAGTTTATGAGCATATGAGATACCTGACATGTAAGTCGATATTGTTGAAGCAGCTATATTTTGGTAAGTTAGGTACGCGATGAAATGTAACAAGTCTTGATTTGGGACAGGCCATATCTCTCGCAACTTGTATAAGTCTCTAAAATGGGTGAGTTTTCTTAGCGCTACTGAATAAGTGTTTTTTGTGTTTTGGGACGTGGAATTGAATATTAAATCGTTTGATATACCTTTTAAATCTTCCAAACTAGGGATGGGACCTTGACCGGGCTGAGATTGGCCTCTGGCGCTGCACTCCTGAACCTCCCCACTGTGAACGAGAAATTGAGTCAGCAATAATGTTTTCTTTGGAAGGGATATAGACCGCTCTTACCCGTATATTGGTTTTCAGTATTGTAAGAACCATATGTCTGACCAGATTCATCATTCTCTCAGATTTACATGTTTGGGTATTGATAACTTGAACTACTGCTTGATTGTCAACATGGAAAAGAATCCATCGATTTCTTAAGCTGTTTGACCATGCTAAGATAGCGGCTACCACTGGAAACAGTTCCAAGAGGGTCATATCCCTAGTTAGACCCTGCTTTACCCAATCTTCGGGCCATCTCCCGTGCGCCCATTGACCTGAGAAGTAAATTCCGAATCCCCCATTATTACCCCCCATTGCATCTGTGTAGAGTTCCAGCTCATTGTTTGTTAACCATGTTCTATTAGATATCAAAGTCACCCCATTGTAATGTGTAAGAAAGGAAAGCCAGACGTTTAAATCAGCTTTATTGGTTTTAGAGACCCTAATTTTATGATAAGGCTTTTTGATTCCTATTGTGGCATTAATCAGCCTTCTGCAGAATGCTCTACCAGGGGAGACCACTTTACATGCAAAATTGAGCAGACCAAGCAGTGACTGCATTTCTTTTAGAGTTATCTTTCTTGAAGATAAGACTTTGCGTATTTGCTCTTTCGTTTTTATGAGTTTGTCCTTTGGAAGACGCATAACCATTTCCCCGGAATCCATTTCAATCCCCAAAAAAGTTAGACATGTTGTAGGATGAACTGTTTTATCTTCAGCTAAAGGGACTCCAAAATTTGAACACACTGATTGAAATTCTGTTAGCATTAAGCCCGGCCTAGAACTCGAAGCTTTTTCCCCAAATAGGAAATCGTCTAGATAATGCAGGATGTCGCTACTTTTGGTTTTCTCACCTATCGACCAATGTAGGAAACATGCAAATTTTTCCCAGATAGCACAACTGGCTGACAAGCCCATAGGAAGCATGTTATCATAAAAATATTGGTTTTCAAATTTGATACCGAGTAACTCGAAATCTGATGGGGTGATGGGAAGTAATCGAAAGGCTGATTTTATATCTGTTTTACTTAACAGTGCCCCTTTACCTAACTTAAAAATTAGATCGGCTGCCTGATCAATATTTGAATATGTGACTTTGCAGTGTTTTTCCTCAATGAAATCGTTAATAGATTGACTGTCTGGGTATGACAAGTGATGAATCATTCTATGATCACCGTCTTTTTTGGCGACTAAACCTACCGGAGATACTTGAAGGGTCGGGAATGGTTTTTTACTGAACGGACCTGCAATTCGACCCCTATTAATTTCTTTGATCAGTTTTTCCCTCATGATATTGGGGTGCTGCTTAGCACTAGACAAGTTAGGTGACTCGCGTGCACCTCGTGGTCCTGTATAGTTTAATGGAAATCCATTTTGGAGACCTTCCGTCAAGAATATGGCGTCCTTATGCAGGTAGTTTTTTAACGATTCAAGTAAATGATATATTTTTAGCGGTGTGTTTCCTAATTCATATAAACCTATCACATTATTTGCTTTGTCTGCAACTTGACTTTGGATGGTTTCCGCCACATGACTGACAGGCATGACTAAACCTGCAATTAGGCAAAAATGGACATTTACCTCCTGTATTAAAATAATTACATGATGCGGAATGGGCTAATGTAGGTCTCCTAAACGATAGAGGCTTGCTACTATGCTTAGTATGGTTTGACTGTTCCGTGTAAATACTGCCAGCATTCACATACAACAACCAAAACTCTGAATGAATTGCCCCCCAGGATGCGGATGGGTTACTAGCAATTTGCAAACGGAATTGCTCATCGTATTTCCACCAGCCCGGAGACCTACTCGCAGCCATTCTAATATCCCTCATATATTTAATTAATTCTTGGGCCCGAGCTGGAAATTTTTCCAGTGTTATGCTAACATAGACAAGAAAACCGGATGTCCACTGGTCAATTGATAGCTTGGATGGTTCATTTCTTGCCTGGTTAATACATAATCTTCCATTTTGTATTGTGATCTCCCCAGCCGGACCATTGTCTGCAATGACTTGCAGCTCTCTTGTGGATTTTAACAATGATGCAATATCAATATATTGCCCTTCCCAAACTTTCTCCTTAACTTTTAAAGGTATACTACTACCTACATTATTAAAAATACTAGGTTCCTGAACCGGCTGCCATGCATCGGCGAACTCCATTACTGGCGCCATTACTTCTTTTTGAACAATTAACAAATTCGACACTTCACCTGAATCATCCTGGTTTCCCACGGGTAATTTATCCTTCTCCGCCTGCCTGGACCTCTTAGGCTCCTTTCCAACCTTCTTTGAAGCTATTACCCTCTTAGGTGCCATTATTTTCGCAGATTGCTTGGATTTTAAATTTTAATAAATTGTACACAGCTATGCTCTTCAAGAGTTGCAGGAAAATGGAAGCGGACTTGGAATGGCATTCTGGGTACCCCTATCAAGGGACATAATTCTGAAGCGAAACTTCAGAAATTCAGAAGCATTTATCTCCCCCGCTTTAACCCTTATCCATTTGAAACGCCTGACCCTTTGCTACAAATTACTTTAAATTGGATTATAGAATATAAAATTCGTATAATCTGTATTATCATCGAAAACGTTACCGAGCCATGTGGTTGTTTGGCCATTTATATTTTCAACAAAAAGTGTGAAGCAAATGCCCCGACCTAGGCTTATAAAAAGAATAAAGATAGCTCTGAATTAGTTAATAAATACAATAACTTTAAAATGACAAGTTTATACATATTAGATATCTTTACAGCTTTCGATCCAGAACAGCGGACGTTTTCACTATTATCGATGCACTGAGTTCTCTTAAACGACCGGATGCACAGACTGTTATTGTAAACCAAATACTGAAAAGTCCACAACGGGATGTGAAGTTGATTCACAGAACTCTGACGTCAATAATTGATATCCACCAAAAGCCTCTTCCGGTATGAACCACGGCGTTTGCCTGTTAACACTTTCTTACATACAACGCATCTGCAGCAAACGATTTTGAAATAATCTAGTAAAGAATAGGAATTATTTCTGAAAACAATCTTGCAAAAGGAGAAATTGCTCATTATGAATTGAATGACCTTGATATTTCTCAGTTAAGATACTAACTAGTACAAAAATGCGTGTATCGCTTCCTATAGCTCACTACTTACTTAAAATGTGTGAACACAATTTTGCGAGCCATTTTGGTATTTTTTTTTTTTTTTAATAAACAAAATGTCCGACAAACAGTATTTCAGTTCGATTGATTCGAGAAATAAGTTAAGGTATTATGAAGGTGAACAACAACAGTAAAAAAGCGTTAAGTCTTACAAGGCATTTTAATGTGATTTGTTTTTTCTTTAACATATATCGTACTTCACCTACACTAACAGTACCTATATATACTTGAAAAAGTTCAAAAACAAACATTTTGATATAATAATAATAACAGTCTATATAATGGCCGTGCATGATCGTATACAATAGAATGTGTAGCGCCGCAAAAGGTAAAAAGTCATCTTCCTGCACTATGTCCTTACTTAAGAGATAGACAAAATAGAAGTGTAGCCCATTTGTGCCATGCCATTCCCCATAACTCTTCCTTCCCCCCCCCCCCCCCCCCCCCCCCCCCACACACACACACACACTAATTAACCTGACAAGTTTCATTATTTCGTTTTAGGTACTAATAAAGGCACTGACTGACCTAAGTTTTGACGATGAATGGACGACGTCACAAAGTACTCCCGAGTTAAAACATTCACTCCTTCTGACTTTAGGAGGAATCGCGGAGACTTTGTATCAACACGGAGAAATGGAAGAGGCTGGGCGAATTGGAGATTTGTTTCATGACAAACTCGGTCTCCATGGTAATTTATTTTATGTTTTGTATAAACATACATTCCTTTTGCTATCATGTTCTAGTGTTTCATAAAGGGTTTGTTTTTGCATATGCTGAGTGCAATGATCCGAAACACTTTTCAGGCATCCGTGGGTCATACAGTTATTTCATGTATATATATTTACAACAAGAATATACATTTGTCTGATGCGTACATGTAGTAGGATAAGTTCCACTACCCCTCTTATTCTGTCTGTAAAATGGGTCAATGTTACATTACATAACAGTGAGAAAACATGTGAACAGACACGGACAAACTTTTAATTTACGGTCGTTGGTAAATGTGATTCAAAACACTATTTAAAAAGTGTACATACGCTTAAAATGTATAATTGTTTCTAAATGATAATTACTTTAGACCCTTGGGCTTATCGAACGAAACGCCAGACCATGTCCGAAGCGGAACAGATCCAGGCTGACCTTGAGAAGGTCGTATTTATCGAATCGCTGGGCAACGCGGGGCTACAACGATCGTACGATTACATCGTGTCCCATGTTAACTCGACGAACTCACAGTGGGTCAAGAGAGCGGGGATTCATGCACTACGACGGTACCAGACAGAGCATGTACGTATTATACTGTCACATGTTCTTCCATTGCCAGTGCTTCGTGTACTTGGGGACAGTTGCATATCGACTATTTTTTAGTAAATGTAATCCTTTCCCTCATACAGACATTACTGTCGCCTCTGAGGCAGATGCATTTTGAAAATATTGTGACAACGGCAGAAATTGCTCATAACGAGCAGTTATTCATTTTGTCACAATATTTTCAAAAGTATTCTATAATTTACTTTTATTTATAAGACGTTTTTCTGTGTTTTGACTTAATACTTTCAAAGTCGTCTGCTGCAGAAGGGGGTTAAAACAAGTATTTCCAAATTGGCATTCCACTTTCTTATTGTTCTCTTAAAACACCTACAACATCTGCAATGTTGCAATTGTATCATACATCCATGTTTTATTTTTAATTTAAAGTGTTTAAGGTTCTGTGATTTCTCGTCCATCTTTAAAGCAATTATGTGAATGGATTTTATTATTTATTTTAACGCATTTTCTTATTTTCTTGCTTATTTGCATCGGTCCTTTTTTGAAAACTTTCGGAATTATTTATCTGTTGGCGACAATGTTTCCGACTGCTTTCATTGACAAAGTTTTCGTATTTTTACCAGATGATTTCTGATAAATGACTTATTCAACTCAATGGTTTATGTCTAGCACGGTGCCTTTATTTACAGGAACTATGATTCGTTAATGAAATGGTTAGCCCTGTCCCACATACAACAAACCTGCAGCAGAAGACTCTGAAATAATCTTGGCAAAAACATGGAAAATCTCTATAAATTTCGGAACAACTACTGAAAATAGTTTTTACATTTTTTGCAATAGGACAAATTCCTCGTTTTGAGCAATTTATCCTGTTGTCACAATGTTTTTGGAATCCTCTTTTGCAAAGGCGCCATAAAGCGTCTTAAAGTATGGAAAGGGTAAATAAACCATTGTTTGATATACCTTCTCCAGTCCTGCAAGGTGCTCCATGACTTGTCCCGCTATGACATCGACGAAACAGTCCGCTATGAGGCCATGCTACAGCTACAAGCGCATCCTATAGCAAAGGCAAAAATGTAAGATATGTGTGTTTTTTTCTATTGTGTATATTTCCCATACAATCCATTTATCTACATATTCTAAATGTAATGAAATCAATACAGATCGATTTAGATTTAAACGTGTTTTTCGAGTATATGTTTGGTTCTTAAGTTGATTTGTTTATAACAGAGACACAGTGGTGGGGTTGTCAATTCAAAAATAAGTCTATCGACCATTTCAGTCAGGCCTACAGTCGCGTATCATCAGTCTGATAATATTCACCACTTCCCACATACAGCAAATCTGCAGCAGTCGACTTTGAAAACATCTAGGCAAACATATAGAAACTACTCTATACATGATAGTATCCTTATTGAATGGAATTGAAAACATTGTGTAAAAAGAAGAAATCGTTTTGATTAACTTCTTATTTTTCTACAATGTTTTCAATTGTTTATGTCATGAAATAAATGGCATACCACTCCATATATCTAAATGATATGTATTGAAGAGTTCAACAAGTTCAGACCAATAGCTCGAGATATGGGTATTCCTGCACACATATGCGATTATTTAAGCGTATATATGCATAATTACTTAGTCCAAGGTTATGGGTCTAAAGTGTTCCAATTGAACTGGGTGACGTTTGAATCGCATATTTTCAAAGATTGATTGATTGATTGTTTGGTGTTTTACGCCGCTTTCAACATTTGTTCAGTTATATCGCGTCGTTTCCTGGGTAGGTCACATGTACGTATGGTCCATTTATCCTGACACCAGCCAGTCAGTCGTAATGTTAACCCCGCAATCATGAGCGCCAATGCGGGCAGCCATTGCTGCCAATTTTAAAGTTTTTGCAAATAACGTATATGCATTGTAAATTGTATGATGTTCATAACTCAAGTTGTCACTTTCCTTGTATACTAGGTTAACCGTTCACTTACCTTGATATTTTTAAAGTCGTCTGCTTTGACGATGTCGGGTCAAAAAAGGATGTAACATTTGAAAAAGTAATTGTTATATAGAAGAAATAATAAACATATTAGTGGAACATTAGACATTTATCGTATTGAGTCGTCTGCTGTTGCTGTGTCATGTGTCATCTGTATCAAGGTAAGTATTAACAATAAAATTGTTATTTTTTGTATTCAAAGTCAACAAATGAAAAAGGACAGCGAAGAAGATATTGGCAAAGAGGTATCAACAGAGATAGGTCTGCGAGTGAAGAAGTCCATTTTTGACAACGAAATATTTGACAAAGAATATAAGCTTTTCTTACAAGCCCCTGGTATAGACTGGAGAAAGAGAATAGGGACGAAGGATGTGGGGGCAAATTTCGGGGTCATTATGGAAAATCTCCTCAAACTTCGAATATGTAAGATATCAATGAGTGTACACTCAACCCTTTCCCACATACAGCAAATCTAAAGCAGACAACTTTGAAAACATCTAGACAAAAGTATAGAAGCTTTCTACAAAGGAAAGTACTATTATTGAACAGAGTTGGAAAAGATATGTGGATATATGTACTCGTTTAAAGCAATTTCTTCTTTTGTCACAATGTTTTTCAAAAGTCGTCTGCTACAGAGGCGTCAGATGCGTCTACAAGTTGGAAGAATAGTTTTATATTGACTCGTCTGCTTGATTACATTCGAGGAAAAACGGGTATCATTTTGATACAGGTTTGACAATATTGAATTTTCAAAGTCGATTTTTCTCGAAGACTTAGACAAGAATCTACATCATTTTAAGAAAAAACTAAACATTGCCTATGTATAGAGCAACATGAGTGTCTGGTTATTTAATCGTGAGTGTGACTGGGTTACTACGCCGTTTTCTACAACTTTTCAGCCAGCTCACTTACTCATGTTTACCTGCTTTTCCATACATTTACTTCACACAGCAGTCTTTCCAACGGTGTTTCCAAGCAATCGGCTGCTGTTCCATATGGACTGTTAGTTAATTCTAGGAAGACGAATGACCTTTGTCGGATTGACATTTGTTAAACGTCGAACTCACTGTCCCTCAACTGACAGCCCACGTCGCTACCGACTGAGCTACCGAGAATCGGCCTTCTGGTGCAAATGTATTGGTGTGCCTTTCTCGTGTAGTTTAACGTTCAGAGAAAAGTATGAGAACATTCCGTCTGATTTGAGACGCTTTTTAGTGTGACGTCTGGTCAGAGGAACTTTTTTTTATGGAATCTAATATTAGGCGCTTTGTATTGTGTCGTCTGATCAGAGATGCTTTTTTTTTTTAATGTAGTTTGAGTTTGATTTGAGACGCTTCTAACTGTGGAGTCTGTTCAGAGACGCGTTCCTGTGTGTCGTCTGATCAGAGATGAATTTTATTATAGAGTCTAATTTGAGACGCTTTTAACCCTGGAGTCTGAACACAGACGCTTTTTGATACTGTTGAGTCTGATTTGAGACGCTTTTTACTGTGCAGTCTGATCAGAGACGCTTTTTATCGTGAAGTCTAATCAGAGACGCTTTTTGTTACACTATGAGTCTGAGTTGAGATGTTCTTTATGGAGTCTGATTTGGGACGGTCTTTACCTTGGAGTCTTATCAGAGACGCGTTTTAGTGTGTCGTCTGATCAGAGATGCTTTTTTTATGGAGTCTGATTTGAGACGCTTTTTACTGTGGAGTCGTCTGATCAGAGATGCGTTTTAGAGTGTCTTCTGATCAGAAATGCTCTTTTCAGTGTATGTGGAGTCTGATTTTAAGAAGTGTTCGTGTGTTGTCTGATTTGAGATGAGTTGTTGTAATAAGGCGACCGCTCTGTATTTAAAATAAAACAGATTCATGTGTTTATTGATTAGGATGTATTAAGCGGGAGACAAAGGGCAGTCACCTGGTCAAGTCAGGTCATAGGGTAGAAGCCTCGTCCCTCTTGGTGCTCATGTTGCGAGAATAACATTTAGGCAAACGTTCTTTGTCAGAAAAGAGTATCGGTAGTACGAGTACAAGTACTAAATACCAATTGATGGAATTCAATGATATGGAAATGTTGTTGTATCCGCCATTAGAACCATTTACACTAGTATTCAAACTTTCTGATATGACAAAACAAACACTAGAGGTACATTGCATATTTATTTATTTATTATTTATTGGGGTTTTACGCCGCTTTCAACAATATTTCAGTTATATCACAGCGACAGTTCACTTATTCATGATCCCTTGGTAAACAAACCAGTACTAGGCTAGAAAATGTGCCTTGCCAAAGGGCACTCCACCATGACCGTAGTGCCGCGACTTGGGATCGAACCCAGGACACCCGGTTTCGAAATCCCCGACGCTTACCACTCGACCACAGCGGATTCCTACATTGCATATTTAATGGCAACATATGAATACCTAGAATACTTTTTGTGTGTCTTATAGTGTATGTTTCTCTTTAACTATGTACAGCGTTGTTAGATGGTGAGATGGACGTGAGAGTTCACGATGAAGCGTATGCCGTCGTTAACATCGGGTTTTTCGACCTCACATACGAGTTCTTCGTGGCCAGGATCTGTTTTAAAGGGTATGCCGAGTACTCACTGCACATTCTAAAGGTAAATAAAAACAACACCAAAATTAGTATTTAACCCTTTCCCTCATACGACAATTCTGCAGCAGACGACTTTGAACATATTTTGTCAGATGGATAACCTATGACTAAAAGTGGAAAACAGTGTGACAAAAGGAGAAATTGCACGTTCTGTGCAATTTCTTCTTTTGTCACTATGTTTTCAAAACGCCGTCTGCATTAACCCTTTTCCTCATACGACAATTCTGCAGCAGACGACTTTGGACGTATTTTGTCAAAACATAGAAAATCTCCATAATTGAATGGATAACCTATGACTAAAAGTGGAAAAAATTGTGACAAAAGGAGAAATTGCACGTTTTGTGCAATTTCTTCTTTTGTCACTATGTTTTCAAAAAGCCGTCTGCTGCAGAAGCGTCAGAAAGCGTCTATATGAGGGAGAGGGTTAACGCTAAAGATGCCATGAAAGCATGTCTGTCTAATCCCACATATAACAAATCTGTAGCAGACGACTTCTTCTGGACACAAATATGAAAATCCTTTAAAAATGAAAGGGTAATAACGGATATTTTGCTAAAGAAGAAATATTTTATTATCAGCAGTGCCTTCTCTTGTAACAATGTTTTCAAATGTTGTATACGGCAGAAGCGTCACACACAAAAAAGATATGTGGAAAAGGGATGAAATACAAGTATGTCGAGTACATTATCACATTTGTCCTGTATCATTTCTTTATAAAATATGTCAATGGTTTCGACCACTGTGAAATGAAATCATCCGAATAAATAAACAAAGTTGCGAAAACTTATATTTGCAGTTGTGTACCTTTATGAGTTATCTCGTTCAATAATTCATCTTCTAAAAGTCTAATCATTTTCTAGTTAATTATTCAATATAATCTAAAAGCGGGGAAGGGGGGATATATATGTGATAGACGCCTAATGACCGTCGATAACCTAAAAAGTTACTACCTGGTATTCAAATAAGTACTCACAATAAATAAAATAAAATGTCGATAGTAACAAGATTGATTTATTTAGTTTTTAACGCACGCCGTCATATTACGGCGGCCAATTCACATATGCGTGTGATTCCTGGCTTTGTCATACAAGTTCTCGATATAACAGTCTTTCCAAACAACTGGTTGCTTTTCTACCGACTGTTAGCCCACTGATTGAAGACGAATGACGCTTGTTTCATTGACATTTGTCACACGTCGAAAATAATTTTGGCCGAGCTGGGTTCGAACTAACAACCTCTGGATTATCAGTCCGCGTCGTCATCGACTGAGCTACCGGTCGGCATCTAGAATAGACAATGTCTCTACTAAACTATTTGGGAACCTATTTATACATGTTTAATATAATATTACAGGAAATAGACATAGATAAAGGTGTAGCCTTGGTACAGAAGTTCATTAAGATAGTCAAAGATGTTGTAGACACTGTTGGGGACGCTGTAGAAACATTTCGTGACATCTTAAACTCAGATATCTCAATGGACCAGCTCATCCAGGAGTTCGTTGCCGCTCTCGAAGAATTTCCAGACATGGTAAGAATGTCATTATAACTATTACCACGCTGTTCTCCATCGGTTATTGAGCAATACATAACAATGGCGTATCTCCTGATCATCTCAATGCTTTACACACTTTATTAAAATATATGATTCTCCGAATAGTTCATAAGAATGAACTATCTTTGGTTCGCGTGCTGCCTTGTACACAATATATTGGGGATGGGACGGCACGAAATTCACGGGGTAGTAAGTGCTGCTCGATCAATACCGTTGAAATGAAATGAAAACCAAATACGTTTTGTCGATGGATGTATAGGAGCCGTGACTAGCGATTGGGAGCGTAATGACACTCCGCTTTCAAAACCGTTTAACCCCTCATATAGACGCTTTCTGACGCCTCTGCAGCAGACGGCTTTTTGAAAACATAGTGACAAAAGAAGAAATTGCACAAAACGTGCAATTTCTCCTTTTGCCACAATGTTTTCCACTTTTTGTCATAGGTTATCCATTCAATTATGGAGATTTTCTATGTTTTGACAAAAAACGTTCAAAGTCGTCTGCTGCAGAATTGTCGTGAGTTTTCCGATCGTATAGCACGGTCGTTTGCTGTATCGTGCGATTTCATTTGACATAAAAACCAAGCACGTGCTCAGGAGTATTTAACAGTGCCGGTATAAGGTCAATTCGAGACGACCCTGAATGCGTTGCAGTCAGATCCAGTATATGTACAGCAAAATACTTTGGTCTGATTTAATGAAATTCGTTGAAGAAATCCCATGTATCTTTCAACGTAAGTGTGTAGATATAGATTGGCATTAGTGTTTACAACCAGGGTTTTATATAATATCAAAGCATTTAATCTTAGATAACAGTTCATACTGTGCATATTTCGATTAAAAAACTTTGACCAATCAACGCGATCGCATGCCGTTTTAAATACTATTTAAATATGCCATCCTTTTCCTGATTGTATACATATTTCGACGTATTTGCAGCAAATGACTTTTGAATACATTGAGGGGAAATGATGAACAAATTTTCCCCTTCCTACAATATTTCAACATTTTATAGTATGAAGATCTACTTTAAATTGTTCTCACGATAAAAATAGCTCTTTATATATTTTTTTTAGAACATAATGGCTCTAAAACATTCATATGAAATAACCGGTTTAACAATTTCCCACATACAGTAAATATGCAGCAGACGACTTTGAACACATTAAGTCAAACATTATGAAAACTCTATAAATAAAAGAATATTAATTGAATAAAGTTGAATATATTGCGGCAAAAAGATAAATTATTGAAAACAGTTGAAAACATTGCGGCAAAAGGATAAATGGCTCTTGATGAACACTAACTCCTTATGCAACAGTGTTTTAAAAAGTCGTTTGCGGTCAAGGCGTCAGAAATCGTCTGTATGTGGAAAAGGGTCAAACTTACTATTACTTCCTATTCCAGATGGTGCAGTATGCACTCTACATCCGAGGGGCTGTGATCAAACTGCATTATTTGAAGTTCGAAGCTCTCCCGCCATTTTTATATCCAGCCAAGACACTGGTAGACAGAGTGTACGCTGAATATGACAAGATTAGAGAGGACGTCATGACGTTTTATAATGTAAGTTGATTTATTGGGGGTTTAACGCCGTTTTCAACATTTTTTTGTCATTTCACGACGGCCAGTTCACATAGACATGTGTTATATAACTTTCTCACACCAGTACTCAGCACAGCATCATTGCAAAGCAACTGGTTGTTTTTCAACGCATAACATCTAGATCAGAAAATGACGGATGTCGCATTGACTTAAAGCGTCGGAAGGAATGTTGACCGAGCCGGGATTCGAACTCACAACGCTATAATTGACCATCCGCGTCACTACCGACTGACTGAGCTACTCGAGCTGGGATTTATACTGTAAGATCATTTCAGCTGTACACCAGGAAAACCAACTTTAACTTATTTATTAGGAGTGAACATAAAGATCTTTCTGAACATCCATGTTGTCTGATCATAATCGACATTGTTTGTTACAAGTGTCTTTAAACCTTTTGACTCATTTCACTCTTCAACCCTCGTATAATTGGATTAAAGCTCGACCAACCTGGCTGCACGGCGCTGACCACGGGGATGAGCTACCGTTGGTATTCGGACTTGATACCCTGTACCCGGTGTCACAAGAATAAATAATACGAGTAGCACCCAGTTGTTAAAAAGAAAAATGATCAACAGAAATTACTCGATTTTAGCATTTTCTTTCTTTTTTTTTCTAAAATTCCAGATCATTTTTCTTCAAATTTGTCTCAAATTAGTTTATTTTACGACATAGATGTATCAGGTATTAAGCTTTTGCACGTTTACCCTTTTATTGACCGTTCACCTGATATGGTATTTTTGTACTCATGGAGGATGTTGAATCGTTGCCCACATCCGAACAATCTGCAGTATCAATGAAGGTTTTGTTGTTGAATCATCCCAGCAAACGTTGAAAATAATAATTATGAGCAAAATCTCTTTTTGCAACAATGTTTTCAGAAGTTATTTGCTTCAGATGTGTCTAAATAAGTATACATATTGCAAATGGTTAACCATCTCACACATGCAGTCGCGAGTTGACAATGTAGCAAAAAGGATAAATTGCTTATAATGGACATGTTTCCCCTTCATGGATTTGACCCTATTCTTAAATTCACACCTTTATAGACATTATCAATATTTCCACAGACACGTTCAATGTTGTTTGCTGCAGATCAATCTAATTTAAACAAGACCTAAGCTTCGCATCCTTTGCAATCGCTCGTATAGATAAGCCTATAAATGGTCGTTTCAAATCGACATTTGCGTCAGCCATTCAAACTGTCGCATTCAAAATCGTTAGTTATTAACAGGGGATATGACCCCGGTCAATTTGAGACGACCTTTTATGTGGTGGCGTCAGATCGAATACACATACAATGAAGTACAGTCACTTTTTTGTCTGGTTTTAATGAGATTGGCTACAGATTTGTTTTATAATGACATTGTTAAAGTCTAGAATGATATATATGTACATGTACATTGGTTTTCAGACGGTCGTAGAATCAGTGAATATCATCATACCACAGGCTTACGAACAGATTTTTGAGGCTATTCAAGGAATCATTGACGGCTTCATGAACCTCTTTAAAGATCCCAACACGTCACTCTTCAAAATTGGAAAAGGAACTTTAATGTACGTTCAAGGTGGCTGACAAAAGTCGCAAGCTTTATTGATTGTTATTTGTTTCAATGAAAGAAACTGTGAGATTTCATTGTATTAAAATAGAATGGTAAACATGGTACCAGTTGGAAACAAGTGAGTGATACGACTGAGTTAGCCCAGGTTCAGTTGATTGCGTACACCAATCACTACGTGCACCCTGTGTAACCTCTATGGTACAAATATGGCTACAGATAACATAGTCTTAATGGCTAAATTATGGGTTACTGTTGCTTCAAAAAAAAAAAACTATCTCATGTGATCTGTGTGGCCGTTTAGATGTTAGTATACACTGAAAAACGGAATGTAGCGCAACGTATGATATATTACAGAACTAAAACAAACTATGGTACAAGTATGGCTACAGATAACATAGTCTTAATGGCTAAATTATGGGTTACTCTTGCTTCAGAAAATCAAAGTACTGAAAGTACTCAATTGCGGGGATGTTGGCACTAGAGTGTTAACAATATTTTCCTTCAATTTGACCTAGTGACCTACTTTTTGACCCAACATGACCCATGTTAGAACTTGACCTAGATATCATCAAGAAAGTTTCAACATGCTGAAGCTAAAAATGCAGTATCCAGAGTGTTAACAAGATTTTCCTTCAATTTGGCCTAGTGACCTTGTTTTTAACCCGGCATGACCCATATTCAAACTTGAACTAGATATCATTTAGATATAATTCTGACCAAATTCCGAGGTGCTGTAGCCAAAAAATGATGCTTCTACAGTATTAACAATATTTTCATTCAATTTGGCCTAGTAACGTAGTTTCTGACCCAATATGACCCATATTTGAACTTGACCTAGATATTATTATTACAAACATTCTGACAAAATATAAAATTGCGGCCCTAGAGTGTTAAAAAGCTTTTCCCTCAATTTGACCTATTGACCTACTTTTTGACCCATCATGACCCATGTTCGACCTACATTTCATCAAGACAAACATTCTGTATTAACAAGATTTCCATTCAATTTTGCCTAGTGACCTAGTTTTTGACCCGGGTTGACCCATATTTGAACCTGACGTAGAAATTATAAATTCAAACATTGTGACAAAATTGCAAACTGCTGAAGCAAAAAAGAGTTTTTGACCCGACATGCCTCATGTTCGATCTTGACTTACATCAACAAGACAAACATTCTGATAAAGTTTCAACATGCTCAAGTTGCAAATGTGGCCTCTAGAGTGTTAACAAATTTTCTTTCAATTTGACCTAGTGACCTATTTTTTGACCGCAAATGACCAAGTTTCGAACTTGTCCAAGAGTTGATGAAGATGAATGTTCTGATAAACTTTCATGAATATCCGATGCCAAATGTAGCCTGTAGAGTGTTAACAAGGGAAAATGTTAACAATGCACGACAGCCGTAATTGCAGGGATTTTCCCAAAAGGTTTTTGAGCTACCCGCTTTCAAGCTACTCGTTTTCCATATATTTAAAAGAAACATTTAAGATCCTTATGTCTAACTTAAATTTCTAAATTATGTATACAACTTCATGGATTAAAACTTTACATTGTGTACGTTTACTTTGTATAATGTGTATACTGTTTAGCTGTTTGTGAAACGTATTTAACTGATCCCTGGACAATCAAGAAAACTTGTCCATTTTGAAAAAACAGAGGGTAGCACAATTTACACATTTCACATTTACATTTCCTGAAAGCTAGGCATGACAATATACGGAGGTATTCAGCATAGCTGAATCCCCCGCATAAAACAACTATCTCATGTGATCTGCCGTTTAGATGTTATTAAACACTGAAAAACGAAATGTAGCGCAACGTATGATATATAACAGAACTAAAACGTCATTATTATTATCAGAAGTATTACTGTTGTTGTTTTTGTTGTTGTTATTATTATTATTACTATTATATAATTATCATCATCATGATCATCATCATTATTACTATGATTATCATTATTATTATAATAATTATTATTATTGTTGTTGTTGGTTTTGTTGCTGTTATGATTATACTAATAATAATAATTATTATTATTATATCATAATTATTGTTATCAATTATTATTTTAATCATTGTTTATTATTATTACCATCAGCAGCATAATTATTTTTATCATCAGCATCCTCATCATACTCATCATAATTATTATCATTATCATGATTTTAAAATTGTTATTATTATAACATGTCTCATTTAAATTATTTCAGTATCTACATGAACGTGGAATTGCTTGTAGATCAAAGAAATAAGTTAATGAACCACACCTTTATAAAAGACGGTAAGCAACTATAGTGATCATCCCTTTTTCCTGGTGAAATTCTTTGCTGAAGTGGTATTTGCTTGGTTTTGTACAGTATACAGGATTGTCAAGACTCTTCCAAGATGGTAGACGCATTAACAAATTTTCTCAAATTCATCTGATTTAGATGCGTTTTCAACATTATTACAGGTATATCACTTATTCATGATCCCTGGTTTAACAAACTAGTATATATAATAGGCCAGGAAATGTACATTGCCAAAGTGCAATCCACCATGTCCGCCGGGAATGGGGATCGAACCCGGGCCGACCGTTTTCAAATTCCCGGACGCTAACCACTGACCACAGCGGAGATAATGAAATTAAGTGTGTATCAGACAAAATTGTACAATCTGCAGCCGACCGTTTTTCTGGACATTAATGCGGTTGTGGTCAGTATTTATAAAGGAATCTATCTTCGCATTAATGCTACCTGATCTAAATGGATTTAAGAAGGTTCTTAAGTGTACCGTGATTAGTTGACATTCATTTCAAACCCAGGTCAGGTTGCATTGATATGCATGTTGATCATGATCAACACTTGTCAGATATAATGTATGGTCGGTTTTCTATGATGCCCAATTCATTTCTTGATTCTTGAATAGGTTTAGGACGATATTTGAATAATTTAGTTTTCTTTGATGTCCAATTCGTTTCTTGATTCTTCAATAGGTTTAGGACCGTATTGGAATAATTTAGAAGGAGTGTTTGATGAGATACTAGAACTTTTCAAAGTTGCCACGACAACGTTAGTTACAGAAGGTCCAATATGGGTCGCTGAAAGTTTGGAAGAGGATGCATTGGAGTTCTTGTTAAAAGGAAACATCACAATGGTAATATGGTATCTCTCAGTCAATCGGATCTTGTTCTTTTCGTTTTAATCACAATAAAACAAATGTGCAATAACTTCTAGACAATAATATGGAAAACCTGTATAATTAAATGTAGATCTTAAGTTTAAATAGTTTTTAAAACATCTTACATAATTTTTACATCTCATTTCAATAATAATGCTTCCATTTAAGAAGATTATTGCGTTTTCAAAGTCGTCTGCTGCAGATCTATCTTGATCTTCAAGATGTGAACAGAACATGCGCATTAAGATTAAACATATTTTATTTCCATATAAAATTATTTAACATTATACATTGAACAGGTATATCATATACTAGTATAGGCAAAAGGGTCTGGCCACAAGTTCTCACAACATTAGATACGGCCATTCCCTTTCAACTATATTTTACAATTTTGAAGATGGCTTTGCTATATTAAAGTTAACATTATGACAGGCAAGTGTGAGTGGTAACAAATATGACTGATGAAACACACACATACACACACATGCATATATGTATATATATACATGTATATATAATTTCTATTTAGGTCTCTGATACAAGCAAGTATTTTCTGGTGAACATGCGCATTGGAAACACGATTTGTTTTTGTCTGGGTGCGAGGCAATTTGACTTTATATGCAGTTTTAGGGTTTTTTGCATTCAATTTATTTCATAAAAAATGTGACAATTGTAAAATTGAAAGAATAATAGATGTGACCCTAAGGGAGACAATCACGAATTGGAATAAAATATGCTTCAGTAACTCCCCTTGTATGTTTCAGCGATTCAATTTCCGCTGGTCTGACATTCAGGAAACAGAGAGAAAACTATTTAACCCTTTCCCTCATATAGACGCTTTCTGACGCCTCTACAGCAGACGGCTTTTTGAAAACATAGTGACAAAAGAAGAAATTGCACAAAACATGCAATTTCTCCTTTTGCCACAATGTTTTCCACTTTTTGTCATAGGTTATCCAATCAATTATGGTGATTTTCTATGTTTTTTTGACAAAATATGTTCAAAGTCGTCTGCTGCAGAATTGTTGTATGAGGGAAAGGGTTAAAACACCTATCAGATAAGCCGTCACAGTATCGGTACATGAGTTGAATAGGTGGACTTGTATTTTTACTTATTTTAATTTCACAGAACGTTGTCAAAAGAAGAATCTATGATGAGATCAAGGAGATGCTGAACATACTCAAAAAGCCATTTGAGAACTTTTTAGGTCTTGGAGACAAATTCTTCAAACTGTTCAATCAAATCTTTGATATTGTTGTGAAAATAAGAAAGGCATATGTAGCTCTGAAGAAAGCGTAAGTATGCTTCAGATATTTGAAATATTGATACCTCGAACCATCTCATTAACCTTTTCCCACATTTAGACATTTTCTGATACCTCTGCACCAGACGACTGAAAAAAGGAGAAATTGCTCAACACAAGCAATTTCTCCTTTTACCACAGTGTTTCAAACATATTCAATTATTATATCAGTAAAGATGTGTTCCAACATAAAGTTTTTAATATTTGTTGATCAATTTTACATGTAACATTTCATATATAGTTTGCAGCATAATGTTGCCTGTAGATGTTGATTGAAGATACAGACGGATTTTAATTGTAACAGAATAGTAGAACTTACTTTTTATTTAATTTAATTGTTCAGTAATACAAGTTGTGCCATAAAAGTAAAAACATGTTCATTGTATTTATTATAAAAAAAATATGAAAAAATCAATTTTGATCATTTATATAAATATCAATAATAAAGATTGGAGAAAAAATGCTAATAGCCTATGCTGTACAAAGTTCAAACAATGTTGAATATATAGATAAAATTAGAATACATTGATGAAAAGAATTGTATAACTATATATAATTCACACCAATATATATTTTGTGTCTAATTTGTCATCAAAACAGGTATGACTTTGGCCGCTCCATGGTTGATAAAATATTTGGTCCCAAATGTCACAGGTTGTTTCCGAAAACAAAGAGGATAGCAGGAGGAGGATGTGATGCTTCTGGATTTTACCCAGCCAGCCTCGGTCCAGGAAATGTAGAATATGAATATGAGGGACTGGATGTAATTGCAGACAAAGGAAGTGATGTGAGTACATCTTAATGCTTCTTTTTATTCACATTTCCAGGGACTGACATGGAGGCTTTGGAAAAGGAGGAGTAAACAGGGTTTGCCCCACAATATCTTATATAACCCTTTCCCACATACAGACGCTTTCTGACACCTTTGCAGCAGATGACTTTTGAAAACATCATGACAAAAGGAGAAATTGCTCCTTTTGCCACAATGTTTTCAACTCATTTCCCTATTTAAGCTTTCATTAATAGACAGTTTCCATATGTTTGCCTAGGTGATTTCAAAGTCGTCTGCTACGGATTTGTTGTATGTGGAAAAGGGTTAAACCTGATGTTATAGGTGTTGAAAGTCATGATTTCACCAAAGAAAGGTTTTTTTTCGATCCTAATCCTCCCTTCAAAAACACCCCTTATTTAGAGCTCTTACTGAACATTTCAAATATCTATTTCAATACATTTACTTATCATTGTCAAATAATTCAAAACATTGTGGCAAAAGGAGTAATTGCTCATTATCAGTAATTTCTTCTATTGGCAATTTGCCAATTTACCACAATGTTTTCAAAAGTCTTTTGTAGAGGCGTCTGTAAGTGGGAAAGGGTTCAGAATGTAATGGGAATCCTATATCTAAGTTCCTGGTTACATGTAAGAAGCTGGTTTTCTAAATGTTGTATTTATTTATTGACAGCTTGTTGCGCCTTTTGCTGGTATCATAGAACTCTCAAATAACCCAGATGAAGTCATTATTAAAAACAGTGGAGAGGTGCCATCCGGAGCTGAAATAGTCCTTACTAATGTGAACCCCAACTCAGATATAAAACATCCTGATGATCCAAGCTATGTAGAAAATATGGTAAGTTTATTGATGTTTTTATGGACTTTATATCTAAAGGATCTATCCATAAAAAAGATATGGTTAGATCAAAAGACAGTGGAAAAAAAATACATATACATGTACCAATTTTTTACAGATCTCTGGGTGAATCTCTGAGACATGATAATTGCATATCGAGGGCTTGGTGTGAAACGGTTGTAACTAAAATTATTATTTTTTTACCAAGGTTAATCACCTCGCCATAAAGTCTTTAAAAGCGTGGAATCATTTTTCTTGGTAAACAATGGAAATTTAGGTGCCATTGCTCGTTCTGAGCAATGGCACCTAAATTTCCATTGTTTTCAAAGGGGTCAAAATTGCCCGTAAAAGAGGGTTTTCAAAATAGGTTTTTGCTTACAACCGTTTCACGCCAAGCCCTCGATATAGTGTTTGTTGTGAAAATAAACAAGTGCCTTCCAACCCCACTGTAAAGGTTTTACTGGAACAGCCATGACTTATGTTGGTTTTTGAAGCTCGTGGAATGCTTCTTTGGATAATGAGCAAAAAGTGCAGCTTCAGATTTAACAGGGTTATCTGGTTCTACTTAAGTACACATTCTTAGTGGTTTGGTTCTTCTGCAGCACTGTTCAAGTATTCTTGGTGCTGTCTTAATAAAAAATAGAACTTCAATTAGAAGCTTTACTGTTGAATTCAACTTGTGACATTTAATTGTTAACTTGAACTGCTATTTAAAAGTATGTCTGTTTTTGAAAATAAAAATACCCAATGTGTAATGTATCAAAAATTACAAATGTAATTTTGAAACAAAATTGCTCTTTAACTGACTTTCCAAATGGCATCTGCTCCAAAGGCATCAGCAGGTGTTTGCATCAGGTATTTTCTGATTATGAAATGACTCATTAACTTTATGACAGGTTGCAGCGGGGGATGTCATTGGTACAGTAACAAAGTCGGCTTGTAGTGGATTTAATCATGTCCATTTTGCCATTCGTGTTCGACCAGGCATTGGATTTTTGGATCCCAGTAAATATTTAGGACCAAGGTTGTTACATCTATTGTATGAACAAGAGTGTGATGACTACAGACTTGTGTATAAGGTAAGAATAGACTATTTATTGTCTTCTTACATTAATATTGACCATGTCCATTGTGTAGCAGTTTGAGTGTCTTCTTCGACAGTGGGAGATGATTCTTTGATTCCCTGTCGGGTCGTACCAAAGATTATAAAAATGGGAGTAATGACTTCCCTCTTTAGTGTTAATGGTTGAAGGGATAGCATTGTTTGATGCATCAGGATATATTATACCGTAAATACTGGTAAATTACTCATGAAACACTGTAATATAACTGAATAAAGGTTGAAAGCATTGTACAACACCATTTAAAGAAACAAACACTGATAGTCTGTCATTAGACCAAATAAGTAAAGTCAGAATATATAGAGGATATTCTACGAGTGGTCATTCAATACGGAATTTATTAAACGAGTTTTCTGAAATTTTTAGAATTGAGTTTAATAAATTTCGTATTGAATGACCACGAATGTAATGTTCTTTTTATATCATAAATACTAATTTAATAATTTACAGCGCTATATCCATATAAACGTCGCTATAAAGCGCGCATATTTACAACGCTAAACGTTACGTTATGACGTCAAGTTACCTAGCATTGTTATTACACTAGTTGAATACGCAATTTATTCAATGGCTTTATTACACTCCGGCGAATTCATTTATGATATAAAAGAATGTCTCAGGAAAGGAAAGAAGTTGAATGTGTGGAAATCTTGTTTGACAATAATCATAGAATATATGATTATGTTTCCTACTATAAGGGGAAGGTGTTTTTGTGTTGCCTGCTGTTATGGCATGACGTATGGGGAGGATCACTTCTCCATTGTTTTTTCTGTCTGTCTATCACATTTGACTTGACAGAGGCAGGGACAAACAGTTTCATCAAACACTTTTTGGAGATTGGTTTATAGTAAATTTCAACTTAAATGTTTGATATTTTATAAAAACAAACAATTCATATTTGAAATATTTAAAAGCAAAGTAGGAACGGACAAAATTGCTCATAATGGGAAATTTAATCTGCAGACAATTTTTGAAAACTTAGTGACCGAAGAAAAAATGCTCATAATGAGAAATGTTACCTTGTTTTCAACTCTATTCAATAATAATGCTTTCAAATATAGAGATTATCCTTATATTTGCATAGATGTTTTCAAAGTTGTTTGCTGCAGATTTGTTGTACGTGGGAAAGGGTTAAAAGTATTCTTTCAGTGTTCTACACATTCTATTATTGCCATGTTTGCAACTTTATTCACAATTCATAATTTCATTTAAGAGATTTCTCGTATTGTTGCCTATATGTTTTTAAAGTCATCAGCTGCAGGTGGGTTTTTTTTGTATATGGAAAAGGGTTAATATTTTGTCAATGGAAAAAATAGTTACTATTATTTTACCCAGAACAAGGTGATCAAGGCGGGTGTAATTGTGGGTATTGGAGGTAGAGATAATGAGGATACCACACCTGACGTCCCTACGGACGGGACAACTCAACCAGATACAATGGATGAGAGCAAGAGACCTGGTTCAGACCTAAAGGCCAAGAAAAGCAAGTTTATATGTGTTTAACTGTTCTCCCAACAGATAACATTTAATGATTTAGCACCAGACAACAATTTAAAACATTTGAGATAAAAGAAGATATTTTGTTTTAGCAAGAACTCCTGTTCCCCAAATCTTTATAACTCTGTATCAAAATTATACTTTCACTTATCAAATTAAATTAAGTTTTTCCTGAAACAGTGACTGAAATAAGCTGCATTTATGAGTTTTTAGAAAATCACTCAAAGGGACATTCCATTGTTCCACTATATACAAAAATGAATATTCGATTTAAATAGTTAGCATTGTCAAATTTTGCCCTAGTATTTTTTGTTTATTTGTCTTCATTATATATCAATGATTAATGAAACAATACTTGCCAAATTTGACAGTAAGTCATTGTTCATTACCTAATGCTATATGGCAGTACTAAAATTTCACAAGTAGTATTTGCCACTTTTGTATATATATATGTATAGCTTATTACCATGCATGAATACAAAATGTATAATCTCATACTTTCTATTTTTTGTTCTATGATAATGCATTTAATTAAATATAGAGTTGAATCTTCTTAAATAAACTGAAAATTACATTTCTTTTATCACAATAAAAAGATGAAACTAAATATTCCTGTGTTTCTTTCTAAATTTATGACCTACAGATAAAAAAGATGGAATGTACAAGAACATAGACAAGGCAAGACGAAGACGAAAGAAACGTGATTTGGCTGTTTCACTTGGTATGCAATTTGGTGTAAAAGCTTAATCACAGAAATGAAACTCTTGAAGATCAGATTAAGGATTCAATATTCCGCCTAAATTACCATTGTTCATGAAACAAATCCTCGATTGGGTCTTCTATATGCACTTTTTGTTTGTCTCAACAAAACATAAATATATATGATATTAATATAGTGTGTGATATTTCGATCCAAAAGTGTAGGCTCATTAAAGACTTCTGAATATATATTGATTGTCTATAAAACAATAGTGATAAAAGTCAAATATGTAAACCCTTTCCAACATACAACAAATCTGTGGCGGACGACTTTGACACCATTTAGTCAAAAATAACGGCAAGAGAGGGAAAGGATTAACCAAGGTTTCTATATTTTACAGGTTCCACCATAGATACTTTGATTGGAAACATAGCTAAGTTTGTGCAAAACTTCTCTCTTCGTCGTATCAAAATGGGTGCCATTGTACAATTCCTGGACGACCTTGGCTTGGTGGAGACGAAACAGACGTTTGCTGTGTTTTTGAAAACCCTGAAGGTAATTCTACTCATTAGAATATTAAATTGAGTTTATTTGAAACACACATTAACCCTTTCCCACATACAGATGCCTTCTGGTGCCTATGCAGCAGGCGGCTTTTGAAAACATTGTGGCAAAAGGTTAAATTGCTCATAATTTGCCTAAATATTTTCAAAAGCTCTAGAGTTCTACTACAAATTTGTTGCATGTGCATTTTGTACTTGATTTACTTAATTCTCATTATGAGAAGATGAGCCCCTTTGGTTTTCAGGGTAAGATGTCAAAAGTCAAGGTGACTTGAAACATCTATCAATATTCCTTATATTCAAGGTCCAGATAAAACGGTACCACTAAAAAAAGTTCTATTCAGAACACAAGTCAAATGTCAAACTAATGTTACCAGTGATCACCAAAAAATAACCCTATACATACATTACGGGTGTGGGTTGTTGTTTTTCAGTTCATAAAATGAAAAATGATTATACATCCATTCAAAAATGTACAGTACCAACTTGGTAGTGTAGTGGTAGAGTGTCCATCTTGGGTAAGGGAGGCTGCAGGTTCGAGTGATGGCAGGTGATACAAAATACTATAAAATTAGAAGAAATGGCTTTCCCTTTATGTTGCGATCAGTATTGTGGTTTTAGCATTAGGACTCACATGCTGGTGTCAGGACAAATGTTGGTTGGACTGGTAACTAACCATGCTGTGATATAACTGAAAACAATGTGGAAAGCAGAGTAAATTACCTTAAACAAACAAACAGAAAGTGTACATAAAGGTGTATTACAGGATGCCATAGATAATAAACCCTGTAGAGCTCCATCAGTGATGTCAGATGAAGAACTGGAGACAGAGTTGATGAACAGAGGTAAAGAAGTGGCAGGAACCAGGGAACAAAAGATAGAAACCTTGACAGCTTTAGATAGAGGTCTGTTTTTTACACATTTTTTAAATAAAACCTATTTAATTATGTTTGTCATTGTGACGAGTGAATAAATATTTCTTCAATTCTCAAATAATAGCAGGGTATGAGATTTCCTCATCTGCATTCGTGCGTTCTTTGGCAGTAAGTAAAAAATGAAAAACAAAGAGGTATATTTTAATGGAAGCAGATGCATTTTGACTCATCTGCAGCAGACAACAGGATATATAAGTTAACTCTTTCCCACATACAATAAATCTGCAGCAGACAACTTTGAATTTTTCAAGTCCAAAATACCGAAAATCTCTTAAATTGATACATGTAGTATGATTATTGAAAAGAGTTTTGAAATCATTGTGGCAAAAGGAGAAATTGCTCATGATGAGCAATTTCTCCTTTTGTCACAATGATTTCAAAAGTCATCAGCTGCAGAGGCATCAAAAAGCGTTTATATGTGGGGAAGGGTTAAGACATCGGTGTCCCATGGTCACAATTCTACTTTCCTCATTTTAATAATGATTGTTGTTTTGTATTTCCAGTATGTCCATTAGCAGCCATGGCGTTACCCAAGGAACAGAGTCTCGTATACTGTACATTTGAAAATACGTGTATGGGTGTGGAATGTTGTATGACTGTAGAAGTACTGGGGATCCTTCAGAAGACTTTTAAATTTTACGTTAGACTGGATCAATCTGTTCCCTCTGTAACAATTGGATTTGACCAGTGGAAACATGTTATAAAAGGGCCTAAGTTTCTATCAGGTATACATGACCACATTACCATTCATTGGATACACAACTTTTTAACCCTTTCCCACATATACATGTATAGACGCATTTAGATGAACATGTATCGGCTGATGAAATCATTGTGGCAAAAGGGGAAATTGTTAATGATGAAAAATTTCTACTTTTGATTTTTGTTTTCAATTTTTAACTCACCTTAGCACAGAGAGCTCATAGTGAGCTATTGTTATGGCCTGATGTCCTTCATCAGTCATCGGGTTGACCAGATGACTGGACGTCTGTCTTCAACTTTTTCTTTAAATGATATCTCCTCTTAACCCTTTCCCACATACAACAAATCTGCAGCAGACGACTTTGAAAACATACCCAAATGTTTTTGGAAACTCTCTTTAAATGAAAGTACAATAATTGAATTAGAGTTGAAAACTATGTGACAAAAGGAGAAATTGCTTGTTTTTGAGCAATTTCTTTTTTTGTTACCATGTTTTCAAAAATCTGCCTGCTGCAGAGGCATCAGAAAGCGTCTATATGAGGGAATGGGTTAATTAAACGGCTGTTTGGATTTTGACTTAACTTGATAAGAATGATCTTTATTTATAGAGATTAACAAAATTTTGGTGGAGATGTTTTCAGTCAGTCCTCTGTTGCAGAGATGTTGTATGTAGGAAAAAGTTAATACAAGCATTGTTAGAACTCATGTGTGCTGTTTTATTTTTTACTCTACCACATACAACAAATTTGCGGCAGACAACTTTCTATAACTGAAAGTAAAAAAATAGAGTTGAATACATTGTGGCAAAAGATGGAATTGCTCACTTTGATTAATTTCCTCTTTTGCCACAGTTTTTTTCAAAAGTCGTCTGCAAGTTGGAACAGGTTTTAATTTCTCACTTTTTTTTTTTTTCATTTTCTAGATGATGAGCACTCCCTACCAACTGGTATCACATTTGACTTTCTAGAAGGCAATGAGCTCATGATTAGGTTTGTATTACATTTCCACAAGTTTTATTTCTTCTATGTGAATGGTTATTTTACATTTCCAGGAGTTTTATTTCTTTTATGTGAATGGTTGTGATATTAACCCTTTCCCACATACCACAAATTTGCAGAAGATGGCTTTGAAAACATCTAGGCAAAAATATGAAACAATTCTTTGAAGAAAAGTATTACATTGTACTTTCTTCTTTCCCACAATGTTTTTAAAAGTTGTCTGCTACAGATGCATCAGAATGTGTTTGCAGGTGGGAAAGGGTTAAAGTTTACCTCTTTTTATTTCACCTGCCTTGGAAGGGAGACTGATAAGGGTGAATTCTCCATTTTGTGTCTTTTCATGGTATGTGTTAGTTCAAACATACTTGTTTAATTAAACATTTTTAACCTAAATTCAGACAATTTTCTTTTTAAATACTTTCTCCTGCCAACTCTACAAAAATATATTTTTTACAGCAATTATGTGACAATCAAAGACTTCCATATTTTGCTACAATTCAATCAGTTATTTATGACAAGCATTTTAGATAAATGCTTGCCAACATACAACAAATCTTAAAGTCAGGCGACTTTAAAAAAAGATATCATCGAACCTTCCAACTTCGTGATCTATCTTAGTTCCTAAGGTCATTATTTTCATCCTTTTCTCCCATGATTTTGTATTAGCAGTCAATTGAGAAGTGTGTTACTATTTTCTGATATCTAAAGATTAATTTTATACTTGACAATGTAGTTTATTTTAGTGCTTATGATCACAAACTTTGGAGACCCGTAGATATGCAAAAAGGTAGAAAATCTCTAAAAATGAAAGAATAATTATTGAATATATGTACTTGAAAACGTTGTGGCAAAAGTCATCTGATGCAGATGCGTCAAAATAAAATTTCTCCTTTTGCCACAATGTTTTCCACTTTTAGTCATAGGTTATCCATTCAATTATGGAGATTTTCCATTTTTTGACAAAATATGTTCAAAGTCGTGTGCTGCAGAATTGTCTTTAATATGAGGGAAAAGATTAAAATGGGAAAATGATATGAATAGTAAATTTGTGTTGTAAGACCTTCATCCGTTTTGCATATTATGTTGAAAATTGAATGCTATATTTTGTTTCAAGATTTTATAACTTTGCATCATTTTATGTCTAGATACCGTATAAGATTTGAAGCTGAAGCTGTGAGAGTTACAGTGGGGGCTGGAGTTTGTCCGATAGACTATGAAGAAATAGATGATTGTTTGGTGTTCATCTATGTGTTAGAAGATGCTATTTTCCAGTATCCTATTGTGTTACCAAATGGCACCCTATATTTTCCTCCATGTACGTTACAACAGTTTTAGATAGTCTATTACTTCAAACATACATGTACCCAATGTTCAATTTACAGCCTCTTTTAACCCTTTCCCACATACCAAATCTTTCTGATTCTTCTGTGGGAGATGATTTCTGAAAAGAAAGGAGGTAAAAGGAGATATTGCTCATGACTGGGACCACTAATACACATTAGTGGTTCCAGCTCATGATGAGCAATTTTACCGTTCAACTTTATTAATTTGAAGTCGTCAGACTTTTTGTAAGTGGGAAAAAAGGTTACTGGGGTTGGACAAAAGTTGAAAAATGTGGACAAAATGTAACTAATTTTCAAATAAAATAAAATAGGTTGTTGGAAAATTCAAAATGTTCATTATGTAAGATCTTTCTTGTTTTCCTAAAATGCCTCCCAAAGTAGTAAGATGGAGACTAGTTATCCCTTTCCCTCATATAGACGTTTTCTGACGCCTCTGCAGCAGACAGGTTTTTAAAAACATAGTGACAAAAGAAGAAATTGCACAAAACGTGCAATTTCTCCTTTTGCCACAATGTTTTCCTCTTTTTGTCATAGGTTATCCATTCAATTATGGAGATATTCTATGTTTTGACAAAATACGTTCAAAGTCGTCTGCTGCAGAATTGTCGTATGAGGGAAAGGGTTTATTCTTTTGCTCAATCCTTTCCCACATACCAAAACATTGCAACAGCAGACTATGTTCAAAACATATAGGGGAAAAAAAGGGAGTATCTCTATGGATGAGAGAGTTTTGTTATAGAATAGATTTGAAATCATTGTGGCAGTAGTCGAAATTGTTCGTTATTAGGAATTTCTCATTTTGCGAAATGATTTTCAAAATTTGTCTGCTGCAAATGCATCTGCTTTTTGAAAAAGGTAAATACCACATAGGATTTAAGAATAATGAAATAGAAAATCACCCTTTTTTTGTCTTTCATTATCATTCAAAATACATGTGAATAAAGACATTTACATCTTACTATTGTATTTAAACATCCTGGGTAAGCCAAAGGATGAAAGGAAACACTGTGGAAAACAGTGGTGCAGAGGTAAAGCATCGGCCTCTTGTATCAAAGGTCCCTGGTTTGAGTCCCATGATGAGCAGGTCCTGACTTTGGGATTTTTCCACACAAACGGCGCGAGTACTGGTTAAGTCTCTAGGAAGCAGACGTCGAGCGTGATTAATATAAGCTGAAAGCTTGCTTCGCATTAAAATAAATAGTGTTTAAAACAAATTAAAGGAAACAATTTTAAGTGATAATTTTTTTTTTTTTTAACTAGTTAACTGGGAAGACCAACTGGAAAGACTTGAAGCTGATGTTAAAGAAGAAGCATCTGTATTACTGGAGGATGAAGTAGAACAAATCGTGGAGCAATTTCTTACTAGTCAAGGAATTCCTGTGGTATGATAATAAATGACTTTTATATCACAGTATCTTATTATGCCCCTTTTCAAGAAGAGGGGGTTTATTGTTTTGCACAAATCAGTCGGTCTGCAGTAGACCTAAGTTTGTCCAATTTATGACTAGATATTGTTTGGACCTGCACTACTTAACACATTCCAACATACAACAAAACTGCAGCAGACGACTTTGAAAACATACCCGAAATTGTTTAGAAACTCCCTTTAAATGAAAGTACAATAATTGAATAGAGTTGAAAGCATGGGGACAAAAGGAGAAATGGCTTGTTTTGAGTAATTTCTTCTTTTGTCTCCATGTTTTTTAAAAAGCAATCTGCTGCAGAGGCATCAGAGTGCATCTATATGAGGGAAAGGGTTAGGAGTCAACGTAACAGTGACATAGATCACAAAAAGTTAGTCTGATAGATAACTTCAAAAAACTCAGGCCTAATTTCTTGAAATCCGGCAGGGAGGTTTGGCATGACCAGTAGCTTGTCCGACTGATGTTCCTGACACTTTGATGTTCAGGGGGGCATAATGTATGACAAACTTCTCTTGCATTCAACTTAAGAAGAGCAATTTGTTCTTTTTGCACAATGCTTTGGTAAGTAATGTGCTGCATGAAGCTTTAGGTTGATTGATTGGTGTTGGTTTTCTCACAATATTTTCAATTCTTTACCAAATTTCTACCTCAAATTTTTATTTTAAGGGATTTTCTGTGTTTTTGCCAAAACGTTTTTAACCCTTTCCCTCATATAGACGCTTTCTGACGCCTCTGCAGCAGACGGCTTTTTGAAAAAATAGTGACAAAAGAAGAAATTGCACAAAACATGCAATTTCTCCTTTTGCCACAATGTTTTCCACTTTTTGTCATAGGTTATCCATTCAACTATGGAAATTTTCTATGTTTTGACAAAATAAGTTCAAAGTCGTCTGCTGCAGAATTGTCGTAGAATTGTCGTATGAGGGAAAGGGTTAAAGTCGTCTGCTGCTGATTTATTGTATGTGGGAAGGGATTAAAGGCACACTGGGAACTTGTTACATATTTCTTTTATTTAGCAAATTCATCATTAACCCTTTCCCTCATATAGACAAGCAATTTCTCCTTTTGCAACAATGTTTTCCACTTTTAGTCATAGGTTATGCATTCAATTTTAGAGATTTTCTATTGTTTGAAAAAATATGTTCGAAGTCGTCTGCTGCAGATTTGTTGTATGAGGGAAAGGGTTAACATTCATATTTTACATAATTAATACTTAAGTCATACTCATAGTGAAATGCAATTACTAATTTATTATTTTATGGCACAATACTTACTTGAGCAATTTCTCGGTTTGACAATGATTTTCAACTCTATTTAAAGACTAAACTTGTATTTATAGATTTTTTTTCTGTATTTTGGCCTACATATTTAAAAAATCGTAAGCTGCAAATAATATTGTATGTGGAAAGTGGTTAAATGTGATATTTTCAATATTTTAGGAATATCTTTCTGATAGACCTCCATGCCCTCGACCATCCAATTATGAAGACAGTGAACTTATTGCAGCTTTATATGATAGGGGATTATCAACAGATGGAGATGAGCTAGCTCAAAGATACATTGAAGATGATCACTGTAGGCATCTGTATTTGCTTTAATTGTGAGGCAGAGAGCCAACTAGGGATAAATGTTATGTTATCTAGCCTCTTTTCAGTCTCTCATACTTATACTTCCTGGTTATATGTATTAACCCTTTCCCAAATATAACAAATCTGCAGCTTATTACTTTGTAAACCTCCGTAAATGACAGTTTAATTATTAAAAAGAATTGAAAACATTGTGGCAAAAGCAGAAATTGTTTTTTTGAGCAATTTCTTCTTTTGTCGCCATGTTTACAAAAAGGTGTCTGCTGCAGAGGCGTCAAAAAGCGTCTGTACGTGGGAAAGGGTTAACTATTGGCATTCATGTGTGTTCCTTTGATTTCATTGATTGACTTAAGCTTAACCCTCCCCTCATACGACAATTCTGCAGAAGACGACTTTGAACATATTTTGTCAAAAAATAGAAAACCTCTATAGTTGAAAGGATAACCTATGACTAAAAGTGGAAAACATTGTGGCAAAAGGAGAAATTGCTTGTTTTGAGCATTTTTTTTTTTTGGTCACTATGTTTTCAAAAAGCAGGCGTCAGTTAGAAAGCGTCTATATGAGGGAAAGGGTTAATGCCGTTTTGAATGGTATTTCATTGATATCATAGTGGCAACTTAACATTGCATGTATTTCCTGGCTTTCTCACACCAGTACTCCACACAACATGTTTCTCAGACAACTGGCCACCTTCCCATGTAGATGTCTAGCTCATTGTTGGAAGAGAAATGTTGTGAGTCACAATGGCTCTTATCAATTATTGGAAAGAAAGAATTGGTTCTAGCCCACGACTAAAATATTGTGGCAATTGGAGTGTTACTTTGAACACTCCTGTTAAAAAAATTAATGCTAATTCAGATTCTTAACCCTTTCCCTCATATGACAATTCTGCAGCAGACGACTTTGGACATATTTTGTCAAAAAATGGAAAATCTCTATAATTGAATGGATAACCTATGACTAAAAGTGGAAAACATTGTGGCAAAAGGAGAAATTGCTCGTTTTGAGCAATTTCTTCTTTTGTCACTATTTTTCAAAAAGCTGTCTGCTGCAGAGGCGTCAGAAAGCGTCTATATGAGGGAAAGGGTTAAACAAAATTAGGACTCATTTGATAAAGCTTTTAGAGATATGTTGATTTAATTGAAATTATGATCCTCTTAAAATCACCCTTGAGGATTTTAAGAACCACAGTAAAATTTATGACAGAATGTGGAAGCCCTTTCCTTGATTCAGACAATTTCGGACCGCTTTGTATCAGAAGATTTTTAAAATCAATTTTGGATAAAGGAGAAGATGCTCAAACATGATTTGTCTCCAATTTCCATAATGTTTTACATTCTTAATGAAAACAATACTTTCAATTTTCAAGATGAATCTTTTTTTTTCACAATTGTTTTTATTATCTATGGTCTAAAAATATATCTTATCAGTATACAGATAACCCTTACCCATATATAGACGCTTTTGCAACAGATGACTTTTGTAAACATTGTGACAAGAGGAGAAATTGCTCAGCATGAGCAATTTCTAATTTTGCCACATTGTTTTCATATGTATAATATAATCATTCTTTTAACTATAGAAATTGCCCTATTTTTGCCTTGATGTTTCCAAACTTTCTGCTGCATATTTGTTGTATGTGGGAAAGGGTTGAAAACACCAGGAATAAGGTCTGCTCTATGTTTTCATTTCAGCCTGCAGTGTATTGGGATTTGAAAACCATCTACCTGAAATATCAGAAAAAGATCTTGGAGACAAATTTTACTATTACATTTCTGGGAATTGTATGCGTATTGATGCATGTATTGACATAGAAATACCTGGTACAAGCATGACAAAGTCTGTTGGAGTGTTTCTAGAACTTGACACTTGTAACTATGTCATCCATGCAGCCTTTGAATTATGGAACAAGAGCATTATCCTTTTTGATTATAACTGGGGTTTGTACATGTTTAATTATTTTAAATAAGTGTTTAACTTTTAAATGTTTAATTTAAATGAAACTTAGAACTATCTGCCTTTGTTACATTTACCCTTTCTCACATACAGCAACTATGTAGCTGACACCTTTGAAAACATTGATGCAAAAATATAGAAAATCTCTGAAAATGAAAGAATAATTATCGAATGGAGTTGAATACATTATTGTTAAAGGAGAAATTGTTTATCATGAGATCCTTATGATCGAGGGATCCAGTTAATGTCGAACCATGAGCTAACCTTATTGTTTTTGTGGAATTAGTTGTTACGTTTGGCCACTCTTTGCAGTTTCATTTCAACTCTTGATGGAATTTCCCCAGACATTAGTAGATACACATTTGCTATTCTATGATAACTCTTGGCCCTCCTGTTAAACATTTAGATTTAAATCTAAGTAAGCTTGATTTGATGCTTAATTATATTAAAATCTCTTTTCAATCTAACACTATGATTGAGGAAGGTAAGCCCTTTCCCGCCCAACAGCAAATATGTTTGTTAAAATGAAGTTTTTCAAAGTAAAACATATTTTTATTAGAAAATACTTACCCGTCATTTAATACCTGATATCATATCTAACCCGCTAGTTCTATCCTAGAAATTCACCACTTACCCCTTACTGTATAGTCAATATGCGGCCGCAAGGGGCTGCATGTTAGACTTTACCAGAAGTCAACCACTTTTCAATTTTGTAATTAAAAGAAATAGTGACGACGCGGGCCAGGAGTTGGGAATCCAAAATGACGGGTAAGTATTTTCTAATAAAAGTATGTTTACTTTGAAAATCTTCATTACCCGTCATTTAATACCTGATGACTTCATAAAATTGGTGGGAACATTCCTCAATCCCCAACACTTAATTCCAAAGAAGGCTTATGAGCCAGGAATGTGAAATCCTTGGTGTGTAATCGAATTCCAATCACATAATTACACTAATTCATTGTCAGACACTGTCCCCAAGAGGACTACAAGGAAAGAAGCGATCTGAGTAGTGCTGATTCTTAGTTAACAAGGATAACTTGTGAATTCATTAATTACTGATTATCATTTTATTACTCTTTGAGCCGCAACAATAGGGCCCAAAGGAATAGGTTTTCTGCTTAAGAAGACAGAGAGTGTAGATAAAAAGCAGAGAATGTCGATTGAGACTTCCATACTGCTGCTCTAAGGACATCTTCTAGCGGGACCTTATTAAAGAAAGCCCAGCTAGTAGATAATGTCCTAACATCATGTGGACAAATGTGAAGGAAGGAAAGATCCCTATCGGAAAGTGAAACGCTGGACAACATCCATGCATGAAGGTGAAACATAGCCAGGTTGGTGTGAAGAGGCCGACCTGACTGTTGAAACAGAATGCCTTCCCTAAGAAGATCGTTGAACCAAGATCTCAGGCGCCAACAGGGAGCTATCAGAAGTATCCTGCACTGCTCAAAGCATAGGACTTTCTGAAGCACCATCGGGATCAATATGAACAGGGGAAACACATACCCGAACAGAAGATCCCAATTCAGAGATAGAGCATCTACTGCCTACACTGCAAGATCGTACATTGGTGACACAAAAACGAGGTAACCAATGATTTATTTTGGTGGCAAAAAGATCCACTGAAGGTGTCCCGAAGAGGGGAAACAGTGAGTGGACCACTGTCTGATTCAGGGTCTAACTTTTGTTCTGGCGTGACAGACTGTCTGCCAGATCATTGAGGTGACCGGGAACATGCTTGACTAAAATGACAAGTGACCTCTCCCGGCACCACAGAAGGAGTTTCCACGTTTCCATGAATAGAAGACGGGAATGAGTTCCTCCTTGCCTGCGTATGTAGGAAACAACAGTAGTATTGTCCGTCAACAATAAAACAGTTGTGTTGGCAATGAATGCAGAGAATTGAGTGAGTGCTAGAAGAACAGCCTTAAACTCTAGACACCCTGGGCTGTCAAACCCAGAGGTTCCAGGTGAGCCCCCCCCCCCCCATCCCACAGCACTGGCATCTGTAAACGAAACAGATCCGGTGGTGGTTTTAATAGGGGGGTTCCCTGTAGATAGATTGTTGAATTAAGCCACCATTGAAGATGGGACTTGAAGAAATCCGACAGTTCTATCTGTTGTTCCAGTGTGTCCACCAACGGACACCACAGGGACAGCAAAACGAACTGAATGGGGCCTTAAATGTCGGCCGAGACAGACCATATCTGCGGCTGCTGATTCTCGTTCTAGAAAGAATTGGATGACTCGAAGAGACTCCACTCTGCCCCGGGGTACTTGTACTACACCTAGATCAGTGAGAAAAGTCCTCCCCAAGAAGGTGAATTCCTTTGCAGGATTTAAATCGACTTCTGTCGGTGGAGAGAAGACCCAACCTCAGTATCGTCCGCCATGCTAGGGATAGATTGTCGACCAATCGGCGAAGTATTGCAACAGCTGAGGGTCGTGCATACGGAGAAAGGCTCCTACTGCACCAATATTTTTTGTGCCGACTTGAGGTCGAAGGGAAGTGCTCTGAACTGAAACACTTCCCTGTTAAACACGAACTGAAGGTACTTCAGCGAGACGGAGCAATCAGAACGTGGTAATAGGCGTCGGTCAGATCCAGAGAGACTGCCCAGTCTCCATTTTGAACTTTTCTGTCGGGATAGACTTGTTTAATACAGACAGATCTATTACTGGCCTCCAATGGCCGTCTTTCTTCTGTACGAGAAATATACGACTGTAAAAAATCCATGAATTGGTGTTTTGAACCCTCTCTATCGCATTGTTTGCCAGAAGTGTAAGAATTACCTCTGACAAAGCCGGATGCCGGCTGGACAGATCGATTGGGATTGGCTGTCAATGGAGGAGGGGAGATGAATGGGATTGAATACCCGTGTTCTATCACTGATAAAATCCAATGATCATTGGTAATTTTTCTCCATTCCTTCAGAAAAAATGACAGTCAACCCCCGACCGGTACTTCCGGCTTCGGCATCTCAACAGAGAGGCGCGCATCCCTAGGGAGCGAATTGTATTTCAAACTACATATGTACTAGGTTTAGCACCCGAATGACGGCCTTTTACCTTTCAATAGTTAGAACCAGTCTGGGACTGTGGCTTAGAGCCATATGGCTTAGGCCTTTGGTTGGAGACTTCTGCTTCTTTGGAGGGATGGGCTTATTGAAAGACCCTGCATGGGGTGCACTGTACTTCTGTCCCTGAAAGACCATAGCAGCACATGAAGTAAGTTGTTGCGACTGCTCTACTTGAGCGGAAGCGGCAACCAAAGCTACTCTTCTGCCAAAAAGAAGGTTATGAGCTAAAGGTGCAGCCCTGAGCTGATCCTTACTGCACAGAAGCAGAGACGTACATTTGCTAAGAGCAGAATCTCATCTTAGAGACAGCATCTCTGTGGCGCTTTGTAAACTAAGTGCCATAAGGTGCCTGTTCCCTTTGTCAAAAGCCTCTAGTATACGGGTAACCCCGGGATTAGAGACACCTTCTTCTTTCAGAAGTAAGGTAAGGGCCGCGGCGAAATGGTCGTCATAAGACACCACCATAACTCCCAATCGGGCCCTTGCTTCCCATTTTTGTGGCGATTGGTTTGACAATCGCCACAATGCTAACAGAAACAACAACAACGAAAAATATTTACATAGTCGGTTTTGAAAAGCCCGTTGACATTTATTTTCCTTACTGCAAACCAATTTACTCACATCCGTTATAGTTCCATCATTGATGCAGAGACGCGATTAATAATAATTATGTCAGTGCTACTTTGGTACCGGATTGTTACTAATATTTGAGTTTTATCGAGACATTATCTACATAGAGTTAAAATATGTAAATATTATCTTCCGTCATGATTGGGCAGATAATAAATATCATTACGCGTTCTATCTGCCTTGCAAATGACTCTGATGATATTTAAATCTGGAAAGTCCAAAAGGTTCTATAAATAGCTCGCGAGACTTGGGTTCTTAAATCTCAATATTATAAACGCTTTATTTTGTAGTTGTTTAAATATATGAAAGCGTCTAGATGATAAGACTGGTTTACAAAGGTGTAAAGGACATGATGTCAGTGTGTACACACGTTATGTATACACGTCTGCACGTTCTAGAGTCAATTAGCAATCAATGCTGAAAGTGTAGCCTAATTTAGTTTGGAGATCTAGCATTATAATATATGCCTATATTTTTATAAATTGAACAGTTTGGCAAATGGTGAAATTGTGCTTTTTGTGCATGTTTTGTGTTTGTTATTGCACTCAAATTCGAAGCAGTTTAACAACCTCAGAGACATATATACAGTGTGTTTATATGGCTCTCACAACCCTAAATCATACAATGTGAAGGGACTAAATTGAACAGACCTGTTTAATATCGGACATCATTGAAACAAACACCAAACTAATGGATACTGTTTTCTCTCCTTTCTTGATAATTTTGTCCTTTCTAAAGAGTACAAAATATTTTATCTTGATATGGCCTAGCGACCTGGTGATGAACATGTGATTACCCGAACAATTTAGATTACAAATAGCCATTCTAATGAGCTAAAATTGTAGTCTATCGTGTACAAACTAGATTTTTCATAAATTTGGAATGGCCTATATATATACTGCTTGTTACTTTGCAGGATTTTCCATACGATCGCCACTACAGTACCATTGGCGCTGTGATTCTAATAGGTACCGAAATTGTCTGAGCAGTCCCAAGGATGAGGCATCACTGTCTAAAGGGGGAACCTTTAGCGAAAAACTCTCCTTTGACGATACATAAGAGTGGGGGGAAACGCACTCTTTGGAAATGTTCGCCGGGACCGACCAGGCTGACAGGCACAAACTAAGAGGTCTCGTAGCATGTAGTTGGTCAAGCAATCTGCCCACATTGTTCACCTGAGGAAGAAACATTTGAGAAGGGGACTCCTCTGCTGTTAATTCCTCCAGTCCGGATAAGTTGTGCCGCCGAGAGGAGACGACGACTTTTGGGCATATTCTCATCTTCAGAAGATAGAGGAGAGGATTGAACCCGAGCTGTGTTATTGGCAACCGGCTGATGGACTGAATGATGATCACTGTCCAAATCAAACATTGGAATGAATGAATGAATGTATATTGTTTTATGGTGCATCGACAGCTAAGGTCATTTAGCGCGCAATTAAATTTAATTATTCATGATCCCTGGGTACGCACACCAGTACTAGGCTAGAAAATGTGCCTTGCCCAAGGGCACTCCACCATGACCGTAGTGCCGCGACTGGGGATCGAACCCGGGACAAATCAAACATTGGATCATGTGAAGGTGCAAATAGAAAAAGCTGGTCATCCTGTGGCAACTCTCTTCCAGAGAGAGAAGACGAAGATTGGGTTTTCTCCACAGGAGCCAAGCTCACTGTATGTGCAGGGGCAACTGCCTTCCCCTTACAGTTTATTTTATCCTGTATCCCGTATTGGGATGGATATATAAGCTGTCTGTCAACAGGTGACCTTCAGAACCATGTTGGTCTCTTTGTGACAGATTTGGAGAATGCCTTCTCAACTTGAAGGTGTCCTCCTGTCTGTAGAGAGTAGGGTACTCTACAGACCTGGCAGTTTGTTGTTACTCATGAAAAACCGGTGGAGATGGATCTCTGTGAAGTATGATGTACCACCTGGAGATCTAAAAATTCTCCTCTCATGACCAGTGGGATAACAACTTCATGACGTACACCTGGGTGATGGTCTGAGTTAATGAGTCCGAAGACTGAAAAACAGAGACCAGTGCTCTAGAGTTAGAGTTTGAAGACTGTAACACAAAGCCTGGTGGCACGTGAGACACATTGGTAGGCAGGTAACTAATCACCTTTTCTACCTCTCCAACCAGTCACCAATCATACGACTGGTGAACTGATCTGGGCGAGTGCGTGTTCACGGAGGCCACCAGAGGAGACTGCTGAACGCCGGAGCCGGACGCAGTCAGCCTATCCACAGATTCCCAGGAAGGAACAGCTGAAGCTTTAAGTGGAATAGCCATGAAAGACGGAGCATGTTCAGCTCTAACGCTAACGCCTTTCGAGCCGATAGAACATACTGACATTTCATCATGCTCGGAGTCAGAGGAAGATACAAATTCTTTCGAAATTGTCTTCCTCTTTTTGTTGGTGTGTGCTATGCGAGCCACAGCCTTCTTCCAAATGGCAGAAGACCATTTCTCACAAATTGTGCAAGGGTGTGTTTGTGTGCATTTGCTACACATCAAACACTCAGTGCGCATGTCCAATGTAGCCTTAGTATGGCCATACGAGCCATGCAACTGTTCTCCCTTAATAGACTTTGGCATAGTTATTATGCGTTAACAATGAAAACTAAAAACAATCTCGTATTATTACATCGGCGATTTCGCAAAGAAAAAAATGAAAAAAACACCAAAACCAGCAATAAAACCTGTAAACAAATAACAAATGAATTCACAAGTATGAGGATGAACAATGAATAAATGAGCGAAAGCAAAAAGCCTTCAAAACAACGAGAATACAGTTATAAAATCAAGAGCGATAATTTTTACTTGTTTCCGAGGTCCTAGAAATTGAAAAGTGGTTGACTTACGGTATAGTCAAACCCGTGGCCCATTTCGGCCGCATGAGCACTGCATTGACTATACAAAAAGGGGTACTTGGAGGATTTCTAGGATAGAACTAGCGGGCCTAGATATGATATCAGGTATTAAATGACGGTTAAGTATTTTTGACATAAAAAGTAAACCCCTTTCACACATACAAACAATCTTGAGCAGACAACTTTGAAATCATATATTAAGCACAAATATGGAAATTTCTTCAAATGAAGTTATAACAAGAGTTGAAAACATTCAGCAAAAGGGGAAATTTTTCATTATGAGCAAGTTCTCCTTTTGTCACAATGTTTTCAGAAGTTGTCGGCTGTAGGGTCATCTGTATGTGGGAAAGTGGTATTTAAGAATACTGTTACTTTAGCCCTATATTGTTTTTATATTGTTTCAGGTAAACAAGAAATTGTTGAACTGGCCAATGGCTTTGAACTAAGGTACTAAATTTTGCAGCCTATAACATGTTACCTAATGTACTATTTTATGAATACGTCTTGGTCGTTAAGTAAATATTCATTTAGCTACGTTTTAGGCAGTTAATCTTTTATATTTTTCATTTCAAGACTCTTTAGAATTAAAGCAATTTGAAGGAATAAATAGAGAGTTTGAATGAAAGAGAGAAAAAGAAAATCAAATGACATTAAAGACTTATAAGATAGAATACAGAATAATATTGAGCACTTTTTGTTTTCAATAATGCTTTCTAAAGGTTTGCAAACGTGTTAAAATGTAATTATATTTGAGCAATGAGAAGCTTTTAGTCTTTCTTTTTTCAGAGTGAGTGTTGATAGAGATTTAACAAAGAAGGTATTTCTAATTGACTTTGGGTTAAAAATGAAAGACATTTTGGACCACACTTTTCTGACAGATTTTGAAGTACCTATTCCAGTGTGCAATGAAGAATTTACATTAGATGGTCAGTATAAAATACGTAACCCTTTCCCTCATATAGATGCTTTCTGACGCCTCTGCAGAAGACGGCTTTTTGAAAACATAGTGACAAAAGAAGAAATTGCACAGAACGTGCAATTTCTACTTTTGCCACAATGTTTTCCACTTTTTGTCATAGGTTATCCATTCAATTATGGAGATTTTCTATGTTTTGACAAAATATGTTCAAAGTCGTCTGCTGCAGAATTGTCTTATGAGGGAAAGGGTTAAACTCTTTCCCACAAACAACAAATCAGCAGCAGACTACTTTGAAATAATTTAGGAAACAATCTGTATAACCCTTTCCCTCATACGACAATTCTGCAGCAGACGACTTCGAACGTATTTTGTCAAAACACAGAAAATCTCCACAATTGAAAGGATAACCTATGACAAAAAGTGGAAAACATTGTGGCAAAAGGAGAAATTGCATGTTTTGTGCAATTTCTTCTTTTGTCACTATGTTTTCAAAAAGCCGTCTGCTGCAGAGGCGTCAGAAAGCGTCTATATGAGGGAAAGGGATAAGGCAGGTTTAATTACTAAAAAAAAAACTTGAAAACATTGTGGCAAAAAGAGAAATAGCTCATCACCTCAGAAACATATAGGTACATGATTTCAAAATAATCCTACATAAAACTTCATCCGTCAATCCCTCACCCAAGAATGTTTATTAATCCATTGTTCTAGGAGTCACATTTTGTATTGCCATTACATATTGTTAAGCACTGTGCAGCTTTCAGACACATTTGTATGCATGTGCAGCAAATAAATCCAAAACGATTGTGGCAAAAAAAAAAGGTGCAATTTCTCCATTTTAAACACTTTTTTTTAAGCTTTTTACTTTCTTTTAAAGAGATGTTCCATATAATTGTCTAGATGTTTTCAAAGTCCTCTGCTGATGATTGTTTGTATGTAGGAAAGTGTTAATAAACATGATACAAATGTTCTGAATATAAAAGAATAGCATGTCTTTCAAATTTGAAATGGTCAGGTGTTTTTGTTTTTTCTACAGGGAATCTAGCCAATTTAGCTAAAGCTTTAGGTGGAGATATCAACAATGCTGTATTTGATCTCCTGCTGAAGCATACAGGGTTGGATAAAGTAATTAAAACAGAGGAATGTGTTCTTCCAACAGCTCCTACAGGTAGGATAATTATACAACTTGGAATTTCTTTGTGTTGCCAGGATGACACATAGGGATTATATCTGGTTGTCTGTCCGTAATTTAGTGACATTTTGGTAGGCCATACATGCATTTTGTCAAACACTCTTGTTTAGACATTTGGTTCATTCATTATCTGATGTGCTTGTTCAGAGTAATCTGTTTTGAAAACAATTAATTAACCTTTTTCCATATCCTTTTTCTTTGCAAAATCCACCTTGTTTGTTTCAAAGTTGTTGTCCTACAGTACTGTTAATAGGCTGCAGTTTTTGGAGGATCTGCATTGATACAAATTTAATTTAATTCGTATTCACTCTTTTTCACATGCAGATGTATTTTGATGCATCTGTTGCAGAAGCTTTTTATTATCCCCCACCTGATTTCATCAGGGAGGGGGATATTGAAATGGCCGTCCCTCCGTCCATGTGCGTGCATCTGTCACGTCCGTCCGCACCCATTTCTCAGTAACTAGCTGGTAGAATTTCATGAAACTTGAAATAAATATGAACCAGCATACTGGGATGATGCCCGTCCATTGTTTTTTTGGATTGGTCAATTTTCCTTAGAGTTATTGCCCTTGATATATTGAAAAATCCACGTCCGCAGCCATTTCTCAGTAACTAGCTGGTAGAATTTCATGAAACTTGAAATAAATATGAACCAGCATACTGGGATGATGCCCATCCATTGTTTTTTTGGATTGGTCAATTTTCCTTCGAGTTATTGCCCTTGACATATTGAAAAATCCACATCCACAGCCATTTCTCAGTAACTAGCTGGTAGAATTTCATGAAACTTGAAATAAATATGAACCAGCATACTGGGATGATGCCCGTCCATTGTTTTTTTGGATTGGTCAATTTTCCTTAGAGTTATTGCCCTTGATATATTGAAAAATCTACGTCTGCAGCCATTTCTCAGTAACTAGCTTGTAGAATTTTATGAAACTTGAAATAAATATAAACCAACATACTGGGATGATGCCCGTTCATTGTTTTTTTGGGTTGGTCAATTTTCCTTAGAGTTATTGCCCTTGATATATTGAAAAATCCACGTCCGCAGCAATTTCTCAGTAACTAGCTTGTAGAATTTCATGAAACTTGAAATAAATATGAACCAACATACTGGGATGATGCCCGTCCATTGGTTTTTTGGATTGGTCAATGTCCGTCTGTCCGTCCCTCTGTGTGTGTGTGTGCGTGCGTCCGTCACGTCCGTCCGCACCCATTTCTCAGTAACTAGCTGGTAGAATTTCATGAAACTTGAAATAAATATGAACCAGCATACTGGGATGATGCCCATCCATTGTTTTTTTTGGATTGGTAAATTTTCCTTAGAGTTATTGCCCTTGATATATTGAAAAATCCACATCCGCAGCCATTTCTCAGTAACTAGCTGGTAGAATTTCATGAAACTTGAAATAAATATGAACCATCATACTTGGATGATGCCCGTCCATTGTTTTTTTGGATTGGTCAATTTTCCTTAGAGTTATTGCCCTTGATATATTGAAAAATCCACGTCCGCAGCCATTTCTCAGTAACTAGCGTGTAGAATTTCATGAAACTTGAAATAAATATGAACCAACATACTGGGATGATGCCTGTCCATTGTTTTTTTTGGATTGGTCAATTTTCTTTAGAGTCATTGCCGTTGATTTAAGGAAAAAAATTGAATAAAGGGAATAAAGGGAGCTATTGCACTTGTGTCACCATTGGTTAAAGTAGCAAAATTTTGTTTTCACATTTTCCTTCGGGATTTAATTATGAAAAAATGTCTTTAATTCACACTCTTAGTTTAATAAAGTTGTTTATAAAACCAGTATCGTTATTTTATTCTTTCAGGAAGAATATGTTTATCTGTCTCAATTTCTGTTCACACCCCTTGTTCTTGTGTGAATAAGTTGAAATAATTTTGCAGGTCAATTGCACATTCAACATAAAGGCCTTCATTCACAAACAAGCCATCAATCACAAACAAGCCATCATTGGCGGGGGATATCAATTCAGCGAAATTGCTTGTTAAAATTGTGACATCATGATGAGTTACAACTCCTTATTACCACAATGTTTTTTCAATTATTTTCAAAATTACATTTACATTTATAACGTTTTCCCCTGTTTTTACCTAGATGTTCTCAGTCATTTGTTGCTGATTTATTGTATGTGAGAATATATTAAGGCTAGAAATGCATATGTACCGTGAGACAGGAGTCTTTCATTTGTTAATAAAACATCTTTTCACATCTTTTCAATTCAACATACATGTATGTGCATGAACTGAAGACCATGATCCAACTGTTGGTTTATACAGACTGATCTTAATATTTCCTGTAAGACAGATACTTTCATGATAGTCAAATTGTATATGCCTTGTCCATATATTGATGGTTAACCTTATTTGACATCTGATATCTGGAAAACTTTATTTATAATATTGAAAAAGAGAAAAGGAGAAATTTGTTCGCTTTGAGCAATTTCCTTTTTGCTTCCACAAAACTTGTCTGCTGGTGAGATGGCAAAATTAAATTCTAGCCAGGAATAAAGACAGTTCCCCTTTTTATACGCCTGTTTTGAAAAAAGGACGTATTATGGTGAGGCGTTGTTTTTAGACTTAAAACAATTCCAAAATTCACATTTCCTTCAATATCTTTAGAACTGTTACAGATATTATTTTGAAAATTTATATTTGTATCATAAGACAACATCACATACCAAGTTCCATAAACGTGACTGTAATTTTGACAAAATGATTCCCCTTTTTAGCTCGCCTATTCGAAGAAATAGGGGAGCTTATGTTATCACCCCGGCGTCCGCGTTGGCGTTGGCGTTGGTGTTGGCATTGGCGTCCGCGTTGCAAGCTTGGTCAAACCTTTGCGTGCAAGGCCTTTTATCAGACACTGTGTATGCTGTTGCTTTGAAACTTCACACACTTATTCAGGATCATTAGGGGACCTTGTATGTCAAGTCCCATAACTCTGGAATGGATTTTGACTGAATTGTGCCCCTTTTTGGACTTAGAAATTGGGTCAAACCTTTGCGTGCAAGGCCTTTTCTCAGACACTGTGTATGCTGTTGCTTTCAAACTTCACACACTTATTCAAGGTCATTAGGGGACCTTGTATGTCAAGTCCCATAACTCTGGAATGGATTTTGACTGAATTGTGCCCCTTTTTCGACTTAGAATTTTGGTCAAACCTTTGCGTGCAAGGCCTTTTCTCAGAAACTGTGTATGCTGTTGCTTTGAAACTTCACACACTTATTTAGGATCATTAGGGGACCTTGTATGGCGTTGGTATCAGCGTTGCCAGGTTAAGATTTGCATGCAAGTATTGAAAATTTGTGATATCTTGCAATAAATAATAGTGTGTGGTTTTATCTGATACTGATACTGTAAGTCTTCGGTATTATGTTCAATATTGGCATACATCGTATATAAACCAATTTACAGATTTAAAAGGCCTGTATGGACTTGGTTAACATTTGCATGGAAGTATTGAAAAGGTGTATTATCTTGCAATAGGTGATACTGTGTGACTTTACCTAATGCTATAACTGTTCTGAAGTAGGCCCTGATAGACGATGGCCCTGATAGGCGAGCTATATTGTCCTCCGACAACTCTTGTTCAGACTTATAAAATGTCCGAAAATTCATATTTACTTAAATATCTTTCATTTTCGACAAATTATTACCAATTTTAAAAACGCATTTTGCGTTAGTCAACAAACTCAACTTCAGACAACTAATTCAGCAGCCAATAAATGATAACAACTCCACCATTGATTTAATTTTTACAAATTTCGCCAATGATGACGGTGCTGCAGGAACTTGTGAAACCTGTATTACTCAGATTCTAAACTAATCTGGATATCATTGAAATACTAACTGTTTAAATACTGAACAGGATTTCAAACGGTAACATATTCATGCTTTTTGACAATATATAATACTAATTTACGGAATTCGTGACACTTCTCTGGATACTAAGGATTCAAAATCATGATCAAAACATTTAGAAATAGATAAATGGATAACCAAAATAGTGTCAATTTATCAAGAAAATTGCCAAACTTTTTGTGACACAGCATTTCAACATGTGACACTACAATTGTTCAGCATTTAGAATCATCAGACTGCCCATAACCTGACCTGCATCTAAACACTGGTATATACTATAGTCTGTTAAAATATTGTTAAATTAGGTCAATCTACCAAAAATGTTGTTTTTATCCTTTTCTGCACTCTAGAGGCCACATTTGTTAAGTGATGTATGTTTTAATGCTTTAACCTTGAATGCATGCTTACAAATCATACAATCAATGACTATCTTAAAAGGCATCACTCAAATCAATTTTTATTAACCAGGTTTTCCGAAGAAAAATCTGGTTATTAGTTTGGCGAAGTCGGCCGGCGGGCGGTTGGGCAGTTGGGCAGTTGGGCGGTTGGGCAGGCGGGCGTCAACTTTTCTTGTCCGCACCATAACTTTGCCATGCATAGAGATATTTTTAAATAACTTGGCACAAACATGCACCATATCAAGACGATGTGCCAAATGCAAAAAAAAAATCTGTAGATTCAAAGTCAAGGTCACAGTGATAAGAAATAGACTTTAATTGAACTTTTCTTGTCCGGACCATAACTGTGTCATGCATAGAGATATTTTCAAATAACTTGGCACAAATATGAACTATATCAATATGATGTGTCACATGCAAAACTTTTGTCTGTAGCTTCAAGATCAAGGTCACAGTGACAACAAATAGACATCAGTTGAACTTTTCTTGTCCGACAATAACTTTTTCATCCATAGAGATATTTTCAAATAGCTTGGAACAGATATACACCATATCAAGACGCTGTGTCATATGCACAATTTATGTGTTTAGCTTCCAGGTCAAGGTCACAGTGACAGAAAATATACTTTACTTGAACTTTTTTTGTTCAGACCATAACTTTACCATGCATATAGATATTTTCAAATGATTTTGTTTGTGAATAATCAAATCTATAACATTCTATAAGCAAACAGAGCAGACCCTGATCAGACAGCTCCTACAGAAGCTGTCTGATCTGGGTCCGAGGTCATGAAACTTACTCAATTTGAGCATGTTAACATAATTATTACTATTGTAGTTACACACTTAGATTACAAGGCTAGGAAATTGGCTCGTTGTAGATTTCAGTTACAAACTAAAAGTAGATTTTTTTTTTCCAAACTTTGTCCTCAAGCTAACAGAGCTTTTTAAGTTTAAGAATCATGCTCAACTTTAGCATAATGCTCAAACTAAAAATGCTTCGTAACCATGGCGACAAACTCCAAACATGGATTTTATTCTCATCGTTGGTTTGTAATTTCACCCTATTTTGCAATGAGCATATTTCATAAACTTTTAACTCAAGCATCTAACTTCAACAACAATATTTCTATTACATGCTCAAATTGAGTAAGTTTCATAACCTCGGGCCCTGGATCTAGTCTGTTTGCAAAGGCATAAACGTGTTACTATCAAGTAAAGGGTTAAGGCAGATCACTGATTATCAACCTGGCATTAGGGATCCTAAAATGTGGCTGCTTACAACAAAAGGTTGCTTAATATCTGTTATCTATTATCAACACACGATTGACTGTATTGAACTGATATTTGTTAGATAAAATTGTGATATATTTAATTGACAAAGTAATTATGATTATTCATCAATAGAAATATTCCCTGTTACTTGAATTACTTGCTTTGATTAACTATTAACAGAAAGATTTGACAGATCTGTTAATTCTTAATCAACACTTTCCATTATAGAAAACCTGGTTTCATGGAATTTCCATGTCTTGTTACAAATTATGACCCTTTCCTAAACAATGAACTTCTTTTAGTGATAGTTCTAGTTTGTGAATGCATTGAGTACTATTCATAATATACTGACGGGCGTATTTTGTGGATTTGGTACTTTTGTTCCTTTTGCAGACTCATTTTGACACATCTGCAACAGACAATTTTTGGAAACATTATGACAAAATGAGAAATTGCTCATAACTAGCATTTTCTCCTTTTGCCACAAAACTTTTAACTCAATAATAACACTTTCATTAAAAGAGTTTTTCCATATCTTGACCAAGATGTTATCAAAATCATCTGCTGCAGATTTTCTGTATGTAAGCAAGGGTTGATAAAAAAACATTTGTCCATTGGAAAAATGAACAAAACAAGAACGCTAATTTTGTTTGATTTTTTTTTAACATTCACAGGTTGCCCTTCCAGTATGGATGTTGATCTACTCATTCCGGAAGAAATCAAGGATATTGCAACATGTGTACTAGCTGATAAGTGTTTTGGTATCATTTGTTGTGTGAAGTACAGTTTTTTCATACCTTTGTCAAGCATTTGGAAGACTGTATCAGTGCTAACATGGTTCAAGATGGACCCCTGTAAATTCTCCTTCAATACAGGAATTGGAGATTACCAGCATCAGGAAGAGCTTCTGCATTATGATTGGGGTTTGTGGCTTTTTCTTAACCCTTTACCACATACAAAAAAATCTGCAGCAGGTAACTTTTCAAACGATTATCATTACTAGCTATTAGCAAGTGATAAATGTTCTTTAATTTACAATTGTTGAAAAACTATATATATTATAAAGTGCATTTTGCATCTATTAAATCTAATGTTATTGATATAAACATTAGCTTTTAAGGATGTAAAATACGCTATACAAACTATTGGATATTCTACATAAAAACGTGTTGTTATAATATGAGTGATATTACTACATTTAAGTATATATTTTTTTATGTTAAAAAGTTTTAAAATAGTTTCCTAAATACTTTCTAAGGTAAATGTACTTTGTATCCACAGTCATTCATCTGATTTTTAATTGTTCCAAAAACCTATATTCTCTCAAGACAACAACAATGATTCTCAGGAATACTGCTTATAAAATGCTCATTTTACAATGTTTAGATGGGGTTTCCTCTCAATAATGTCATAAACGTTACCCTTTCTAACATACAGAGTATTTTGGCCCTTTTTAGCAGAAAAAGAGATATTGAGCAAAATAAGCTTTTTTCATCTTCTTCCTGAATATCTTCATCTCGATATAGTTTTGAATTTTCATGAAAATTATTTCAGGTGTTTTTATTATCCCCTTGAGAAGAGTCGGTTAAGGGGATATATAGGGATCTGCTTTTAAGTACATACATGTCCAGACTACATCATTTCTTTTTAGAATAAAATTAAGCTTACACATATGTTCACAAGCATTACCTCTGGTACAGGTTCACGTTTCACTGACCTAGATCAAGGCCAAGGTCACAGTTACCATATAAGTTTCCAAACAACATTATCACTCTAGCAGCTGTATTTCTCATCGGATTGTTGCGAAACTTAAAGCATATGTTCACAAACTTTGCCTCTTGCACAAGATTTAGCATGACCAACCTAGATCAAAGGTCAAGGTCACAGTGACTATAATAGATCCGTACAAAACGATGTCATTGTTCTAGCATGTTCATTTGTTGACAGAATTTCTTCATACAGAGGTTCAGTGTCAAAGAGCTTAGACAGGTTTGCGTTTTAATGGCCTATATCAAAGGTAAAGGTCACAGTGACTGTTATACGTCTACATGAAATGATGTCATTGCTCTAGCAATTCTTCATACTTGGTACACAGGTTCATTGTCATGAGAACTTGGAAAGGTTTGTGCTTCACCAAACTAAATCAAAAGTCAAGGGCACAGGGACTATAGTTGGTCTATATGAAATGATATGTCATGGCTCTAGCACCTTCATTTGTCAACAGATTTCCTTCATACTTCATACACGTGTTCATTGCTAGACAGTTTGGATTGGTTTGTGTTTCACCAACCTAGATCACTGTCACAAAAACTATAATATGTCTGTATGAAATGTATTCATCTCTTAACCCTTTCCCTCATATAGACGCTTTCTGATGCCTCTGCAGCCGACAGCTTTTTGAAAACATAGTGACAAAAGAAGAAATTGCACAAAACGTGCAATTTATCCTTTTGCCACAATTCTTCCCCTTTTTGTCATAGGTTATCCATTCAATTATGGAGATTTTCTATTTTTTGACAAAATATGTTCAAAGTCGTCTGCTGCAGAATTGCCGTATGAGGGAAAGGGTTAAGCAATTTCATTTGTGGACAGAATTCCTTCATACTTCATACACATTGTTCAGTATCAAGAGAGCTTAGTCAGATCAAAGATCAAGGTTAAAGTGACTGTAAAACATCTGTATGAATTGACGTTATTGCACTAACGATTTCATTTGCAGACCAAATTCCTGCATACTTAGGTTTCTTAAGAGAGTTTGGACGGTTTTGCATTCCACAAACATAGATCAGAGGTTAAAGTCACAGCGACTAGTATAAAACGTCTGTATTAAACAATGTCATCGCTCAAGTACCTTTATTTGTGGACATAACTCCTTAATACTTCATACAGAGTTGTTCAGTGTCAAGATAGCTTGGATGCGTTTCATGTTTTACTCATCTAGGTCAAAGGTGAAGGTCTAAGTGACTATGATACATCTGTATGAAATGCTGTCATCACTTTAGCATGGATTTTTTTCATGCACAGTTTCAGTGTCAAGAGGGCTTGACAGGGTTCGCTTTTTAATTGACATTGGTCAAAGGTCAAGGTCACAGTGACTATAAGACATCTGTACAAAATGACACTGTGAGGGAATTTGTATCATCGGCGATGCTCTTGTTGTTTTTAAAATAGACGACTCAGAAAAGATCATACCAGGTTAACAGCAAAACTATCGGAGAACAAATCAAGACACTTATCAAACTGTTTTTCTGATTACAGGTAAGCCAGGTGTGATAACATTTGGCAAAGGTGATCCAAAACCTGTAACTATCAAGTAAGTAGTATAACTTTTTACATCACTTCATCAGAATTTTCAAAGTTCTGATGAAAGCATATTTATTAAACCTTTCCCACATACAACAAATATGCAGCAAACGTCTTTTCAAAATGTAGAAAATTTCAAGAAATTAAATTATATGTATTGAATACATTTGAGGTGAAAATATTATGACAAGGGGAGAAATGGCTCATATTGAGCCATTTCTCTATTTCACAATGTTTTGTCTGCTGCAGAAGCATCAAATTGTGTCTTTATGTGGGAAAAGGTTAAAAAGATTTGAAAACATTGTGACAAAAGGAGAAATTGCAGATTTGGTTTACATGATAATCTAAATTGTTAATGTACAAGACATTTTAAGTCCACTACTGGTCGGAGACCGGTTTAGGGACAATGGTATTGCCTGTGTCCTACAGGCCGTCAGTCTGTCCATGCATCTGTAAGTCCATCCAAAATTTCTTGTCTGGGCTGTACCTTCCACATGCTCGAATGGATTTTGATATTACTTCACACAATGATTCTCCATAACAAGATGATGTGTCATGACATCAGCCAGCCACCTACTCTCAAGGTCAAGGGCACAGCTTGGGCTCAAACATTGTTACAGCAATTTCGTGTCTGGCCTGTATCTTTCACATGCTTTTGTATTGCTTGCACTACTCCATTAACTTGATTAGGATCATTTACATTTAATGAGTTATCTCCCCTTGAACGTTATGTGAGGGATATTAAGTCATCTTTAGTGATAGTTCTAGATAGTGCAAGGTGAGCTATTGTGTTCGCCTTTTGTCTGTTTTTGTGACGTCTATAATTTCTTTAAAGAACATCTCCTAAACCACTATGCCAATTTTAATGAAACTTCACAAGGATGTTCCTTGGGTTGTGCCCTTTCAAAATTGTTTAGAGAAATTAATTGCATGTAGGATTTTTTTGTTTAAACTTTGAAAATCTTCATGACGAAAGGCTTAGAGTTAAGATATTTGGTGAAGCATTGTCTAGTGGTACTCTACAAAAATTGAGGTCAAAATTGTCCCTGTCCAAGGGGTCACCTGTTTTACATAGAGAAATGATCCTGGGGTCAAAATTGGCTTGGTCCAAGGGATCACCTGTTTTACATAGGGAAAAACTTTGAAATCTTCTTGTCTGAAACCTAAAGGCCTAGAGCTTAGATATTTGGTGTGAAGCATTGTTTAGTGGGCTCTACCAAGATTGTTCAAATTATGCTCCTGGGTTCAAAATTTGCCCCAACTCATTGTCACCTGTTTTACATAAAAATATATATAGGGATAAACCTTGAAAATCTTCTTGTCTGAAACCAAAAGGCCTAGACCTAAGTTATTTGGTTTGTAGCATTGTCTAGTGATCCTCCACCAAAATTGTTTAATTTATGCCCCTTAGTTCAATATTGGCCTGGCCCTATGTATATATAGCAAAAAGGAGAAAAGACACTACATTAGAAAAGAACTGTTCAAATTATGCTCCTGGGGTCAAAATTGGCTCGTTCCTTTTGGGATCACCTGTTTTATATAGGGAAAGACTTTGAAAATCTTCTTGGTTGAAACCTAAAGGCCTAGAGCTTAGATGTTTGGTGTGATGCATTGTTTAGTGGGCTCTACCAAGATTATTCAAATTATACTCCTGGGTTCAAAATTGGCCCTAACCCAGAGTCACCTGTTTTACATAAAGATATATATAGGGATAAACCTTGAAAAGCTTCTTGTCTGAAACCAAAAGGCCTAGACCTAAGTTATTTGGTGTGTAGCATTGTCTAGTGATCCTCCACCAAAATTGTTTAATTTATGTCCCTGAGTTCAATATTGGCCTGGCCCTTTATATAGTATATAGCAAAAAAGAGAAAAGACACTACATTGGCTTTAAATATGCCAACCAGTTTCGTTTAATATGCTTATCAGGACAATGCTAATAATCACTACCAACGTAGTGTCTTTTCTCTTTTTTACTATATTTTGTTTCTTGTTCCACTATATTTGTTTTACATATTTTATATATAAATATATCTCTCTTATCTGAAACCAAAAGGTCTATAGCTTAGATATTTTGTTTGTAGCATTGTCTAGTGGTCCTCTTCCAAGATTGTTAAAATTATACCCCGCTCAAAATTGACCCTGTTTTACATAGAGAGATATCTGAAAAACTTCGAAAATCTTCTTATCTGAAACAGACCTATCAGTTTCCTCAAGTCATATTAATTTGTCAAAAGACAAACAACATTGGTTGGGTTATTATGCATTGTGGAAAGTGGAGCTATACTTGGCATTGGGCCTCTTGTATTAGCTTTTCAATTTTGAAAATATTATGATTATGAAGTTAGGTAATGAATGAATCAGTTTTGTTGTCTTTTTACAATTTTTGGTAATACTTTTCAGCTATACAATTAGTGATGATCCTAATGGATTTATTGTTGATTTGACCATTGAGATATGCATACCTGTAGACGGTGACAGTTTTTGTTTACCACCAGATGGACTGATACTGCTTGCAAAAGAAATGATCCCAGTTTGTGATCTGGCTGCATGGCAGGATGTTACAGGTATAAATTCTTTTCCTACATGCAGACACATTTGAAGAAGACAATTTTTCAAAAACCTTATGGCATAATGATCTATTTCACCTTTTACAACTAAATAGTTGCTATTGTGTGTCTGCACTAAAAGATGTCATTGATCAAGCACTATTGTGTGTCTGCACTAAAAGATGTCATTGTTCAAGCACTATTGTGTGTCTGCACTAAAAGATGTCATTGTTCAAGCACTATTGTTTGTTGGTTGAATTCCTTCATACTTCATGTAAAGGTTATATTTCAAAGGGGACTGAACAAGTTCGCATCTTATTAACCTAGGTCAAAGGTCAAGGTCACAGTTGCCGTAATAGATTTGTGCGTAATGAGGTCATCACTCTTAAATCTAAGTTAATGAGCAGTATTCTATCAGACATAAACAAAAAATCAGTGTCAAGGGAGCTTGCATAAGTCCAGGTTTTAATGACTTTGGGCAAAGGTCAAGGTCACAGTTACTATTATAAATATCGTATAATGTAAAAGCCTAATCGCAAATTGATGAATTTTTGGGGCAGGATGGGCTCTAGTCTGTCATATGTTTTCTAGTTTGTTAAGATATAACACTGTGCTTGTTCTTTCATTTCTTGCTCTGACAGTCTTAGTTTTGCCTACTATATTTTAAGAATTTTCCTTGAATGAATGGCTGGAAGAGAAAGGGGACGACATAACTCAGCAGCTGTCAGATGCAGGGCGTGAGGCTCTCATAGGTACGCTAGGTTTGGAACCATATTTACTCAATACAAAGTGTGACAGGACCAGGAAACCGTACATCCCAGCAGTCAATGGATGGAATAATTGTAAGTTCATTTCTTTTCTTTGTGAATAGATCCTGTTCTGGAGTTAAGATGTGTATGAAATCTGATCACTGAGGCTGGAGTCTGAGGGATTTATTTCTATGCATATGAACTCCAAAACAATATTATTATGTATGAGGGTTGTCTAAAATAAAATGGACTAGTGTAAAGACATCATAAATTAAAAAACATCAGTAATGTAGCAGGTATGCAAGAACTTTGATGGTGAGTTGATGTCATAAAAGTATAGACCATTTATCATAATTCTATACAATTTTTGTTGATAATGTATACTTCTTTGAATACAATTGATCAGCTTATTTTCCATAACTTTGCTTTAATTCTTCTTAATTGAACTCATTTGGATTTTGCAGTTCTTCAATGCTTATATTATTGACTTATATTTAAAGCTTTATACTTTACCTTTGCTGTTGCATGAAATTGCGAAATAATGATGATGAAATCTGTTGAACACATTCAGTAAAATTAAGAAAGCCCTTTAACTAATAGTGCTTTTGTTAACAAAATTTGGTCTCCGTGCCGTTTGCAATAATAAGGACAAATGATCTGTTTTCTCGGAACAGTAAGATGCAATTTGTAATTTATCAAAATTTAAACTGAATTCAAAGATGTCCTCAGGCTTTCTTCAGTTTTCCTCTTTCTCTCTATTTAATCACCATTGTACAGAACATTACATTTTCATCTCTTGTACATGAATTTTTGTGTATGACTTACAGATTCTCGTCTGATAATATGCTATATCATCTTATTTTATTTTCAATTGGTTACTTGTCAATATTTAATAATTAAAGAATTAATACTGTACACCTTTTTTATAATTTTTCAGACATAACTTTTTTGGTGAAAATAATGTCAATGTAAATGCTACTTTTAGTGTATTTTATTAGTTTCCATTGATTGTATGGCTTAATATTTATGTAGTAGTTATATGCAGAAAATATTTTCCCTAATCTATCATTACTATAAATTGTTTCAAAATTATAGTAAATATTGGCCTTTATAAGTGTTTTACAAGGATGTATGTTTAGGTTGTATCTGGTACTATCTTTTTATGGTAATTATTTAATTTCTGTGCTGTACGCATAGCCACACAACTTTGATTAACTTAACCTTTTCCCACATACAACGAATCTGCAACAGAAGACTTTAAAAAAACCCATTAATGACAGTTCATGTATTAAATAGAGTTGAAAACATTGTGTGGCAAATGGTGAATTTGCTCAATTTCACCTTTGCCACAATGTTTTCAAAAGTCATCTGCAGCAGAGGTGTCAGATAGCGTCTACATGAGGAAAAGGGTTAAGGTCCTTGTAATTCCATTTTCTATGATATGATCAAATTACAAGTCATTGAGTATTTGATTCAGGCCAGCTGCCACATAATTTTGGATCAAGCCTCGTTTCAAGTATTTTCACAGATGATAAAAACAGGGATCATGAATAACTGAACTCTCGAATGTTATCATAACACCTCAATACAAAAGTTAGCTGTCACAGTGTTTGAAATATTCATGTTTGATGACATGACCATTTCGTGATTATTTAAACATTTTGTTAGAATATTTAGTTATCTTAAAATTTATATCTGAGGTTAAAAAACAAGGTGAAAAGCAGATGCATACATCTTTTGCAGTGTGTCCAATGAGTTTTGTAGGTTTACCCGAGTTACCAGACTTTGTGTCCTGTCATATACCTGAAAACTGTACAGGAATGTTCTGTTGTGTTGACATAGAATTCATCAACTTGCCTGTTTACCTGTATCTGGATATCAACACCTGTGATTACATGGTTTCTGGGGGTTTAGAGAATGTTCAGTACAACTTTAAAATGTTTCAGTATGAATGGGGTAAGTCAGAAACATAATATACCCTTTCCTGCATACAGCAAATCTGCAGCAGACGACTTAGTAAACATTTAGGCAAAATTATGAAAAATTTCATTTTACAAAATATACAAATACTGAGCAATATCTTCTATTGTCAATGTTTTTAAAAGGTATTTGCAAGTGGGAATGGTTAACAGTTCTAAGATGAGTCATTTAACACAAAAATTGACATATTTGTGTACAGATGTTTACACAATTGTCTGCTGCATATTTGTTGTATATTTGAACGAATGCCTTTATGAGATGGGAAACAGGGAAAATCTTGATGAGACTATGCAACCGCACAAGCTGATCTTGATTGAAAAATTCTGAATGTTGCTTTTGGTGTTACCTAGAAAAAAAAAAAAAAAATATTATGTCTGTAAGAAAAAAAAAAGTGCAATTTTGTCAAACACTCAGTTCAACCATTTGATTGGTGGTAAGCTTGGCTGTGAACATTAATACTAAACCTGAAAAAACATTGGTTGACAAGCAATGAAGGAAAACAGTTTTAGTGACCTGAATATTTTTTATTTGATTGTGATGTTGGTTTTATTTTAATTTTCCAGGAAAGACAGAGATCATAACAATCAGGGATGTTATAAAAATCACGTAAGAAATATTAATCTAGTTTAATCATTTACCCAATATTACAATTTCCAGGTCTTTGGCTTTGCTTACTAATGAGAAAAATGTGATATCTTGAAAATTAGAAATGTGAGTTTGATACAGAATTGCTGAAAACATTTTACTTTGTTCAAACTAATTTATATTTAGTTGTTTGCTGCAGAGGCATCAAATTTTGTCTGTATCAGGAAATGGGTCGTTATGAGCCATTTCTTCTTTTGCCACAATACTTTCAAAAGCCATCTACTCGAGAAGCGTCAGGGAAAGGATTAAGAATTAGAAAATGAAACAAAGTTTAAACTCGAGCATGTCTGGAATTAAAAATTTGCCCAAGTCTCCCTATAAATATATCTTTCTGCATGTTCCTACAAACTTAAACAATATAAAACATGGGAAAAGCAGGGCCCGGAACCACCAAACTCAGAGAATCTTCTCTGTGCTTACAAGACCTTTTATTGGCAATTTAAAAAATGAATGTGCTTTTGACCAATCAAATACTTGAGCCCGGGGTATATAGCTATATTGTTTTCGAACCAGTAATTATAAGTATCAAACGTTTTACCACAATGTTTTCTGTCACTAATTGATCTATATCGTTCCCAAAAGCATATTTTTAGTTACATAATACATTTGATATGGAAAAAAAGTAGGTAAAGTACCTATAAGGAAAAGAGTTAACACTTTCCCACATACAGATGCTTTCTTATGCCTCTGCAGCTGACGACTTTTGCAAACATTGTGGCAAATGAAGAAATTGCTCATAATGAGCATTTACTCCTTTTGCCACAATGTTTTCAATTCTATCAAATACTTAAACTCATTACTTGAAATTATTCATATTTTTGCTCAGCACAGATACTTTCAAATTCGTCTGATGCAGATTTGCTGTATGTGGGACAGGGTTAAGAGAGTGACCGTTTGGGACATATGGCTTTTTGGCCGGATTGCTCTAGCAATTCCGGTCTATAGATTGGCGATGTCCGTCCGTCTGTCTGTCCATCTGTCTGTCTGTCTGTCCGACAACATTTTGGTTAAAGTTTCAGGTTGAGGCAAAATCTCAGCACTGGAAAGGGTTACAAACTTGAAACTTTGCCTGAAGGTAACCAGTAACAAGTTCTATTGATTTCTATGGTTACTTTGACCTTGACCTTGGTTTGTCGATTTTCAAGGTCAAATTGCCGACAATCCGCCCTTACCATCTTCAGCGGTTTCTTGTTTATTCTTCTCATTTGATCAATCTCCTATTATTTTTTCATTTAAAAGAAAGACTGGGGTAAGTTTACAGAATTCTAACTGAACCTGAAAAATTAATTCATTCTCAAATATGTAATGTCCCACTAAAAATATTTTCATTAGAACTAAATCTATAATCATTTGACTGTTAAATGTTTGTTTTTGAATGACTTTAATTGTTATATTTCAGATTTTCTGTCCGTAAACCTCCCAATAAAAAGATATTTGTACTGGACCTGAAGGTTGGTGCTTGTTTCGAGAAGGATGGAAAATGTCTGATAGAAGTTGATGTACTGAAAGGAACAGAATTTCCGCAACCCGGATGTGACCTGACAATTGATTATTCCTGTAAATAAATCAAAATTATATTTGATCCTTTCATGGTTAATCTTAGGGGTACTGATGGATTATTGCCCCTCAGGAATTTTTCCCCTAACAACTATTGCCCTTTGGATAATTTTTCTCATGATGAGCAACAACACTATTCAATTATTATACTTTAAGTTTTAAAAAAAAAAATCATAAATTTGTCTATATGTTTTCCAATTTGTCTGCTGCAAATTTGTTGTATGTGGGAAAGGATTAAGGGATATATTCTTACATATGAAAGGGTCTGTTATCCTGAGGGGCAAAGATTCTATGAGCAAAGATTCTGAGGGGCAATCATCTTACACTTGTTATCTTACATGATAGTTAACCCTTTCCCTCATATGACAATTCTGCAGCAGACGACTTTGAACGTATTTTGTCAAAACATAGAAAATCTCCATAATTGAATGGATAACCTATGACTAAAAGTGGAAAACATTGTAGCAAAAGAAAAAATTGCACGTTTTGTGCAATTTCTTCTTTTGTCACTATGTTTTCAAAAAGCTGTCTGCCGCAGAGAGGTCCGAAAGCGTTTATATGAGGGAAAGGGTTAAGAGTTTTCTGCTTTGACATCATCTAAGGAAAACATTGTTACATAATATAAGTTGGAAGGAAATTTTAACTGCAGTTATTTAGTGTTCCAGGGGAGACCAATTGTCTTTGCCCTCTTCATCTCATGTGGGTTTCTGCTCAATAACATGGAACCGAGAGTATTCAAACTTCTATGTCAAGGGGTTCTTAACCCTTTCCCTCTTACGGCAATTCTGCAGCAGACGACTTTGAACATATTTTGTCAAAACATCTCCTTAATTGAATGGATAACCTATGACAAAAAGTGCAAAACATTGTGGCAAAAGGAGAAATTGAACGTTTTGGGCAATTTCTTCTTTTGTCACTATGTTTTCAAAACGCCGTCTGCTGCAGAGGCGTCAGAAAGCGTCTATATGAGGGAAAGGGTTAACCTTTTGACAGGCCACACATGTCTTCCTTCAAACATTTTAAGCCTTTTATACCCTTTGTAGAAGTTTTCAGTTGAAGTCTGATGTTTATTTCAGATAAAAATATATTGCCGTGAATTTGATATTTGTCTTGGATATTGTAAATTAATGAGACTGCTTAAGATATATTTAAGGGAGATGACTTTTAGAATAATTGACCGTCTAAAGATAATAACTAGTTAAATTACTACCTTATTTTCTCACTTATTTAGATGATTTTTGCTGAAAGCGAATCCCAGACTTAACCAATAGAAATTGCTGTTATTTTTTAAACTGTATGTTGAGAAACAGTTTGCTATAATAGGGCCATATTCTTGATGTTAATATTGCAGTAAAAACAACTCTTATATCTTCTGTACTTTGATTGAATTTGTAAGGAAATAAATCATGGTAAAATGTGTATTTTCCATTTTTTAGCATTTTCTGTTTCGACATTGCTTGAAAACAACAACCTTACGAACATAGATATAACTGGTGCACTATGGGAAGAGGTAATCAACTTTGTAGCAGATGTGACTGGACTGGATGAATACTTTTTAGACAAATCTTGTACATTTGATGATGACCAATTTACCGGTGCTGTCAATGGACTCAATGATGGTGAGAATTTTTTTATCTCAGGTTTTAGACAAATGACAATGTTGTTCGATAGGGCTTTTTAAATAACTATTTCCCATATACATGTACTACAAATTTGCTGCAAATAACTTTGAAAACACTTTTTACAACAGTTCTTTCAAAAGTTGTCTTCTGCAGAGGCGTCAGAAATGGGCCAGCATAGATATTTCCTCTAATGATGACATATTAATATCTGTTTTTTCAGCCACAATGATCATTTGGATTATCAGATTTACCTTTTTTTTGTTTGTCTGGCTCATTTGTCCATATGTCTATCAAGTTTCACTTACAATTAATTTGAGTATTCTTGTTCTTCAGAGAGTTTCCGTTTTAAATAGTATGCTACTTTCATATCATGAGTTTGGTTAAGCATTGTTACTCAATCTGAGTCATACCCCAAAAATGTTAGGACTGACTTCCCAAATAGGCTCACATGATTGTGGGGACCACATCTCAACTTAACAGTTTACGATATTTGAAGAGTTCTTTTCTTTCTCACATACAACAAATCTGCTGCAGACATTTTTGAAATCATATTGGCAAAAGTACTCAAAATCTATAGAAATGAAAGTATGTTTATTGAAAAAAAAAATGAAAACATGGCGACAAACTCAGCAATTTCTCCTTTTGCCACAATGTTATATAAAAATTGTCAGCTGCAGAGGCGTCAGAAAGCCTCTATATGTGGGAAAGGGTTTACAACATCTAAGGAGTTCAGCACATACTGGATATTTTCATTTCTCCTTTTCCCAAAATGTTGACAAAAGTTGTGTCCTGCATCACCCATCAAACATAGATTATGTCAGGAAAGGGGTGGAAGGTTAGATTCTTCCATCCAAAATGACCTAACGGTAGGAAACCGAGTTATATAACTGAAATGCAATTGAAAGAAGAAATAAACACAAGTAAGATAATAATAAGACTCCCTGTTCCTTTTCAAAGATCGATACAACATACAGAGTTCTAGATAACGGTGTCTTGCATGCTCTTAAATCGTTATTTGACCTTATAACACTATGATGTGAATTTTTAAAAGACAAATATTTGGAGAACCCACATAATAGGATTTAGTTGGATAATAAGGGAGATTTTGTGGGTAGAAGAGCTGTATACCGCCCCTTTTCTCGACATCTGAGACATAGTCTTCAAAAATAACCTGTTATTGATAATCCTGGAGGAGACCTAGTACAAAAATATGGTTTAAGAGAATGTTTTTCAATTATTATTAAAATGCTGAATTTTGACACTAAGGGATCCCTTCTTTGTCATCTGTCAATCCGTCTGTCCATTACAATTTCATTTACTGACTTATTAGCAGGCAACTCACATGTTCCATCAAATACTCTTGATATAATTTCAGAATGCCCTGTAATAGACTACAGTCAGATGATCAGGGATGTCCCAGACTTTGCTGTTTGTCACATCAATGAGAAGTGTTTTAGGATAGAATGTTGTGTGGACGTTGAATATATAAGGCGGACTGTATCTATGTACTTTGAAATCAACTTCTGTGATTTTGCAATTTATGGTGGAATTGAAAAAATGGAGTTTGAGCATTTTATTCTGGATTATGAGTGGGGTAAGTTATGTTTATAATATGTACCCTCATGAAACAAATCTACAGCAGATAATTTTGAAAACAAACGTTAAGACAAAAATATTGAATATTTCTATTGCTTTTAAAACAATTTACTCATGGATAAACAAAGGGCTCTTATATTTATTTTCTTTGCCAACATATGTCAAGCCTAATAAGTATCAACCTAAAAATAGCAACAGTAAATGTCTACATTTGAGTTTTGCTTTTCGCCAATTAACATTAGCATCGATGATTCTTATACCCCCTTTTGAAGAAGAGGGGGGTATATTTCTTTGTAAATGTTGGTTGGTCCAACTGAAGACCAATTGATAAGTGCAGAATGCTTGGAACCCCAGTACTAAAACTTGGTAGGCTGGTTGGGCATGGATGACCAGTCAATAACAAATATTGATTTTTTTTTTGTCATCATTTTAAAGCTCAATGCTACAGTGACCTTTAACACAGAAAGCTCGTCTGATTGAAAACTGGCAGAATGCCTGGGCCTAATGTCCTCAAATTTGGAAGGGAGCTTGGGCATGACCAGTAAATGACCCCTTTTGATTTTGATGTCACCTTTACCAAGCTCAAGGTCACAGTGACTTTAAACACAAAAGGCTTGTCCAATTGATAACTGCAGAATGCCTGGGCCTACGGTACTCAAATTATGTAAGAAGGTTGGGCATCACCAGTAGATGATCCGTATTGATTTTGAAACTAAATGGTAATAAGAGTGCAAACATGACAGCTGATGTAATGCTAGTTCACTGATCTCTTGTAAATTTCTATGTTTAACACTTTTCCACAAAAAGACGCTTTTTGATGCCTCTGCAGCAGATGACTTTTGAAAACATTGTGACAAAACGAGCAATTTCTCCTTTTGCCACAATGTTTTCAACTTTTTTCAGTAGGGATTTTCCTTTTTTTTTCCACATGTTTCCAAAGTCGCCTGCTGTAGAGTTGTTGTATGTGAGAAGGAGTTAACCCTTTACATCATATAGACGCTTTCTGACGCAACTGCAGCAGACAGCTTTTTGAAAACATAGTGACACAAGAAGAAATTGCACAAAACGTGCAATTTCTCCTTTTGCCACAATGTTTTCTTCTTTTTGTCATAGGTTATCCATTCAATTATGGAGATTTTCTATGTTTTGACAAAATACATTCAAAGTCGTCTGCTGCAGAATTGTCATATGAGGGAAAGGGTTAAACCGGAGTTTTCTTGGAAATGTCTATTGTTCATTAGTTCTTCTATTCCTGCCCTGAAGAACAATGGCAAAAGGCATGATGCCTACAGAAGACATTTATCTTATTTATGAGCAATTTCTGCTTTTCCCACAATTGTGAAAGTTGACTAATGCAGATGCGTCAAATGTGTCTACATATGGGCAAGGGATAAGGCTGATAACATTGTTTTCCAGGAACACAAGAACAGAAAACCATCCAGAAGATGATAACACTTTTGTAAGTCTAATTGCTTACTCCATTAATATCCCTTTACTTCATGAACTGAACTTGTAAACCTGACATGACCTTTAAGTGTCATTTAGTTTTAAAAACCCTGGGCAATTAACGTTTATTCAACAGTGTTTTCAACTCTGTTACAAAATTATACAATAAGGTGAAAATTATAAACTTTGACACATTACACTTTGCCTGCATACAAACAAATATGCAAAGGGATGCTGCATTAAAAGAAGTAAATAGCTTTATTTGAATACTGCATTTTTGCTCTCAATTTGGGGTGTTTTGGCTTGTGATTTGCCCATTTTACAATTATATAATTTTTATGAAAATGTTTATTTCCATATGAGCCGTCCCGCGAGAAAACTAACATTGTGGACTCTGCGTAAAGTATCGACCCAGATCAGCCTAACGATGCCGCGAAGGATAACCCGGACAGACACTTTTCGTCTCCTGTGGATTTCCTGTTTCAGGAATCATTAGTCTATACCTCTATCCCGTGAGACGGAATGTTTTGGCCCGTAATAAGCTTGCGCATATTATTCAGGCTGATCTGGGTTGATACATTACGCAGAGTACATAATGTTGGTTTTCTTGCGGGACGGCTTGTATTTGTTTTCCCATCTAAGTTTTGATTTCTATACTTAGTTAACCCTGAATGCGCTCCAACCTTACTTAATATTTTATTTATTAATTAGGGCTAAGTAGTTAGTAGCTTTGGTGGAATTGGAGCCAGACTACATATATCAAATGCATGATATTGATAATCTTTTGAGCCTATGAACACGTTCTGATATGAATTATCTTTTGAGCCAATGAATACATTCTGATATGGATCATCTTTTTAGCTAATGAACACATTCTAATATGGATCATCTTTTGAAACAATGAACACATTCTGATATGGATCATTTGTTGATACAATGAACTCATTCTGATATGGATCATTGTTTGAATCAATAAACACACTTATATGTATCTACTTTTAAGACAATAAACACATTCTGATATGGATCATATTTTGAGCAACAAACACATTCTAATATGGATCATTGTTTGAGCCAAAGTATACTTTCTAATATGGATAATTTTTTAAGCCAATGAACACATTCTTATATGGATACTCTTTGTAGCCAATAAACACATTCTGATATGGATCATCTTTTGAGCCAATAAACACATTCTGATATAAATCATCTTTTGAGACTATGAACACATTCTGATAGAAATCATCTTTTGAGCCTATGAACACATTCTGATAGAAATCATCTTTTGAGCCAATGAACACATTCTGATATGGATCATCTTTTAAGCCAATAAACACATTCTGATAGAAAATCATCTTTTGATCCAATCAACACATTCTAATGGAAATCATTTTTTGAGCCAATGAACACATTCTGATAGAAATCATCTGTTGAGCCAATCAACGCATTCTGATATGGATCATCTTTTGAGACAATAAACACATTCTGATATGGATCATCTTTTGAGCCAGTGAATTCATTCTGATATGGGTCATCTTTTGAGACAATGAACACATTCTAATATTGATCATCTTTTGAGCAAAATTGATATGGATCGTCTTTTGTGCCAATGAACACATTCTGATATGGAACTTCTTTTGAGGCCATACACACATTCTGATATGGATCATCTTTTGAGCCAATAAACACATTCTTATATGGATAATTTTTCTGAAATAATGAAAACATCCTGATAAGGATCATCTTTTGAACTAATGAACACATTCTTTATATGGATCATCTTTTGAGACTATCAACACATTCTGATTTGTTTCATCTTTTGAGCCAATGAACACATTCTGATATGGATCATCTTTTGAGCCAATGAACACATTCTGATATGGATCATCTTTTGAGACAGTGAATTCATTCTGATATGGGTCATCTTTTGAGACAATGAACACATTCTAATATTGATCATCTTTTGAGCAAAATTGATATGGATCGTCTTTTGAGCCAATGAACACATTCTGATATGGAACTTCTTTTGAGGCAATACACACATTCTGATATGGATCATCTTTTGAGCCAATAAACACATTCTAATATGGATAATTTTTCTGAAATAATGAAAACATCCTGATAAGGATCATCTTTTGAACTAATGAACACATTCTTTATATGGATCATCTTTTGAGCCAATAAACACATTCTGATTTGTTTCATCTTTTGAGCCAATGAACACATTCTGATATGGATCATCTTTTGAGCCAATGAACACATTCTGATATGGATCATCTTTTGAGCCAATGAACACATTCTGATAAGCATCTTTTTTTTTCAGCTTCAAGATAGACAAAACGTTCTAATATGGATCATCTTATGTGTCAATTGACACATTCTGATATGGATCATCTTTTGAGCCAATGAACACATTCTGATATGGATCATCTTTTGAGCCATTGAACACATTCTGATATGCATCATTTTTTTTTCAGCTTCAAGATAGACAAAACAAGTGTGGATTTCATTGTTGATCTGTCTGTTGCTCTCTGTATGGAACCAGATGTTTGTCAGTTTGAAATGGCTATATTTACAAGAGTAGTACAGCCAATACCAGTGTGTAATCTGGACCAGGGATTCAATATAGAGAGTAAGTAATTACATCTTCACTGATTTACATCACATTGAACACTTCAATCTGCAGCAAACAACTTTTTAAAACTATTTTGTAAAAAGAGATTATGTCTGTTGGATGTTTCCAGAGCAGACAATTCGAAAATTTCATATCAGGAAAATGGAAAAAAAAGGTCTGTACCTGTCTAACTACAAAAATGTTATTATTTTTGTTTTAGTAAGAATTATTTGGCAAACTATTAAACATGTACTATTTTCAACTAGATATGTCAGCATGGATGTAACAACAAAACACCTGTCACCTCCAGTATGATATTATACCTGTAATTAGATTACAGATTAGATTATATAGGAGCCATGCTCTATGAAAACCAACCATATGACATTTGCGATCAGTGAAAATCCAGATAAATCTGTACATATACACAGTTAACCCTTTCCCACCTGCAGATGCATTTAGACACAATAATAGCAGACAACTTTTGAAACGATTGTGGCCAAAGGTGAAATTGCTCATGGCCAGAATGGTTTTAACTTAAATAAACAATTAAGCTACCTTTTATGGAAATTGTTCAGTATTTTGTCACTTTGTTTTCAAAGTCGTCTGCTGCAGATTTGCTGTATGTGAGAAAGGGTTAAAGTAGACTGAAGGGATTAAGAAAATATTTTCTATTTGAATAAGGGTTGTTTGTTTACTTGTCAAAACGCAGCTGAGAATTAGATTTCCAGAAACCTGGCTTGAACAGTTTTTGAGATTTATGTTATGTTATATACTTTGAGATTTATGTTATATTATATACTTTGAGATTTATGTTATGTTATATACTTTCAGATTTATGTTATATACTTTGCTTTCTTTCATTTGTAGACTTTTCATTTACTGAAGCGATGAAACAATGGGGACAATCCAATGTTGATAGCCTGCCATCCTCAGTAATTGATACTCTACTCTCTGAACTTGGGCTGGACAAATTTTTAAACAATCCTTCATGTAAATTATCGGACAGTATGTTTACAGAAAACGTTGTTGAAACTGGATGGACATCAGGTAATTAAAAAACAATTTTATTTCTTTCTTTTTTATCTAATACTAAGCTCACATGAGCATGAACAGCTCATTGTGTATCAATCACCATTCGTCACCTATTCAAATTTTCTTCTAAAAAATAATGGTCTGATTTCACACGAATCATTTCTAATGTTTGCTAGCAGTTGTTCAACTAAACAGCTGTAGTGCACAAGACAGCTTCCACATCTGAAACTAGAATTTTTTTAAACCTTTTCCACAAATCTGTAGAAGAAGACTTTTAAAAATCTCTAGGTAAAAGTATGGAAACTTTCTATAAATGAAGTAATTTTATTAAATTGAGTTGCAAATATTGTGGCAAAAGGAAAAATTGCTCATTATTAAATGTTTTCAATGGCTGTTTGCTGCAGAGGCCTCCGAAAGGGCTTTATGTGGGATCGTGTTTATTGGCATCAGCTCCATAAGCACTGGCCAAATTTTAAAATATATTCACATAAATGTTCATTTACTGGCCCTCCCCCGGGTCATACCAAAGACTTAAAAATAGTAGTAATGGCTGCTCTCCTTGGCGCTCAGGGTTGCGGGGTTAGCATTACAACTGACTGACTGGTGTCAGGATAAATTGACCAGTAGTACTGGTGACTTTCCCAGGAAATGCCCTGATATAACTGAACAATTGTTGAAAGCGGCATTACACGAAACAATCAAGCAAAAAACTGCTTGATAATTTCAAAATAAAGTCATTAAACAACATCTCCTAAATCACTTGCCAAATTTCAAAATATATTCACATAAATGTTCCTTCAATAGCCCCCTCCACCAAAATTGTTCAAGCCGATCTGTTCCGCAAGACAAGATGGCCAGCCTAGCTAAAGTTTTAATAATCTCTAAACCACTGGCCCAAGAAAATATTTTGACAATAATTGTTCGAATGATTCTGCTCTGCTGAACAATAACATTTATGGCCAGGAGAACAATATGGGACTATCATGGCCCTCTTATTAATATATAGGTAAAGCATTATGAAAGAGGGTTTGCTTGTTGACTAGAAGTTTAATAATTTTCTGGATGAGGTTTTTATTGGTTTCCTTATATATACACATATCAGAAAACTTAACTGTATTCTTAAACAATCAAATGATATTATATTTGATAGAGAGTTGAAAACTTGTAGTAAAAGGACAAATTATTGTTTCATCTTTTATGACAAACTGTATGTGTTTTTATCCAGTGTGTCCTGTATCACTTGAGCTACAACCACTGCCCCCAGATGAGATTATGTGCCATGTTGTTGATTACTGTACTGGAATACAGTGTTGTCTATTTGATAGCATGTTAAGGAAACATATTCAGGTAGAATTTGCTCTCAATGGTTGTGAGTTTAAACTGCAGATGGGAATTGAGAAATACAAGGAGAGTATAGAGCTTATAAACTATCCTTGGGGTGAGTACATTCTATCCTCAACTCTTTTCCAAATACAACAGCAAACAACTTTGTAAAAACTTAAAAAAAATATATGGAAAAGTTCAATTAATGAATTTAGTAATATAATATTGATGGAATTTAAAACATCGTGGAAAAAGGAGAAATTGCTCATTAATTTCTCCTTTTGCCATAATGTTTTCCAAAGCTTTCTGCTGCAGAGGTGTCAGAAAGTTTCTATATGTTGGAAATGGGGTTATCACAATATCGCTTATGATATTTTCTCCCACAAACAAATAAAATTGTAGCAAACTTTACAAAACATCCAGGCAAAAATATTGAAGATCTAAATAAATGTACTTTCAAATATTGAAGATCAAAATAAATGTACTTTCAAATATTGAAGATCTAAATAAATGTACTTTCAAATATTGAAAAGCCATGAAAACATGTTGGCAAGAGAAGGAATTGCTCAGCATGAGCAATATCTCCTTTTGCCAAGATGTTTTAACCCTTTCCCTCATACGACAATTCTGCAGCAGACGACTTTGAACGTATTTTGTCAAAACATAGAAAATCTCTGTAATTGAATTGATAACCTATGACAAAAAGTGGAAAACATTGTGGCAAAATGAGAAATTGCACGTTCTGTGCAATTTCTTCTTTTGTCACTATGTTTTCAAAAAGCCGTCTGCTGCGTCAGAAAGCGTCTATATGAGGGAAAGGGTTAAAAAGGCGTCTGCTGCAGATGCGATAAATAGGGACTTTATGTCATCTACTGTGTTGATGGTGTGTAAAGGTTCCACTATCAGGGAAAATGTTATGAATTCATTTCAAGCGAACATAGGTACTTAGTATCCTAACATATTATTTCATTCTCAAGACTGAACAAAAAGTATATTGGAATTTGATATAGATATTTATTTCATTTTACTGTCAAATGGTATGAAAATGAACAATGTCTTAAGAAACAGTGAACACATTATGGGTTTTTTAATTTTTATAGGGGAACCGGGTCGTTTTTATCTTGGTGGAACATTCAGAATAGAGTTAGTATTTCTCTTTTTAATCTTTGTTGATTGCCAGTATGATATTCTAAATTTTAAAAAGATTTTACCCGTCATTTACTGGAGATGAAATATCTGTAAAACTGATTGTCAGTGCTTAAATGGATGGAATCCAGAATGAAAATTTCATCTGAATGTACTTTAACCCTTTCCCACTTATAAATGCTTTCTGATGCCTCTGCAGCAGACATCCATTGAAAACATGTTGGCAAAAGGAGAAATTGCTCAAAACGAGTAATTTCTCCATTTTCAAAATATTTTCAACTTTTTACAGTTGTTGTACCTTCATTTATAGAGATTTACTGGGTGTCTGAGAACATGTTGCTAATGTCATCTGCTGCAAGTTTGCTGTATGTGGGAAAGGGTTAATACATGAGATGTATGACAAGAAAGCAATAGTATACAGTTCCATAAATAAAGAACCTGTTGAACAAGGTTTTCATTGTATATAGCCGTTTGATCAGAAGCATCAGTGAATGTTTAGGTCACTGGGGCAAATGTCAAAAAGCATGTTTCTTTAACCTTTTGTTACTTGACTACTTGATATAAAATTTATTAAGTTGACTGCTTTGAAAACTTTAGAAGAAAGAATTATAAAATTGGGAACATTGGAAGTATATTTTTGGTATAGGGTTGAGAACATTGTGGGACGAGTAGAAATTGCTTTACCCGGTTTTGAAGTCTTTTCCAAATATTTTGATATTTTGTCCTTGCACTGGGCACCAAAAGTTGTCTGCATAAAGGATGGGTTAAAGAAATTGTCCAACTGGTTCACCTGCTGATTTCTTTTTCAAATAATTATGACTTCTATTCATTTTGAGGTCAAAAGTTTGTCACAGTGATAAATTTATTGCTAAAAAAATCCCTGAATATTTCCTGTCAGACTTTTCCACATAGGATCCTAGTTTGATGGGGACTTGCTGATATCAGGAGACAAATGTATCATCATGTCAACTACCTTGTTGCAATAATTGATCTTGACATAAAACCTTTTGTAGATGTCTCCTTTGACAACTACTGTAGAAAAAAAAAACATGTACATTTAATCTCGAATAAGGAAAGTATAGTTCTGATGCATTGATCAAAACATTTTGAGAGAAAATTGCTTTCATCAGGTAAAGGGTTTAACCCTTTCCCTCATATAGATGCCTTTTGACGCCACTGCAGCAGACAGCTTTTTGAAAACATAGTGACAAAAGAAGAAATTGTACAAAACGTGCAATTTCTCCTTTTGCCACAATGTTTTCCCCTTTTTGTCATAGGTTATCCATTCAATTATGGAGATTTTCTATTTTTTGATGCAGAATTGTCATATGAGGGAAAGGGTTAAGGTTTATAAACTGTTTAATTGAAATATTGAATATAAATTTAAATATGTCTTACAGTTATGTGTTAGTCAATCTAGCAAGTACCAAGCAGTTTCTTGTGAATGTGAATGTCAGTGTATGTATGGAGGAGGTGGAATGTTTGACAACGATTCCTGTCTTGAAAGATGTGTATCTACCCAATCCAGTGTGTGACTTTAACACAGAGATACAATTACCTGGTGAGTTGAATTTAACCACTTATCCCTCTCCCAGCTACAGATGCTTCCTGATTCCTCTACAGCAGACGGCTTTTGATAACATTGTGGCCATTGTAAAAATTGCTAATAATAATTATAATGTTCTTATATGTGATATAATGGTCTTATATATATACTTAAAGTAATGTTAGTACACATACTATGACACATACATACTTAACCCTTTCCCACATACAACAAATCTGTAGCAGACGACAAACATCTTATAAAAAATGTAAGAAATCTCCACTAATGACAGTTTAGTTATTAAATTGAGTTGAAAACATTGTGGCAAATGCTGAAATTGCTCATCATGATCAATTTCACCTTTGCCACAGTGTTTTCAAAAGTAGTCTGCTGCAGAGGCATCTGAAAGCGTATATAGGTGGGAAATGGTTGAAGTAATGTTATAATTCTAAATATAATTTTCTTATATTAACCCTTTCCCTTATACGGCAATTCTGCAGCAGACGACTTTGAACGTATTTTGTCAAAAAATAGAAAATCTCCATAATTGAATGGATAACAGTGGAAAACATTGGAAAACATTGTGGCAAAAGGAGAAATTGCACGTCTTCAAAGTCATCTGCTCCAGATTTGCTGTATGTGGGAACCAATTAGTTTTAAATTGATTTATTTTATATCGATTGCGAAACAAGCTTTAAGCATATATATATAACGCTTGATGTCTGCTTCGAGCGTGATTAATATAAGCTTAAAGCTGGTTTCGCAATTGATGTAAAATAAATAAGTTTAAAACTAATTTGTTCCCACATACAGCAAATCTGGAGAAGATGACTTTGAAGATGTCTTGTCAAAAATGTTAATAAATGAGAGTTTAATAATAAATAATACAGAGTTGAAAAAATTGTGGCAAAAGGAGCAATTTAAAGGACGTCTGCTGCATAGGCGTCAAAGAGCATCTGTATGTGAGAGAGGGTAAAAGAAGGTAATATATTCAAGAAGCAATTTCTCTTTTTTCCAGAATGTTTTCAAAACTTCTTGAATGCAATTTCATCAAAGTAAGTCTGCATGTGGGAAAGGGTTTTAAACTATCCTTTCTTTGCTTCAGTTATTTCTGAAAGAGGAACAGTGACATTCCTATGAATTCACTTTTATGCTTAGTTTTAACTCATTTTGAAACACAATCCATACTTGAATTTACTTTTTTGCAGATTATACAACTATTGAAGACTGGGCTGTAGAAAATGCTCATGGAGCTGTTGCAGATGGTTTAGAACAGTATGTGATCCAGATGCTCTTTGACGAATTAGGAATATCTCCCTACCTGAAAACAGCTGATGCGTGCATCAGAGGAAATGTACCATTTCTATACACAGAGACAGGCTGGAATCAAGGTAAACTTATCATTATCTTATTTCAGCAAGACTGTTAGTCACTTTAGATTGGATTCTTGACAACATTTACAGGATAATATTACTGCCTTAATGGTAAACTCTTTCCCACATACAACACTCTCTTACCCCTCTACTGCAAATGACTTTTGAAAACATTGTGGCAAAAAAGGAAATTGCTCATAAATTGTTCAAAATGAGCAATTTCTCCTTTGGCCACAATGTTTTCAATTTCTTTGTTTACATATTTTGGCTAAATGATTTCTTCTGTTGCAGGTTTGTTGTATGTGGGAAAACTTAATGATAAACCTGTATGGAGTACCTATTTTTGTAATTCTTTAATTTAATATTAAATTTTGTTGAAAAGTAAATTCTTCACTTTTCCCACATACAGACACTTTCTGACCCCTCTACAGCAGTTGACCTTTGAAAACATTGTGGGAAAAGGTAAATGATTAACCTGTATGAAGTACCTAGTTTTGTCATTCTTTCATAAAAATTAAATATTGTTGAAAAATAAGTTCTTCACCAAATGTTGTGATGCCTGCCATGACAGGGTGACACGAAGGGTATATATAGGGTCCATCATCTGTATTTCTGCCTGTCTCACTTTGACTTAATGGCACGTGTCACATTTGTTCCTTCATATAGTCTTGTGAGTATTTTAGGCATTGACTGATTTTCTTTTCTCCTAGATGTGATAGGTAAAATTATGAAGTAGAATTTAATGCTTAAAGAATAAGTGTGTCTGTTCTTGGTTGTTGTGTCACCTGCCCTAGTGATCACTCTCCATTTTCTGATCTTGGTTTTTGTGTCACCTGTCCTGACAAGGTGACACATATTGATCACTGTCCATCTTCTGTTCTTGGTTTTTTGTGTCACCTGTCCTGGCAGGGTGACACATAGCGATCACTCTCCATATTCTGTTCTTGTTGTTTGTGTCACCTGTCCTGGCAGGGTGACACATAGTGATCACTCTCCATCTTCTGTTCTTGGTTTTTGTGTCACCTGTCATGACATGGTGACATATAGCAATCACTCCCCATCTTCTGTTCTTGGTTTTTGTGTCATCTGTCTTTGCAGGGTGACACATATTGATCTCTCTCCATCTTCTGTTCTTGGTTTTTGTGTCACCTGTACTGGCACTGTGACACACATCGATCACTCTCCATCTTCTGTTCTTGTTTTTGTGTCACCTGTCCTTGCAGGGTGACACATATCCATCACTCTCCATCTTTTGTTCTTGTGTCACCTGTCCTGGCAGTGCGACACATATTGATCACTCTCCATCTTCTGTTCTTGGTTTTTGTGTCACCTGTACTGGCACTGTGACACATATCGATCACTCTATCTTCTGTTCTTGTTTTTTGTGTCACCTCTCCTTGCAGGGTGACACATATCCATCACTCTCCATCTTCTGTTCTTGTGTCACCTGTCCTGGCAGTGTGACACATATTGATCACTCTCCATCTTCTGTACTTTGTTTTTGTGTCACCTGTACTGGCACTGTGACACATATCGATATCTCTCCATCTCCAGTTCTTAGTTTTTGTGTCACCTGTCCTGGCAGGGTGACACAGCGATCACTCTCTATCTTCTAGTTTTTGTGTCACTTGCAGGGTGACACATAGTGATCACTCTCCATCTTTTGGTCTTAGTTTTTGTGTCACCTGGCCTGACAGGATGACACATAGTGATCACTCTCCATATTCTGTTTTTAGTTTTTGTGTCATCTGTCCAGGCAGGGTGACACATAGTGATCACTCTCCATCTTCTGTTCTTGGTTTTTGTGTCACCTGTCCAGGCAGGGTGACACATAGTGATCTCTCTCCATCTTCTGTTCTTAGTTGTTGTGTCACCTGTCCTGGTAGGGTAACACATATTGATCACTCTCCATCTTCTGTTCTTGGTTTTTGTGTCACCTGTCCTGTCAGGGTGACACATAGGGATCACCCTCCGTATTCTGTTCTTAGTTGTTGTGTCACCTGTCCAGGCAAGGTGACACATAGCGATCACTCTCCATCTTCTGTTCTTGGTTTTTGTGTCACCTGTCCAGGCAGGGTGACACATAGTGATCACTCTCCATCTTCTGTTCTTGGTTTGTGTGTCACCTGTCCAGGCAGGGTGACACATAGTGATCTCTCTCCATCTTCTGTTCTTAGTTGTTGTGTCACCTGTCCTGGTAGGGTAACACATATTGATCACTCTCCATCTTCTGTTCTTGGTTTTTGTGTCACCTGTCCTTGCAGGGTGACACATAGTGATCACTCTCCATCTTCTGTTATTAGTTTTTGTGTAACCTGTAACGACATTAGAAAGTATTGTTGAAAAAAGGACAAGAATGTGTTGGTGGTGTAGTCTAAGAGTTCCTGCCTCAGGTGCGGGAGATTACTGCTTCAGTCCTCAGACGGGCCATAGCAAAGTTATTAAAACTGGTTGTAAACATTTTCTCCTCCTTGGTGCACCAAAGTGGGGGTTTAGCATTATGACTGACTCACTGGTGACAGGATAAATGGACCAGTTTTACTGGTAGTTAACCAAGATAACCCTGTGAAAATTGTAGAAAGGGTGTAAAGAACCATACAAGCAAATCTTCTTTTCACACAATGTTTTTATAACTGTGTCAAAGTAGTAATTCTTATTCTCCTGGTATAACATATTTTTTTCCTCAGATATTTTCAAAGCAGGCAACATGGTCTTATAAGGTAAACATTTTAGCTCACCTGTGCACGAAGTGCTCAGGGTGAGCTATTGTGATTATATTTTGATCATCGTCTGTCTGGCCTCCAGTGTCAACAATTTCCTTGTTAACACTCATTTTGCATGCGATATTCATGAAAGTTTATCAGAACATTAATCTCCATCAAATCATGAACAAGTTCGAAACTGGGCCATATAAGGTCAAAAACTAGGTCACTAGGCAAATTAAAGGAAAATCTTGTTAACTCTCTGGAGGCTGTATTTTTAACTTGAGCATGTTGAAACTGTCAGAATGTTGTCTTGATGATATGTATGCCAAGTTTGAATATGGGTCATGTCCAGTCAAAAATAGGACCACTAGGTCAAATTAATGGAAAATCTTGTTAGAACTCTATAGGCCGCATTTTTTGCTTCAGCAGATTTAAATTTGTTTTGTATGTTTGACTAAATGATATCTAGATATTGACTCTAAAACTAGGTCACTAGGCCAAATGAAAGGAAAACCTTTTCAGCACTTTGAAGATTGCATTGTCATGTGTCATGTGTTTTGCATTAGAAATCTCATTGCATAAATAAGGTGAGCGATCTAGGGCCATCGTGGCCCTCTTGTTTATTCCAAGTATTTGAATATTGATATCACATGGAATGATAAGCCAGTCAACTAAGTGATATTTATAAAACTTAATTTTATACTTCAGAATGTCCAGCGGATATCAATGTACAACAGCTGCCAGATGAAATATCCTGCCATATCACTGAATACTGTACCGGTATTGAATGTTGCATTGATGTAGCAGTGGTTGACAGGGCATTTCATTCTTACGTTCTTGTGGACATCTGTGACTTCAGAATGACAGTTGGGATAGAGAACTTTGGAATAGATATCCCTCTATTCAATTATGATTGGGGAAAGATTGAAACATTCACTCTGTATGGAGTGGTGAAAATAAGGTAGAAAATGTCTATTGTTTTAGTTCCCAACTGATACCCTAGGGGGTGGAGGGGGCTGTGTTTGCACATTGTCTGGGTCATTTCTCCTATATGTCACTGTGTGTTACCAAAATTGTATAAGGATGCTTCTTGGGAAGAGGGTGTGTCACATACCAATATTGTGTTCCTATGACCTTGACCATTCTGACCCAGTTAAAGTAAAAGCTTGTTCAGACCATATTTCCTGTGCTATGGCGCCTACAGTTATTAAATGCAGTGTTAAGATGCATCTTGGGCAGAGGGTGGGTCAACAACAAAAATAGGGTCACTATGACCCCATTTAAATAAATGTCATGGCCATGTCCCCAATGCTATCACAACTAGAGTTCTCCATATTGGGTAATTGACATTTGATCCTATTTAATGTAAATGCTTGTCTTGGCCATGTTTCATACATTAAAACATTTAGAGTTACCAAACTCCCAGCATTCATGCATTATGGGATGGTGTAATATCACAAATCAAACTCAATTCACTGTCAATTTTACCTTTGACACTATTTACTGTTAAGTTTTGTATCTGTTTTTTAATGAGATTGTGGTGTGTCTTACAAACCCAGTGGGGGACTATGGATTGTTGAATTGTCTACAATTATGTTTCTTTTTCAAATGAAAATGAGAACTTTTTATGTACTGTTTGGTTGTCTGTAAAGCAGACTGAGACCTAGGGTTTACTTCTCCATTCTCTGACAGCCATGTTTTGACTGGTTATAGAATGTGGACATTAAACGGTGAACTAGTGCTAAATGGTTAATTATTTTTTACAGATTTAGCATATATAACCTTGAAGCAGAGAGAGAGTTCATTTTGAACCTAGCCCTACATGTGTGCCTTGAGGATAAAGACTGTGAGCTAGTGCTAGTGTTGTTCACGGATCAGAGAATTCCAAAAGTTCAATGTTCCTGGGATGCTGATTTATCAGGTGAGCTTGCTGACTTTGAGCTCTTAATACAGGAGTACCACTCTTTGCAGATCTGCATACACACACACTTATTGTATTGTCTGCTTTTAATATATTTGGTCACACCTCAAAAGTTGAAAAGTAATTAGGAAAAATTGTTGATACCACTGTAGGGAAGGATGCTTTCCAAGGTGATTTGAATGGATGTCTGCTACAAAATCATCAAAAAATGTCTGTATCAAATGTATATTGCCTTACCATTTTTTTGCAAGGATTTAATTCTGCATATATATTCAGGCATTTTTTTAAAACCCTTTCCCACATATAGACGCTATCTGACGACTATGCAGCAGATGACTTTCCAAAACATTATGACAAAAGTAGAAATTGCGCAAAACAAGCAATTTCTCCTTTTGCCAAGATGTTTTCAACTACATTCAGTTATTATACCTACATTTATAGAGTGTATACTGTGCATTTGCCTAAATTCTTTCAAAGTTGTCTGCTTAAGATTCGTTTTAGGTGGGAAGGAGTTAAAGGGATTATTCAAAAATGAATTGAAACATATCATGCATGGTTTATGTAAAAGTAATTCTTCCAGGCATGTATATAATAGCAAGAAGTTTTTGTGTCACCTGCTTTGTACAGGTTGACACAGTCATAGTGATCACTTCACTGTTATCTGTGTGTCATGCTTTAACCCTTTTCAACATACAACAATTCTGCAGCAGACGACTTCCAAAACTTATTGACAAACATATGAAAATCTCAACAAATGAGAGTTTTACTATTAAATAGAGTTGAAATCATTTTGGCAAAAGGAGAAATTGCTTGTTTAGAGCAATTTCGTTATTTGTCACAATGTTTTCAAAAAGCTGTCTGCTGCAGAGGTGTCAGAAGAGTCTTAAGGGAAAGGGTTAACTTATTGCGCTGGTGCATCAGCACCTGTGCATATATTGGTTGTGAAAAAGCTATCACTGTTTCAATGGGCTTGTGCATGCGCCGTGTTAATCGTCTTGATCGCGCATGCAAGATTAGTGAACCAGTCTATTTATATGGGAGTAGTTTTTAGCTATACTGGCCAAAGGCCAGAAGAGCTTATGCCGTGGTGTGGTGTCCGTCATCTGTGCATCCGTAAATAATTGCTTGTGAACGCGATACTGTCTTCAGTTTTGATTGTATATCAATCAAACTTATACAGTAGTTAGATATCCATGAGAGCTCGGTTCCTTTGGCAAACCAGCCAGATCCGCCCATGCAAGACTTGATTATGGCCCTTGAAATTGTCAAAATTGCTATAATAGAGCTTGTGAACACAATAGAGGCTCCATTTACTAACTGATCTTCACCAAACTTACACAGTAGTAAGGTATCCATGAGAGCTTGGTTCCTTTTGCAAACCAGCCAGATCCGGCCATGCAAGACTGGATAATGGCCTTTGAAATTGTCAGAATTGCTATAATAGAGCTGGTGAACGTGATAAAGTCTTCAGTTTTGATTGTATCTCAATCAAACTTATACAGAAGTTAGATATCCATGAAAGCTCGGTCCCTTTACAAAGCAGCCTGATACGCCCATGCAAAACTGGATTATGGCCCTTGAAATTGTAAAAATTGCTATAATTGAGCTTATGAACACAATAGAGGCTCCATTTACTAACTAATCTTCACTAAACTTAGATAGTAGTTTTAAAAATATTGATGAGAGCTTGGTTCCTTTCGCAAACCAGCCAGATCCGCCCATGCAAGACTGGATTATGGCCCATGAAATTGTCAAAATTGCTATAATAGAGCTTGTGAACACAATAGAGGCTCCATTTACAATCTGATCTTCACCAAACTTAGATAGTAGATAAATATTGATGAGAGCTTGGTTCCTTTCGAAAACCAGCCAGATGTGCCCTTGCATGACTGGATTATGGCCCTTGAAATTGTCAAAATTGCTATAATACAGCTTGTGAACACAATAGACAAAAGTTGTCTTCTGCTGAGGCATCAGAAAGCGTCTGTATGTGGGAAAGGGTTAGTGTATTTGGTACCTGTTTTTGTCAGTTGCATCACTTTGTTTTAATTATATTTAGAGTTCAACCTAGAGGAATTTTTGGCTGATGCTGGAATGGCAGCAGGAGAGTTGGCTCTACAAACAGCTTCTGATAAACTCTTGGAGAGATTGGGCGTTTTGAAGTACATGACAGATGATCAGTGTGTTATAGAAGTAAACAACATGAAAAAAGTGAATGGCTGGTACAATGGTATGATTTTTGTCTAAATTTATAGTCTTCTATATGCTTGTGAGTGTAATCAGGTATGTATGACCACTTTTTGACATACAACAAATCTCCAGAAAAATTACTTTGAAAACATCTGGGAAAAATTATTAAAATAACCTCTTTAAATGGTGTAATGACTAAATAGTTTTGTAAACACCAAGACGATGTTCATTATGAGCAATTCTTCCTTTTGTCATTGTGGTTTTATATGACGTCTGCTGCAGATGCATCAAAACTTGTCTGCTAGTTGGCAAGGGTAAATCAGCGGGGCTCATACTTACTGCTTGAGAAAAGTTTTGGACAGAACTCCTAGGAATGAATGTAGAACCACTAGGTGGGGAATATGAGGAATCTTATAAGACCTTTTGTGTTGGTGATCAAAACAGAATACATTGGTGAACCTTCAGAATTTTTCATACTGACCTCAATTTCAAGACATTAACCCTTTCCCACATACAACAAATCTGCAGCAGACGACTTTTAAAATGTCTACTAAAAAATATGGGAAATCTCTATTTTTGTAAGTATAATAACTGTAAAAAGTTGAAAACCTTGTGGGAAAAGGAGAAATTGTTCGTTTTGAGCAATTCCTCCTTTTATCACAATGTTTTCAAAAGTCATCTGATGCAAATGCGTCTGCAGTTGGTAAAGGGTAAATTGGTTTATTTTCTTATTGTAAAAGGTAAACATGTTACATGTTAAATATGTATAAGAAATTGTTATATAGATACTGTCCGTCTACAATGTTAGCCACCTAGGACAAGAGGACTGTAAAGCCATGGTTTACTTATTTCAGAATGCCCGGATGGAGACTTCAACTTGCCAACACTGCCAGAGTCTACAACATGCAGAGTGCTGAGTCACTGCACCGCCATTGAATGTTGTATCAACATTCCTCTGATTGGAAGATCTGTCCATGTGGTTGTGGATTTAAATGTATGCAAAGACACCATCTCTATTCAAATGGAGAATTTCAATGTTCGTTACCCACTAAGTAGTTATGACTTTGGGTCAGCCAAAAAGATCAGTGTTAAAGGAGTATTTGTGCTACAGTGAGTATACTCTTTCATTGAATGTTACCATCAACCCCCTTTTCCATTGGTATATAGCAGAGATTCATAGGGAAGATTGGGCATGTCCATCTGTGCAGTCTCTATAAATAAAGTCTTTATTGTAATTTTTATTATAATTATGACATTAAAAATGGTCAATATTTGAAGAATTTGTTGGAAAAGGCATAACAAGGTTTACAGTGAGAAAGTTCTGTAGTTTTTAACTCACAAACTATGTGTTTAACCCTTTCCCTCATACAACAATTCTGCAGCAGACGACTTTGAACCTATATTGTTTAAAAATAGAAAATCTCTATAATTGAATGGATAACCTATGACTAAAAGTGGAAAACATTGTGACAAAAGGAGAAATTGCATGTTTTGTACAATTTCTTCTTTTGTTACTATGTTTTCAAAAAGCTGTCTGCTGCAGAGGCGTCAGAAAGCATCTATATGAGGGAAAGGGTTAACCCATTACCTGATACACAGTTTGAGGCATCTGTAGGTGACCATTTTTGAAAACATTTTTGGAAAAAGAAAATCTGCCACATTTTCTATTGATTACATTTTTTTTTGTCTCTCAACTTTTCAAAGCAGGTAACCCTAGAAATAGCATATCCAGTAAACACAATTTTAAGTAATCGAATGGTCTGGAAATAATATTGCATACCGACAGTTAAAAACTTTTTCCACATATAGCAAATCTGCTGCAGAGAACTTTGGAAATATTTAGTCAAAAATATGGAAACTCTCTATAAATGAATGAACACTTATTGAATAAGGTAGAAAAGAGTTTGGCAAAAGGAGAAATTGCTAATCAGGAGCAATTTCTCCAATTGCCAGTTTTCCATTGTTGCCTGCAGCAGATGTGTCAAAATGAAAATCTATGTGGGAAAAAGATGTGTAATTCTGAAATCATTTTGCATACAGTCTGAATATTACTTTGTACTTCTGAGATATGTCTTTTATGGTCATTTTACTTTCGAAAAGAAACATGACCAGTAAGGTTTTTTTAATCCTTTAACCTAATGTTGACAATCTTTGACACTTAAGAATTTTCCACTTGCAGATTCATTTGTGCAAAAAGGTGAAAATGCTCATTATGAACATTTTTTCTATTGGCACATGGTTTGTAACACTATCCCCCCACATACAACATATCTGCAGAAGACGTCTTTAAACATGTCTAGGCAAAAATATAAAAATCTCTATTTATCAAAGTATAAATATTCATTAGGGTTGAAAACATTGTGGCAAGAGGAGAAATTGCTCAAAATGAGGAAAATCCTCATTTTGAGCAATTTCTCCTTTTGCCACAATGTTTCAAAAGTCATATGCTGCAGAGGTGCCGAAATGTGTCTGTTTGTGGGAAAGGGTTAACTAAATAATTGAATAATTATACTTTAATATTCAGAGAAAGACAATAGTTTTACCTAGGTGTTTTCAAAATCGTCTGCTGTACATTTGCTGTTTACAGGCAAATGTTCATCAGGAAGGAAGTTTTGAAAACATTGTATGAAAAGCAAATAATGTTCATTTGGAGATTTTTCTCGATATGTTTTTTAACTCCAACAAATTTATCCTTTTTATTTCATTAACATTCTCTTTTTTTTTCCTTGAATGCTACCAATGTCAGAGGAATGAAAACCAATTATATTTTAATAGGTAAAAGATTAAATAAAAACTCACACTTTTCTATCAATCATTAATGAGGTTTGAACAAAAAAAACAAAAAATAATATTCAATTTTTATTATTAAATGTTATTTTCAGGTACCAGATTGACAATTATGAAAGCAGCGAACAAGTAGGCTTATCAGCAAATATGTCCGTTTGCTTTGATTCAGCAGATTGTGCCATAGAACTGCCTTTATTAAGCAATCAGCTGATGCCAAATCCACTGTGTAACTTTGATGGAACATTTAACATACCAGGTAACATAATTATTTACTTGAAATAGAAAGTGAATAATATTTATATTTTTGCCATTTATTTATGAAAATTGGCTCAAAGATCTTATAAATTGATGAGACCTGTATAATAAGCAGAAATTTAAATTTAAATGAATTTTACAATAATACAAAGTGAAGTATATATATAGGTGTGTCTGTATGAATGAAACCAGATATATCCAGACCAATTTGTTGTTTTTCTATTAGATTTTTCGTTAGAGACATGGCTTCAGGAAAATGGAGGAACTGTAGGAAGTGAAATCAACAATGTTTTGTTATCCAAACTGTTTGAAGAACTTGGTATTTCCAAACACCTCACATCTCCACAATGTTCCTTCAGTGACTCCATGTTTAATGGACAAATAAATGGATGGACTTCAGGTAAGTCCTTTACCATTTTCTACACATTTTGATGCAACTCCTTGTTTACTTTTACTTTTTTGTGTCACCTGCCTGTAAGACAGATTGACACTAAGGGATCTCACTTTTGTTATTTAACTGTCTGTGTGTCTCCCCTCACATTTGACCTAGTTGGTTATTGGCAGGCAACACATGTGTTCCTTCAAATACTCTTCTGATGTACCTTTAGCAGCTGTTGTCATTAAGTAATTAATTAACAGAGGTGACTGCTAACACAATTTTGACTGTAATTTCAATTAATTCCTAAATAAACCTTTAACACCACATGCAGACAACTTTTAAAAACAGTGGAGAAAATGCAAAACTTGTTAAAAGTGACTTTTTCCCACACAACGTTTTCAACTCTATATCGTAATTAAATTGTATTTCTACTTTTCAGGCTATAGCACTTGAATCGTGAGATTTATCAAATTAGATGACTCTAAAATGTTCAGATCAAATAACAGTGAAATATCGTTTACTACTTTCTCTTAATAGAGTGTCCAGTAAGTCTGACCTTGCCAACTTTACCCTCCAACGTCCACTGTCATATAGAAGACTTTTGTACTGGAATAAGGTGTTGTTTGTACATCCCAGAGGTACAATACTCATTTACAGCAGGTTTATCTCTGAATGGATGTGAGTTGGTATTTACTGTTAACATTGAAGACCTGACATATGAGAGAACTTTCGAAGACCTGCAATTTGGTGAGTTCACTGATTTATCTCCAAAAATTTTAGACTGTGAAACATAAAAGATCCAATTAAACATGTGGACAAGGTCACTGGAGTGATGTAATTATTCTCCCTTTTTCCCCCAATTAATTTTATGAGCCATTCTGGATAGTTGATGGAATACATCTAACAGCAAGCATTCATTAACATGAAAGTATGCATCTTTTCTTTAGGTAAGCTCTTGTTATCACATGATGTCCGTCAATATCACATGATTTTGAGAAAGTAACTCTTACAGGAACCTTTGTTCTGAAATAAAGTCAATCTTTCTGAAAGAGCCTTGTCTGTGAATCAAGTTATCATATCACATTAACCCTTTCCCAAATACAACAAATTGCGGTAGACGACTGTGAAAACATCACAGCAAAAACATGGAAAATCTCTAGAAATGAAAGTTAAATATCTGAAAATGTTAAAAACATTGTAACAAACAGAGAAATTGCTTGTTTTGAGCAATTTCTGCTTTTGTCACAATGTTTTCAAAAGTTTTCTGCATTAGGGGCATCAGAAAGTGCCTGAATGTGGGCAAAGGTTAAGTGGTGAGTTTAAGTGAATGTTGCAGCTTAGGATACTGTTACTTTGTAATATGGATTATAAAACTCATTACTTTTTAGGAGAAAAGATGTTCATGGATTTAAAAGGATTCATACAGCTGGGGTAAGTTATTGTACGTACTTAACAAAACTGAAAGTTTTCATTTTACTCATATACTGAAAGGCCATTTTGAGCTAGCCTGTGGCCATACCTGAACTTCATTTCTCTGTTAGTACTTGGTCTATTGTTTTGCTCTTATTTCTGTTATAACATTTGGATTATCTTTCATTAACCCTTTCCCTCATACTACAATTCTGCAGCAGACGACTTTTAACATATTTTGTCAAAAAATAGAAAATCTCTTTAATTGAATGGATAACCTATGACTAAAAGTGGAAAACATTGTGGTAAAAGGAGAAATTGCTTGTTTTGTCACAATGTTTTCCACCTTTAGTCATAGGTTATCCATTCAATTATAGAGATTTTCCATTATTTGACAAAAGATGTTCAAAGTCGTCTGCTGCAGAATTGTCGTATGAGGGAAAGGGTTAACGCAGATATTTTCTAAGCAAGTGACTCTAAAAATAATGTATCAGGTTACAAGAGAGATAAAATAAAATAAACTTGTAGTTATTTATATATCAAGAAACAGTGAAAGTTTGAGCTGGCTCCAGGAAAACCAACCTTAAGGTGTTTGCCATCTGTGTAGATCCAGGGTCCTATTCCACCAACCTTACTTAATACTTAAAGTAATACTTAAATAGTTCAAAGCATATTTTATCATTTTTGTTTCCCTATTATTTTGTAAAACATGATGGTGGAATGTATTTAAGTAAATGACTAACCTGACTTAAATAGTTACCTTGCTGACTAATAATATTTGTTAAGAAATGAAATCTTTTTATAAGGAAAATAAAAATGATGAAATATACTTTTAAATTTTTAATTATTACTTAGCACTAAGTAATGTTGGTGGAATTAGATCCAGAGCTACTTGGGCATATGGGCAGGTTGATCTTGATCTGAACTCTTCCCCCAAAAAGTCAAAGAAGGTTTCAATAAATGTCTGACAATCCTTGCTCATTTTGCATGGTTGTAGTAGTAATAGTTTTATATTTTATATCAGTGACACGCAATACAAGTAATTAATATATACAATTGAATACAAGTAGACCTTTACAGACTGCTAGGAGCCTTAGGGACACACCCTAGCATTTCTGTCGTCACAAATCTCCATTTAATAAATATAAAAATGTTAGTTTTTTGTAGAATAGTAACATTGGTAAAAATTTCAAAAATTGTTGTTCATGTGATTGAATTATAAAATAATGTTGATATATATTTCCAGGTACACTGTAATTGATGACAGAGACACCTCTACACTTGTAGTGTCCATGGACCTGAATGTTTGTTTGACGGCTGGGGCTGATTGTGCTAAGATTGCTGATATCCTACTAGACTACAGACTTCCAAAGCCAGCTTGTAATTGGGATCTTGCCTTTAAGAACCCAGGTATGAAATTCTTTGTGACGTTTTATAATCCATTTTGGACACTATGTAGTACAGTAATTTCCTTTTAACTCTTTCCCTCATACGACAATTCTGCAGCAGACGACTTTGAACATATTTTGTCAAAACATCGAAAATCTCTATAATTGAATGGATAACCTATGACTAATAGTGGAAAACATTGTGGCAAAAGGAGAAATTGCACGTTTTGTTCAATTTCTTCTTTTGTCGCTATGTTTTCAAAAAGCTGTCTGCTGCAGAGGCGTCAGAAAGCTTCCATATGAGGGAAAGGGTTAAGCCAGTATAACTTCAATACTGCAATATGATTTAATTTCATATGTATTTAACTGGCCATTCAACTTTTGTAGCATATGATTTTTTTCTTGGCAGTCTTAACGTTTTGGGATCACTCCTATGATGTCTGTCAGTCACACTTTGACTAAATTGGCTTTAATTACTGGTTATTGGCAGACAAAACATGTGTTCCTTTGACCACTTCTATTTTTAGCTCATCTGAGCACGTAGATGAGTTACTGTTATTGCCTTTTGGTCTGTCATTCCATGCCAACAATTCAGTTTGTTTATCTTGCTGATATTTAGGCCAAGTTCGAACATGGGTCAAGTTGGGTCAAAAATTAGGTCAGTAGGCCAAATTGAAGGAAACGCTTGTTAACACTCTGAAAGCCGCATTTTTATCTTAAGCCTTTTGAAACTTTTTATCTTGATGATATCTAAGCCAAGATCGAATATGGGTCATGTCTTGTTGAAAACTAGGGCACTAGCCTAATTTGTTATTTGAGCAGCTTGAAACTTCTGAATAAGGGTCATATCAGGTCAAAAACTAGGCGAAATTAAAGAAAATTCTTGTTTACATACTAAATGCAATAATTTTAAAATGAGTATGTACAAACTTTGTCATATTATTTGGCTTGACTATATCTAAGCTAGGTTCAAATATGGGTCATGTCTGGTAAAAAATAGGAAATAAGGCCAAATTGGAGAAAATACATTTTAATACTGGAGAGTGAATGTTTGACTTGATCAACTTGAAACTTTGTCAGAATGTTTGTCATCATGCTTTGTAGACCAAGTTTGAATATGGGTCATGTCGGATCAAAAACTTTGTCACTAAGTCAAATTGAAAAAAATTGTTATTAACATTCTGGCAGCCTTATTTGTGACTTGAATATGTTGAAATTTTATCAGAATGATTGTCTTGATAATATCTAAGCAAAGTTCGAATATGGGTCATGTTGGGTCAAAACATGGATCAATAGTCCAAATCTCATAAAAACCTTTTACCGGTGACACTCTTGAAGCTTCAATTTTAACTTCAGCATGATTGTCTTTATGATATTTAGCTTAACCATTTCCCTCATATAGATGCTTTCTGACGCCTCTGCAGCAGACGGCTTTTTGAAAACATAGTGACAAAAGAAGAAATTGCACAAAACGTGCAATTTCTCCTTTTGTCACAATGTTTTCCACTTTTACTCATAGGTTATCCATCCAATTATAGAGATTTTCTATTTTTTGACAAAATGCGTTCAAAGTCGTCTGCTGCAGAATTGCCGTATGAGGGAAAGGGTTAAGTTGAATATGGGTCGTCGTTCAAACTCAAGAGACCTTATTTTTTTACTTGAACATTTTGAATCTTTTTCAAAATGTTTGTCTTGGTGATATTTAAGACAAGTGTAAATATGGGTCATGTCAGGTCAAAACGTAGGTCACTATGCAAAACTGAATTAAAATGCAGTGAATACACTAGAGGCTGGATTTTTTACTTGACCATGTTGGAATGCTATCAGAATGTTTTTCTTGATGATATCAAGGCTAAGTTTGGGTAATATCCAGTCAAAATCAGATAACTAGTCTGAATTTTAGTAACCTATTGTGAACACTCTAGAAGTGTCTTTTTTGACTTATTTATCAAAATACTTATTTTAGTATTATTCATGGACACATTATCATAAAGATATTAGGGTTTTACGGCATTTTTAACATTATTTCAATTATATCACGGGAAAAGTTCAGTAAAAGTTCACTTATTTATGATACCTTGGTAAACAAACCAGTACAAGGCAAGGATATGTGCTTTGCACATGGGCACTCCACTGTGACCACCATATCTAGAGATAGAACTGATTGTTATTTACATATTTCTTTTCCCCAGACTTTTCTTACCAGAATTGGTTAGCAAGTAAGGATTTGACAGATTCTGAAACTGTTTCTAATGCTTTGATGGCAAGATTGGTGGATGACCTTGGAATTGGACAATACTTTGAAGATGAGGAATGTCACCATACAGTGTTTCCATACCGCAACAGTGAAAACGGATGGAATAAATGTAAAGTTTTTAACCCCCTTTTCCACATGTAGACGCTTTCTGATGCCTCAGCAGCAGATGACTATTGAAAACATTATGACAAAAGAAGAAACTGCGCAAAACAAGCAATTTCTCATTTTGACACAATGTTTTCAACTCTATTCAATAAGTCTGTCTTCATTTAGGGATATTTTCCATATTATTGTTGAGATGTTTTCAAAATCATCTGCTTCAGATTTGTAGGGTTAAAGACTATCTGAATGACCTTTCTTTGATGATCCCTTTCTCTGCAGCAGACAGCCTTTGAAAATGTGAGAAAATGAGAAATTTAGCATTATGAGGAATATTTAGCTCCATTGGCTGTAAGCCAGTCAAGTTTATTTCATGGCGAATTGTCTGTCCATGCGTCTATGTGTTTGTAAACTTTAAGTTTTAACAATTTCTTCTCTATAACCATTATGCCAATGCATGGGAATGAAACTTCATAGAAAGCATTCTCTCAATGTCCTCTCTAAAATTCCTCCAAATCTTTTCGATCCTTGCAAAAAGTCTGGTTTCCATGGCAACCAACTCTTTTTTCTTTTAAATTTCTTCGCTGAAACAACTAGGAGTCCGATTTTCAAATAATGTTGTAGAAATGTTGCTTAGATGACCCTCTATCAGATTTGTTCAAGCCATATTGGTTAGTAAAAAACAATGGCCAGTGGGGACGTGCCTATTTTGCCTTATATGTATGGCTTATGGGAAAACTTTAAAAGTCTTCTCCTCCATAAATATATTGCATATTTTTAAATAATTTGGTATAAATGTTCCTAGGATGACCCTCTATAAGATTCCTGCAAGACATGTTGATTTGTCAAAAGTATGCCTATCAGGAGGTAGTGCTGTTTTCCTTATATAGCTATAGAGAAAACTTTAAAAGCCTTTCTCCGTCGAAAGAATGTGGCCAATTTTCAAATAATTTTGTAGAATTCTTTACCTTATATGGCCATAGTGATTTAAATTTTGCCTAATGCAGTGGATCAATACACGCCCTCTTGGGCTTCCAGTCACTCCTCCAAAATGTTTTTTACTCTTATCTTTAAACAAATTAATTTTATATCTAAATATTTGATGCATTGTTTAAGACTTTTTTGAAGCAGACAACTCTAAAAACTCAGTGATGTGGTTTGTGACATACCTGACTTCTGTCTTGGGATTCACTTTTCTGTTAAAACGCATTTTGACTCAGTTGCAGCAGAATACTTGTAAAACATTGTAGTATTAGAAATTGCTCATTTTGAGCACTTTCTCCTTTTGCCACAATGATTTCAACCCTATGCAATATATATATACTCTCACTTCTTGAGATTTTCTATATTTTAGCACAGATGATTTCAAAGTCATGCTGCAGATTTGTTTTATGTGAGAAAGATTTTACATACCACTAGGTATTATAAAACGCCATGTTGAATTATTATACATGTCTCTTTCAGATTGTCCATTGGCCCTCACATTAGATCCACTACCGAATGATGTGGTTTGTTATATACCTGACTTCTGTACTGGTGTCCATTGTTGTGTTAACACTGGCGTTTTAAACAGAAATATACATGTTGTATTTGAACTCAATGGATGTGATCACCGCCTCGTTGTTGGTATTGAGAACTTCAGAAGAAACATCTCACTGGTTAATTATTCCTGGGGTATGTAGGAGGCTATTTGTCGCACTGTATAATTCTAATTCAAATGAGATAAACAAATATAATTTTACAAACAACATGCGTCTGGTTACCTATATGGCTTGTAAATTGTTGTCAGATGGAGGAAAAATGTGAAAAATTACAACAGAGAGAAAGAACAAATATTTGATTTTATATCCTTGACAAGATAATGCTTAATTGGCATCATAAGGGGTCATTTTGCATTTGCAAACACTGAAGATTCAGGTGAGTCTATTTGTTTACACAGTTTTGCCAAAGCATTCATATCATCCAACCCATGCACAATCATAGGTCCAGATAAGGAGGAGTATATAGCTCTTTTACCCACAATATCTCTCGTATCATCCAACCAATACACAATCATAGGTCCAGATACGGAGGAGTATACAGCTCTTTTACCCGCAATATCTCTCGTATCATCCAACCAATACACAATCATAGGTCCAGATACGGAGGAGTATACAGCTCTTTTACCCGCAATATCTCTCATATCATCCAACCAATACACAATCATAGGTCCAGATACAGAGGAGTATACAGCTCTTTTACCAACAATATCTCTCTTATCCTCCAACCAATACACAATCATAGGTCCAGATACGGAGGAGTATACAGCTCTTTTACCCGCAATATCTCTCACATCATCCAACTAATACACAATCAGATGTCCAGATATGGAGGAGTATACATCTCTTTTACCCACAATATCTCTCATATCATCCAACCAATACACAATCATAGGTCCAGATATGGAGGAGTATACAGCTCTTTTACCCACATTATCTCTCATATCATCCAACCAATACACAATCATAGGTCCAGATATGGAGGAGCATACAGCTCTTTTACCCACAATATCTCTCATATCATCCAACCAATACACAATCATAGGTCCAGATACAGAGGAGTATACAGCTCTTTTACCCGCAATATCTCTCATATCATCCAACCAATACACGATCATAGGTCCAGAGTCAGAGGAGTATACAGCTCTTTTACCCGCAATATCTCTCATATCATCCAACCAATACACGATCCTAGGTCCAGATACGGAGGAGTATACAGCTCTTTTACCCGCAATATCTCTCACATCATCCAACCAATACACAATCATAGGTCCAGATACGGAGGAGTATACAGTTCTTTTACCCGCAATATCTCTCACATCATCCAACCAATACACAATCATAGGTCCAGATAAGGAGGAGTATACAGCTCTTTTACCCGCAATATCTCTCACATCATCCAACCAATACACAATCATAGGTCCAGATACGGAGGAGTATACAGTTCTTTTACCCACAGTATCTCTCATATCATCCAACCAATACACAATCATAGGTCCAGATACGGAGGGGTATACAGCTCTTTTACCCACAATATCTCTCATATCATCCAACCCATACACAATCAGATTTTCCAGATACGGAGGAGTATACAGCTCTTTTACCCACAATATCTCTCACATCATCCAACCAATACACAATCATAGGTCCAGATACGGAGGAGTATACAGCTCTTTTACCCACAATATCTCTCATATCATCCAACCAATACACAATCAGATGTCCAGATACGGAGGAGTATACTGCTCTTTTACCCACAATATCTCTCATATCATCCAACCAATACACAATCAGATGTCCAGATACGGAGGAGTATACAGCTCTTTTACCCACAATATCTCTCATATCATCCAACCAATACACAATCAGATGTCCAGATACGGAGGAGTATACAGCTCTTTTACCCGCAATATCTCTCACATCATCCAACCAATACACAATCATAGGTCCAGATACGGAGGAGTATACAGCTCTTTTACCCACAATATCTCTCGTATCATCCAACCAATACACAATCATAGGTCCAGATACGGAGGAGTATACAGCTCTTTTACCCACAATATCTCTCGTATCATCCAACCAATACACAATCATAGGTCCAGATACGGAGGAGTATACAGCTCTTTTACCCACAATATCTCTCACATCATCCAACCCATACACAATCATAGGTCCAGATACGGAGGAGTATACAGCTCTTTTACCCACAATATCTCTCACATCATCCAACCAATACACAATCATAGGTCCAGATACGGAGGAGTATACAGCTCTTTTACCCACAATATCTCTCATATCATCCAACCAATACACAATCAGATGTCCAGATAAGGAGGAGTATACAGCTCTTTTACCCACAATATCTCTCATATCATCCAACCAATACACAATCATAGGTCCAGATACGGAGGAGTATACAGCTCTTTTACCCACAATATCTCTCACATCATCCAACCAATACACAATCATAGGTCCAGATAAGGAGGAGTATACAGCTCTTTTACCCACAATATCTCTCACATCATCCAACCAATACACAATCATAGGTCCAGATACGGAGGAGTATACAGCTCTTTTACCCACAATATCTCTCATATCATCCAACCAATACACAATCATAGGTCCAGATACGGAGGAGTATACAGCTCTTTTACCCACAATATCTCTCACATCATCCAACCAATACACAATCATAGGTCCAGAGTCAGAGGAGTATACAGCTCTTTTACCCGCAATATCTCTCATATCATCCAACCAATACACGATCATAGGTCCAGATACGGAGGAGTATACAGCTCTTTTACCCACAATATCTCTCACATCATCCAACCAATACACAATCATAGGTCCAGATACGGAGGAGTATACAGCTCTTTTACCCACAATATCTCTCATATCATCCAACCAATACACAATCATAGGTCCAGATACGGAGGAGTATACAGCTCTTTTACCCACAATATCTCTCACATCATCCAACCAATACACAATCATAGGTCCAGATACGGAGGAGTATACAGCTCTTTTACCCGCAATATCTCTCACATCATCCAACCCATACACAATCATAGGTCCAGATAAGGAGGAGTATACAGCTCTTTTACCAGCAATCTCTCTCATATCATCCAACCAAACCCTATGAGACGATTCGTTTGAGTAACCACAACATAGGGTTAGAGGGTAAAATAAGGATTTTAGAACGTACAAAACTCCCCTTATCTAGAGTTTTGTGTCTTCCCTAAATGAGCTAAACAGTCTATCTTAGAAGGTAGTCAGTTGCCTGGAAAGAATGCTGTGTGAAGACCAAGTACTATATCTATAGAAAGTCTGTAAAAACATGTTAGGTGAACTGGCCACAATGATATAACTGAAATACGATTGAAATGGGGTTTATCTACATCCATCAAACTTTTTCTTTGAGAAGCCATTAATGTAAAAATTGACGAAGAATTTGAAGTGAAACCTTATTAATTTCAGTTCCATATACACCTTTGTGTGCTACCAAGACAAACATAGATGAAGCAAGAGCCCTATTTATCTGACATGGTTCATTTCTATATCTATATATCTTTTTTACAGGAACAACTGAATACATCAACCTGTATGGGGTCGTGCGCTTCAAGTAAGTTTTATTTTGACCCCCAAGGCTTGTTTATAACTGGGCTTTTTGTTGTAAATAGAGCTATAGATCTTTGTCCTAAGAAGCACTGTCTGATTGAAGACATTTTTGAAGTTACAAAACTTTAAAGTCCTTCGAAATTGAAAACATCTACCAAAAATGATTGCAGTGAAATCCATTTAAGTGTAAAGGGAAAACATGGGAGACATAAAAGTTGCTTTTTCTTTTTCACAATCTTTTAATAACATCCTAAAGAGCAGATGATGGCATCAAACATAGAAGTTGCTTATCATGAAATGATTTTTTTCCCACAACTATTTTCTTACATCCTAAATTGCAGATGATGGCATTAAATTTTAAATCCTACTTGGAAAGTGTTAAGAGAACCAAAAAATAAATGTCTTTTAACTGCACATATGATTTGGTCAACACTAGTTTTTAATTATAGAACATGTTATTGAATGGTATTCTATTGTGTCTTTTATTGTTTGCTTGATATGAAATGGCTTCGAAACCATCCTATGAAAGCAAAATACTTGTGGCATCTTGCAAATTTGAAGTAGAGTTTTGAAACATAACTTCAAATACAGAAATTGCTCATTCTGAAAAGTTTCCTTTTTTACCTACAATTTGTTCAAAAGTTCTCTGCAGCAGATGTGTTTTACCCATTCTCACTTACATCCATTCTGAACAGACGACTTTGAAAGCATCTAGACATAACTATAGACTTTCTTTATAAATGAATGTAGATTTTTTTTTAATAGAGTTGAAAACAGTGTGGCAAAAGGAAAATTGCCCATTTTTAGCGATATCTCTATCTTTGCCACTATGTATTCAAAAGTCGTCTGCTGCAGAGATATCAGAAGTCATCTGTGTCCAATAAATGGTTCATTATGCTGTATGTGATGGGTCACTCTTATGACATGTTTAATACATTCCCTATAGGTACAGTATCTTAAACAACGAGATGGACAGAGAGTTTGTAGTGGATGGAGAGATACAAGTTTGTCTTGAGAAGTCTGAATGTATTATCACAGCACATGTCCTCAACAATGTTACACTCACCAAGCCTCTGTGTACATGGGAAACTGGATTCCTCTCAGCTGGTGAGAATTGACGAGTGTCATTATTGAAACCTTCTCCCAAGTACCTCAACTCTGCAGCAGACGACCTTGATAACACCTAGACTAAATTATAGAAATTCTCTGGAAATAAAATATAGTTATTGATAAGAGTTTATGATATAGTGGCAAAAAACTGCTCATTATGAGCATTTTTTTCTTTTTAATCAACAATTGCTCTTTATGACCTACAAAACTTTAAACAAGCATTTGCCACAACACAGATTAAGATCATTTTTGCACTCTGATCTATATCTTCATTATGCACACACTACTTGTTTATTGAAATTTGGCAAAGCCTATTCCATAACCTCCTTCAAGAATTTAAGTTGATGATACTTTCGCGGATTTAGCTGGATAAGGGTTTAGCCTATGATGAAAATATTAGCCAAGCTACAGGGTAAAGGAAATGTAATTATAGTGCATGTGTGGCTGTTATAGATTCAGATTGATATTAACCCTTTCCCTCATGTAGACGCTTTCTGACGCCTCTGCAGCAGACAGCTTTTTAAAAACATAGTGACAAAAGAAGAAATTGCTCAAAACGAGAAATTTCTCTTTTTGCCACAATGTTTTCCACTGCTCTAGTCATAGGTTATCCATTCAATTAAAGAGATTTTCCATTTTTTTGACAAAATATGTTCAAAGTCATCTGCTGCAGAATTATCGTATGAGGGAAAGGGTTGAAGACTGAGGATATTGCATGTTGATCTATATCTGCAAATGTTACAAATACTCTATGACTTGTCCTCAAGGAACACAACTCATGCCGCTGTTTTTTATTTCAAAATATATTTGATACCCTAAAACATATAGAATGGTAATTTAATATACATACTTTGTCTTAGGACTGTTCCTTGAAAAATATCTAGGAGGACTGGATTCTTAGGTATTCATATTGTTCTGCAGCAGATAGCTTTATGAAATCAGTGACAAAAGATTTTGCCACAATGTTTTCCACTTTTAGTCATAGGTTATCCATTCAATTATTGAGACTTTCTATTTTTTGACAAAATATGTTCATAATTGTCTTCTGCAGATTAATTGTATGAGGGAAAGGGTTAAAAAAAAAATTGGGCAAATTTGTTATTATTATTTTTAAGAATGTGTAATATACAATGATATACGATGATGTGGCTTCCCATCTGGGCATTTGAGTTAATTTAGGTAGAGGTTAACCCTTTCCCTCATACAACAATTCTGCAGCAGACGACTTTGAACATATTTTGTCAAAACATAGAAAATCTCTATAATTGACTAGATGACCTATGACTTAAAGTGGAAAACATTGTGGCAAAAGGAGAAATTTCTCGTTTTGAGCAATTTCTTCTTTTGTCACTATGTTTTCAATAAGCCGTCTGCTGCAGAGGCGTCAGAAAGCGTCTATATGAGGGAAAGGGTTAATTGAAACCTGTGATTTGTTTGTGATCCATGCATATTAAAATAAATTTGCATGGTTGCACAGATTGATCTGGATCTTCAACAGTCACAAATCGAGGGCTTGGTGTGAAACGGTTGTAACTAAAATTTGTATTTTTTTACCAAGGTTAATCACCTCGCCATAAAGTCTTTAAAAGCGTTAAATCAGTTTACTTGGTAAACAATGGAAATTTAGGTGCCATTGCTCGTTCTATGCAATGGCACCTAAATTTGCATTGTTTACAAAGGGGTCAAAATTGCCCCTAAACTAGGGTTTTCAAAATAGGTTTTTAGTTACAACCCTTTCACACCAAGCCTTCGAAATACACTGTTGTTGGTTTTTCAAGAGCATGATTTGTAGCATGTACAATATGTTTCAGGTTTTTCCTTTGATGACTGGCTTGAAACCAACAGTATAGCCGCTAGTGAATTGTTGGTTGATGCTGCTGTAGATAAGTTACTTGAAGAGCTTGGTGTGGCTGATTATATGAATGACCAATCATGTAGCGGGACTGATGAGCTGTATGTACCATCACAATCAGGGTGGAATTCAGGTACAGTATATATGGTTGTGTCACTTTTCTGTAAAGCAGAGAAACATATAGGGATTACATCTGTATGTAACTCTTTGGCATTAAGTGGTCATATCTTTGTTTTTGTTTAGAAGATTCTCTTCAAAGTTGCAACAGGCTATATCTTTTGACCAGGAGAATGGACAAATACAAGGAAAATAACTCAAGTCATATTATTTTTATGCCCCCGGAATCACCGATTCGGTGGGCATCTAGTTTTTGGCCTGTCTGTCTCTTTGTCTGTCTGTCGAAAAAAACTTTAACCTTGACCACTACTTTTGAACCATAACAGGTACGGCTACCATATTTTACATGTGTATTCCTTGTGACATGACCTTTCTGTCAGTACCAAAATGTTTGACCTTGCGACCTTGACCTTTGACCTAGATGTTGCCATTCGGGGGCATCAGTGTTTCACAAACACATCTTGTTTAAAATGTTTTTCCCTTTTTTATTTCTTTTTATCTGTCCATGGTATACACCTGTACAGTACAGAAGTAAAAAACCACATTAATTTAAAACGAATTGTTGCTTTTTATGAGCAAATACTTCTGGTCTCACATATTTTATACTCTTAATAAAAAAAAGAATTATTGCTTTGCACATGTCTGTCAGACTGTCTGTAGACCAAAGTTTGTCCAATTGATAACTGGATAATACTTTGACATACAGTTTTGAGCAGTTGATAACCCCTATTGATTTTGAGGTCTTCTTTTGAAAGGTAAAGGTCACAGTGACCTTGAACACAAAAGGCTTGTCCAATTTAAAACTGCAAAATGCTTAGGCCAATTGTTCTTAAATCCAGCAGGGAGCTTGGGCATGACCAGTAGAATACCCTATTGATTTTGAGGTCATCTGGTCAAAGATCAAGGTCACACTGACATTGAACCCAAAAAGTTTGTCCGATTGATAATTGAAGAATGCTTGGGCCTTATGTCCTCAAATTATGTAGGGAAGTTGGGCATGACCAGAAGATGACCCCTTTTGACTTTGAGGTCATCCAGTCAAAGTTCACAGTGACCTGTAACACAAAAAGCTTGGCCGATTGATCGGAAATGATAAATGTGCTCCCATTTTGGCTCATGCATATTTTATTCTATCTTCCACATCTTCCTGCAATATGACACTCAGGGATGGGGGCAAACAAACATCTCTTTTAATCTTTTTTATTTTTAGCTCCACTTGCCGAAAGCCAGAAAAGCTTATTTCTTGGTGAATTTGCTGTATGTGTGTGCATCAGTTTGTTAATGTTTGGCTTCAAATGACTTCTCCTCTGTTACCACTTGGCCAATCCTCTTATTGTCTGCTCCTAAAATCCTTCTAACTTAATTGATTCATGCAAAATTTGAGTTTTCATGGCAACCAAAAAAACAACTTTAAACTCTTCTTCTCCTGAACTGGTTGTCCGATTTTCAAAAACAAATGTAGAAATGTTTATTTGAGTGACCCTCTATCAGATTCCTTGAAGCCTTATTGATTGGTAAAATAATACGTCCTCCAGTGGGAGGGGCGTTTTTGCCTTATATGGCTGTAGTAAATAAATCTGCTCAGCAAGGACCAAGCCATTTTTCATGGCTTGAAGGAATCTCAAGCCATGTTGAGTGGTAAAAAAAACCATGTCTTTATTTAGTAAGTTTGAAGGGCAGAATATCAGTTTCACTGTTCATCTGATATGATATTGTTTGCAGTTTTGAAAATACCTGAAGCAACATTTTATAGCATTTGAAAAGTATTTGTAAACAGTTGAAAACATTGTTAAAACAGGAAGTTCACCTCATTTTGAGCAAATTCTCCTTTTTCTGCTGGAGAAAAGTCAAAGGTCATGTAATTGGGAAAGATATTATAAAAGGTACTATTTTGTACAATGCATAAACCAAATATTTCACAAGTAAAAAACATTATCATGTTATAATTTTTATTTTGCAGAATGTGGAACAGATCTAATATTACCAATATTACCAGACATAATATCCTGTCGTTTATCCCATTCCTGCACAGAAATTCAATGTTGCCTTGATGTCAGTTATCTGAGACGATCAGTCACCTTTAGACTGATGCTGGACACCTGTAATTATATATTCGAAGCGTCCATTGAGAAGTATAAGATTGAAACTACATTTGTGGATTACACTTTTGGTAAGAATCATCAGCGTTGGATACCCAAAGATTATCCATTGCATTTCACTTGATTCTCTGAGTGGTGTTCAACGAACCGTTATCATTTATTTAATCTTCTGATTATGTCAAATTTAACCCTTTTTCAGATTAAATGAATCTGCTGCAGGCTTTCAAAATATCACACCAAACTGTAAAGAATATACATAAATAATGTTGTATTATTAAATAGAGTTGAAAACATTATGGCAAAAGGAGAAATTGTTCCTTGTGAGGGATTTCTCCTTTTTCCACAATGTTTGCCAAGGTCATCTGCTGCAGATGCTTCAAATGCATCTGCAGGTGGGAAAGGGTTATAGAGTATTCCAGACATGAATTCAAAATTAAGATATAACTTTTTGCTTCTGTGTCACCTGCATTTGCAGGGTAATAAATAGTAATCACTTTTCTGTATTCTGTCTGTCACATTGTGACTTTTTTTCAGACAGATGCCACAGGTGTTCTTTCTTACACTCTTGTGTTTTTTTCTAGATATATAAGGTTCAAAATTGACCAACTGGGTTTTTTATATTCATCATTTTCATATATTATACATCTTCAGCAGTGTGTAAATATACAATGTATACGTATATGGATTTGATAATCAAAAATTTTTCTTTCATAGTGGGGCGTCAAAAACAAGTTAAACCTTTCTCATTTGCAGTCACATTTTGACAAGCAATTTCGCCTTTTGCCAACTCTGTTCTATAATTTTTCTTTTATGTTTAGAGATGTTCCATATTTTGGTGAAGAATGTTTTCCAAGTCATCTTCTGCAGATTTGTTGTCTGTGGGAAACGATGTACAACATAATGTTTATTGTAGCATAGCACAAGGTTATCTATTAGTCCCTTACTGGTCAGTTGTCCAAAAATGCACATACAATACACAATGTGCTGTCCTTGTTTGGTAGGGGACTTTTGTATTGCTTATAACATTCCATTTACTTGTTTTTGAAATGGTCTTTTTTAAAAAAGTTGATGTTTTGATACAACATTGAAAACATTATGGAAAAAAGAGAAATTGTTACGATATCTTATTTTGTACCCCACAATGATTTCAAAAGTAATTTGCTGTAAAGCCATTAAATGTCATTTGTATCCAGGAGATGAGTAACATTGTACATTGTTGTGATTTGTTTTTGTTTTCAAGGGGAAGAACAAAGAATTTATCTTCATGGAGTGTTCAGAATCTTGTAAGTCTTCTTAGAGTTATTTTTATCTTGAATTTATCTCCTTGGATGGTCACTGATTGGAATTATACATCAAAATTGCTCAAATGCTACTATCGTCTGTTCAATGTAACAGAGAGTTAGATTTAATTTTATAATGTTTGGTTTGTTCAAAGTAGAATCATTTTAAACCTTGAAAATGTTTTATGCACTTGCTTATTATCTCCATCGAAACATTATTTAACTGTTGCAATTGAAATATGTATGAAGCGAACCATTTTAGTTTCTGTAGTTAATTTCTATTTATTAAGTTAGTTAACCCTTTCCCTTATATAGACGCTTTCTGACGCCTCTGCAGCAGACAGATTTTTGAAAACATAGTGACAAAAGAAGAAATTGCACAAAACGTGCAATTTCTCCTTTTGCCACATTGTTTTTCAATTGTTGTCATCTAGGTTATCCATTCAATTATGGAGATTTTCTATGTTTTGACAAAATACGTTCAAGGTCATCTGCTGCAGAATTGTCGTATGAGGGAAAGGGTTAACCCTATGCATCATGCACCCATTTTGCTTTCCCTGAAGCTGACACCTTTTGAAAACATTGTGGCAAAAGGAGAAATTGCTTGTTAAGGGCTATTCTCCTCTTGCTTAAATGGTATAGAGATTATCCATAATTTTCGTAGATATTTTCTATATACATGTATGTCATCTGTTTCACATTTTGTAGTGTGTGGGAAAGTATTAACCCTTTCCCTCATACGACAATTCTGCAGCAGATGACTTCGAACGTATTTTGTCAAAACATAGAAAATCTCCATAATTGAATGGATAACCTATGACAAAAAGTGGAAACATTGTGGCAAAAGAGAAATTGCACGTTTTGTGCAATTTCTTCTTTTGTCACTATGTTTTCAAAAAGCCGTCTCAGCTACAGAGGCATCAGAAAGCGTCTATATGAGTAATTTCACTATTTTTTAATAGATTTACAATGACAGAGGTTGATTCAGACAATGTGCGTCTATCTGTGAGAATACAAGTGTGTTTAGAGGACAATGGTGACCTTTTACTGGACGTTGGTGTACTGTCTGATCTTGTTGTTCCTAAGCCATTCTGTTCTTATGGGACTGGCCTACTAATACCCGGTATGTATGTAGAGTATTCTATTTGAACAACTTTATGAATGAAAGTGTAATCATTGAATGGAGTTAAAAACATTGTGGCAATAGTGGAAATATGCTCATCAATTTCTCCTTTTGCCACACTGTTTTAAAAGTGACAGTATGTTGGAGAGGATTGTCTTATGGATCCAATTTCATGAATGTACCAGCAGATCTTTATCTATACTTATGTCATAAATACACAACCCAAACTGTCTTGTCACAGCTTTCTTGGTCCATATCCCCCTTTCCCCACAGAAATCCAATCTGCTGTAGACAAATTTGATAACATCTAGGAAAAAGTATAGTAAATCTCTATTAACCCTTTCCCTCATAAAGACGCTTTCTGACGCCTCTGCAGCAGATGGCTTTTTGAAAACATAGTGACAAAAGAAGAAATTGCACAAAACATGCAATTTCTCCTTTTGCCACAATGTTTTCCACTTTTTGTCATAGGTTATCCATTCAACTATGGAGATTTTCTATGTTTTGACAAAATAAGTTCAAAGTCGTCTGCTGCAGATTCGTCATATGAGGGAAAGTTATTTTCTGAAAAATGTTGAAAACATTGCTGCTATTTCACTATTTTGTTACAATGTTTTCAAAAGTCATCAGCTGCAGAGGTGTCAGAAAAGGTCTGTGTGTGGGAAAGGGTTAAAGGTGATGCAGTTCTATTAAAATTCTGTCATTCAGTGAGATATGAGTTACTCATGACTTTGTTAACCCTTTCCCACATACAGCAAATCTGCTGCAGATGACTTTGAAAACATCTACTCAAGATCGGAAAATCTCTAGAAATGATGGTATAATTACTGTTAAAAGGTTGAAAACATTGTGGCAAAAAGAGAAATTGCTCGATTTTGGACAATTTCTTCTTTTGTCACAATGTTTTAAAAAGCTGTCTGCTGCAGATGCGTCTATAAGTGGAAAAGGGTTAATTAATTAAACAACACAAATACTGCTCTAATCTTCGAAAAATGGTGAAGTTGTTGTTAGATGGGTTTTGTTTTTGTATAGGTCAGACATGTTTCTTTGGGTTTTTTATTCAGATTTTAGCCTTGACAGGTTTTTGGCAGAAAACGACATAGATTCAATAGACAGTATAACAGATGGAGTAGTAACTCATCTTATTCAAACAACTGGTTTAGATACTTATTTGTCTGAGGAAGGATGCGGTTTGTTCACAGTTGCAGGTAAATTTTAATTATTCTGGACCCATTTTATTGGTAAATGTTTTTTCTTTTATTCTGCTGTATGTAACTGTTACCCTTTCCCACCTAAAGGAAAGGAGCTTTCTGAAGCCCCAGCGGCAAATTACTTTTGAAAACTTTATAGCAAAAGGAAATAATGAGCAATTTCTCAAATCCATTTAATAATTATAAAATCTTTTAAATAGATTTTCCATATTTTTTTTGGGTTCCTTTCATTTAAATAGATTTTCCATATTTTTGTTGGTATATTTTCAAAGTCTTCTGCTGCAGATTTTCTGTATGTGGTAGCTGGGGGTTAAACTTCACCTCATAAGCTATGAGTTTATGATGAACATGTTGAAGTGATTTTTTTTTATCTAGGTTTGAAAACATTGTTGGAAATAGAAAAATTAGTTTACTTGAAAAAATTCTCCTTTTTCTCCTTTTTCCACCTGTTTTTAAAAGTCTACTAGAAATCTGCATAACCCTTTCCCATATACAACACATCTGCAGCAGACAACTTTTAGAATAGTTACCCAAACAAGTGAACTCTCTATAAATGAAACTATTATTATTGAATAGTGTTGAAAACTAAAAAGTTGTCTGCTGCAGATGAATCTACATGTGGGAAAGGGTTAAGGGATTAGGTTAACCCCTTCCCACATACAAAAACAGAGTGACAAAAACCTGAAAAATCTCCATAAAAGATAGCTTAATTGTTAAATAAAGTTGAAAACATTGTGGCCAAAGGAGAAATTGCTCATCATGAGCAATTTCCCCTTAGGTCGCAATGTTTTCAAAAGTCGTCTGCTGCTATTGCGTTGAAATGCGTATGCAGGTGGGAATGGGTTAAGATACTTTTGCTGACTTTTCTGCACTTTTTTTTTTTTTTTAGATAAAGATGATCTTTACACATACTGTTGGAAAAGGGCACGTTACTTCTATAATGATAATTTTCTCCTGTTTGGCACAATATTTTTTAAAGTTGAATTACCTTTTCATGAACATACATTACTAGATTATGATTTTCCTGTACAGATAATTGTGATAAAGTTCAAAATCTAGACCTTCCATACGGAGTAGAATGCAGACTTTCTGAGTCTTGTTTAAGTGTCGAATGTTGTATGAATGTCCATGAAATCCAACGCTCTGTTCGGGCCTACATGAGTATTGACACCTGTGACTTTGCCATACATGCTGAAGTTGGAGCCTTCAAGACTGTCCTACTTTTCAACAATGATCACTCTGGCCAATGGCACACGGTCCAAGTAAGGGGAATAATACAACTACAGTAAGTCTTACATTTCTATCTCTGTTTTTTGGCTGGATTGCTCTAGCAATTCCGGTCTATAGATTGGCGATGTCCGTCCGTCTGTCCGTGCGTCTGTCTGTCCGTCAACATTTTGGTTAAAGTTTCAGGTTGAGGCAAAATCTCAGCACTGGAAAGGGTTACAAACTTGAAACTTTGCCTGAAGGTAACCAGTAACAAGTTCTATCGATTTCTATGGTTACTTTGACCTTGACCTTGGTTTGTCGATTTTCAAGGTCAAATTGCCGACAATCTGGCCTTACCGTCTTCAGTGGTTTTATGTTTTACCCATGCCAAGGAAGTTGAGAAGGGGGGTGGGGTGGCGGGGGGTTCTGATCCTGCAGCAGTCGACTTTTGAAAACATTTTGGAAAAAGTTAAAATTGCTCAAATGTTTCATTTTGCCAGGATTTTTCAAAGTTCCATTTTGAATTTGGATTCAAGAAGTCACAGCTTTTTCTATATAACAACAATAACAATTTTCAGTGAAACCTATCGAAATGAAGAAATGACTGACCATTTACTGGGGGTTAATTTTTTGCCTGTTCCCACAATATTTACAATGATTGTTGTTATTGTGTGAAAATTGTTTAAACAGAGTTAAAGCAGAAGTACAGGATAGTATCTTTGTGAGTCAAGTAAAGAAGTTTAAAGTAATTTCTCCATTTCTCACAATGTTTTTAAACATCATTTGCTGCAATAGTGAGACATCAGTAAAATATGTTGTGTAGATGATGCTGACTATTTGACAGTGTTTGGTCTCTAGACAGATTGTCTTTTAGGAATCACGTCTCCGTCTGTCTGTCCCTGCTCATCACAATTTGACTTACTAGAATATATGTACTGGTTATTGTCATATTTGTCCATATTTTTGTTTAATTCTTTTCCATGTAAAGTAAATTTGCAGCAGATGACTTTGAAAGCATCTAGGCAAAAATATAGACAATCTCTATAAATGAAAATTAAATTATTGAATAAAATTGAAAACATTGTGGAAAAGTGAAAGCAAATTCATTCTGAGCAATTTTTGCTTTCTTAAAATGTTTTCAAAGATCCTTTGCTGCAAGGATTATTTGTAGTCTGTATCAGAGAAAACTTTATATTAACCAAATATTTTATCTCTTATTTATATTTTTGTATGTACCAGGTTTAGGGTATTTGACCTGAGGGCTGAAGATAACTACATTGTTGACCTAAATGTAAAAGTCTGTTTTTCCAAAGATGATTGTCTCTTAGAATTTCCTCTGTACCAACAACAAAGGTTTCCTAAACCACTGTGTGGCTGGCATCCGGGATTCAATATAGATGGTGAGATTGACAATTAACCCTTTCCCTCATATAGACGCTTTCTGACGCCTCTGCAGCAGACGGCTTTTTGAAAACATAGTGACAAAAGAAGAAATTGCACAAAACGTGCAATTTCTCCTTTTGCCACAATGTTTTCCACTTTTTGTCATAGGTTATCCATTCAATTTAAGAGATATTCTATGTTTTGACAAAATAAGTTCAAAGTCGTCTGCTGCAGAATTGTCGTATGAGGGAAAGGGTTAATACACTGAAAACTGGATCTCATATCTACCACATGATATAGAAACTGTCTATGAATAAAGGAACATTTATTGAATAAAGTTTAAAACTTTGTGGCAAAAGGAGAAATTGCTCATTGTGAGCAATTTCTTCATTTACCACAACATTTTTAAAAAACAATGTTTTCCTTCCCTATTCTCCAGCATTTCAAAATTGTATGGACTTCTCATGAAATGTTTTAACCCAATAAAGTCTAAAGATTGTACAAGTTTTCAACTTATTTATGTCACACGTTTTTTAAGGTTCATTTTTGCATTGCCTGACTCCTTATTTTTTAGATCACCTAGAGCCAAAGGCTCAAGGTGAGCTATTCTGATCACTTTTTGTCCGTCGTCCGTCCGTCGTTAACATTTAGCATTTAGATCATCTCCTCCTTAACTACATGACCAATTTCAACCAAACTTCACAGGAATGTTCCATTGGTGGACCTCTTTCAAAATTGTTCAAAGATTTAAATTCCATCGAGAACTTTGGTTGCTGCGGCATCAGAAAAGGGGAAAATTGCCGAATCTTAAAAAATCTTCTTGTCCAAAAGTACTGGCCCGATTTGAAAATTATTTTGCACAAATTTCCGATCCGTTGAAAAACATGGCCGCCAGGGGGCGGAGCTTGTTTTCCTTATATGTGCATTGTTAAAACTTTAAAAATCTTCTTGTCCAAAAGTACTGGCCTGATTTGAAAATTATTTTGCACAAATGTTCCTTGGGGCACACTCTACCAAGATTGTTCAAATATTTCCGATCCGTTGAAAAACATGGCCGCCAGGGGGGCCGAGCTTATTTTCCATATATGTGCATTGTTAAAACATTAAAACTCTTCTTGTCCAAAAGTACTGGACCGATTTGAAAATTATTTTGCACAAATGTTCCTTGGGGCACCCTTTAACAACATTGTTCAAATATTTCTGATCTGTGGAAAAACATGGCCACCATGGGGCGGAGCTTGTTTTCCTTATATGTGCATAGTTAAAACTTTAAAAATCTTCTTGTCCAAAAGTATTAGTCCGATTTGAAAATTATTTTGCACAAATGTTCCTTGGGGCACCCTCTACCAAGATTGTTCAAATATGTCTGATCCGTTGAAGAACATGGCCGCCAGGGTTACTGCGGCATCAGAAAGGGGGCAAAATGCCCAAACTTTAAAAATCTTCTCCTCTATATCTGCATGTCAGATTCCAATATAGTTTGGTAGAAATGTTCCTTGGGTGAGCCTCTACAAAGGTCGTTCAAGGCATACTGTCTGGTTGAAAAACATGGCATTCAGGAGGCATCAAAAAAGGGGCAAAATGACAGAATTTCAGGTGATTGATTTAGGGCCATCTTGGCCCTCTTGCTGGGTTTAAGATAACTCTTTATACTTAAGTTTAATGAAGCAATGCAAAAGGGGATTACTTTCTACATTGAGTTTGAAGATCTGTTATAGTTGATTTGTTTGTGTAAGAGGAACATAAAATCTCTTTAATGTTGGTGTCAAAAGATGTTATTTGTGATGGAATCATTTGTACATTTTAATAAAACTTTTTCAGATTTCTCTCTGTCCACATGGGTGACCAATGAAGGAGTCAGTTTAGCTTCAGACCTATCCCAATCACTTATAGACAAACTGTTGACAGAACTGGGGATGAACGACTATTTGTTAGCAGTTCAGTGTAGCAGACACTCCAGTACATGGCAAAATGGTAAGGACCACACACTATTTACAAACATATGACCTTCCCCTTATACAGATAACATTGGATGAATTATGTCACTGATCAAGTGGGAGGACATTTAACCCTTTCCCTCATACCACAATTCTGCAGCAGATGACTGAACATATTTCATAAAATCTCTATAATTGAATGGATAACCTATGACAAAAAGTGGAAAACATTGTGGCAAAAGGAGAAATTGCTTGTTTTGAGCAATTTCTTCTTTTGTCACTATGTTTTCCAAAAGCCGCCTGATGCAGAGGCGTCAGAAAGCGTCTATATGAGGGAAAGGGTTAACATCCATTTATGCTCAATAACTTTCATAAGACTTGACTGGTTCTAACCAAATTGCATAGGATAGAAAGAAGGAATTTCACTGTGGACAATTTCCATCAATGTAAGATTAATTATTCAATAGAAGAATTTTGCTGAGTTGAAAACATTGTAACAAAATGAGAATTTGATTACATAGTTTTCAAAAGTTGTCTGCTGCATATGTGTCAAAATGCGTCTGCAGGTGGGAATAGGATTAAATGTTGTCTGCAGCATAGACATCCTAAGTCATCAATATCAAGGTTGTGGTGAACTGTCTTTTCAAAACTACTCCATCATCTTGTTAATTAAACCTTTCCTTCATATTTCACATTCGAATGCCCTTGCAGCAGACAACTTTTGAAAACATTGAAACAAATGGAGAATTTTTTTTTAGTCATTATGTCTTCCCCATACATGGGGGTGACATACTGTTTTTGCCCGTTCCGTCCGTCCGTCCTTCCATCCTTCCGTCTGTCACACTTGTTTCCGCTCAATAACTGAAGAACGCTTGGGCGTAGGAACTTCATACGTGGTATGCAGGTTGGACATAACCAGTAGCTGACCCCTATTGATTTTGATAACAGAAGGTCAAAGGTCAAGGTCATGGTGACCGTGTGAGGTAAAGAATGGTTTTCGCTCAATAACTGAAGAACGCTTTGGCTGAGGAACTCCATACTTTGTATGCAGGTTGGCCATGCCCAGTAGAAGACCCCTATTGATTTTGAGGTCAGTACGTCTAAAGTCGTGGTCACAGTGACCTTGAGCTGAAAGGTCACAGTGACAATGAGCTAAAAAATTGTTTTTGCTTGGGCCCAGGAACTTCATACTTGGTGTGCAGGTTGGTCACCACCAGCAAATGACCCCTATTAATTTAAAGGTCACTAGGTCAAAGGTCTTGGTGTGCAGTTGGTCCTAACCTATAGATGACCCCTATTGATTCTGATGTCAGTAGGTCAAAGGTCAAGGTCCCGGTGACCTTTGGCTGAAAAATGGTTTCCGCTCAATAACTGAAGATTGCTTGGGCCCAGGAACTTCATACTTGGTGTGCAGGTTGGTCACCACCAGCAAATGACCCCTATTGATTTTGAGGTCACTAGGTCAAAAGCCAAGGTCATGGTAACCTTCAGCTGAAAAATGGTTTACGCTCAATAACTGAGGATTGTCACTGTTGCTTCATCTCCAGTCCAAAACTACAAAATTCATCTCCATCATTTCTTTTCCTCCCCTACGACCACACAAATGGGGAGACAAGCGCTTTTCCAAAAAAGCAATCTCTAGTTACACTTGCATTTATAAAGATTTTTTCATGTGTTTGCATATATGTTGTTGAAGTTGTCTGTGGTTGATTTGTTGTATGTGTAGAAGGATTAAATTACTATAATGACATATTATTTAGAACTCTATTCATTTACATTATTATAGAATGCAGCTACTTCACAATGGCTGCTCCTGCAGAGACATCATTCCAAGTGTCATCAAGTTGTTTATCAGTCCAGAGCTGTACACATGTAGAATTTATAAACCGTTATTTGTATGCGTCCTTTGAGCTTGATCCATGTAATATGCTGTTGACTGTGGTACTAGAACAGTTGAGAGTTGATATATCCCTATTTGATTATGAGTATAGAGAAGAAAAAACTGTCGATCTGTACGGGATTATTCAAGTGAAGTAAGTATAATGGTGTTTAATTTGTAATTTCTATTATAGATTGTCATTGTCATTGTTTATTATACTCTTACAATTCATTTTGGCAGAATTATCTTTAATCTTGAAAGGGAAAAAAATACTATATATATTCTTATATTATATTTCATATATTTTAATAAAGACACATAGACACTTTCTTAATTTCTAAGAACTATTAACCCTTTCCCTCATACGACAATTCTGCAGCAGACGACTTTGAACGTATTTTGTCAAAACATAGAAAATCTCCATTATTGAATGGATAACCTATGACAAAAAGTGGAAAACATTGTGGCAAAAGGCAGAAATTGCACGTTTTGTGCAATTTCTTCTTATGTCACTATGTTTTCAAAAAGCTGTCTCTGTCAGAAAGCGTCTATATGAGGGAAAGGGTTAAGGCAACTGCAGTTACCAATGGAAAAGGCAGAGTTCAAAAAGTTATTTCCTTTCAAATCAATTTAATATTTAAAATTATCTTCATAAGTTTCAGTCATACTGAACCTAATTAATGGATACAAAATTTATGTGCTAAATTGTAAGAAATTGTTCATGCAATTACAGTTACAATTATCAAAATAATATAATGGTGTTTTATTTCAGGTTTGTAGTTGAAGATTTCGTTGGAGCTAAGGCAGTTGTTCTTTCCTTACAAATAGCTGTCTGCTTTGAATCTAGTTGTAACTTTGCCTACACCATCTTTGATCAAGTTAGAATAGAGAAACCTGTATGTAATACCGAAGTAGGTTTTGTCTGGACTGGTGAGTGGATGTGGTTCCGTGGGCATTAGTTTCTGTATCTGTATATGTGAGAGAATTAGATCAGTTGTTAACCCTTTCCCACACACAGAAACTTTCCGACAACTTTTGAAAACATTGGAAAAAAAGGAGAAACGACTCATTATGAACAATTCTCCTGTTTCCACAATGTTTTCAATTCTATTCAATATTATCGTTTTCAAAGGCATCTCCTGCAGATACCTCCAAATACAGATGCATGAGTATGTTCCGGCTTGATGATTCATTTCACTCATGATATGATCTGCTTTTAACTCTTTCCCACAAACAACAAATTTGCAGCAGACAACTTTGAAAATATCTAGACAAAAAGTAATAAAAATCTAATTGTATTTATTGAAAGAAATTTAAAAGAAATGGCAAAATTAGAAGTTGCTCATGATAAGTAATTTACCCCTTTGCTACAATGTTTTCAACAGCAGTCTGCTGCAGATGCATCAAAAGTGTCTGCAATGGGTAGAGGTTTAAAAGTGTTCCTTCAATCTGATAACTTTTATCAAGTCCAGGCTTATTTATTATTTCCAGATCAACCTTATTTGAAACATTTAGAAGACATGTTTGGTAACCAAGGTGATAAGTTGAGTCAAAACGCCCTATCGGTGTTTCTAGAGGACAACGGACTTGGAGAATACATACAGTCTAGTCAGTGTGATAGAGATGATGCTCCCTATGATGGTGTGGAGGGACTACTGTCTGGTATGTATAGGCACCTAGATTTAACCCATTCCCGTCCGTCTTTATAATAAATCTTCAGTAGACGACTCTGAAACAACCTTGGCAGAAACATGATTTGGTTGCTGCAGTATCGGAGAGAGGGAACAATGACAAAACTTTAAAAATCTTTTTTTCAAAAGGTACTGGCCCCATTAAAATTTTGATTAATGATTTTGCACACATTTTCCTTGGGTGACCCTGAATCAAGATTGTTTCAGTTAACTTTATCTACTATAAAATGTTAAATAATTGCCCTATATTATGAGACCTAGACATTCTGGTTTAAGTTTTGCATGCAACTACATTAGAGTCCATATTTCAGTAACTAATAAGAGGTGGAATAGTAGAACATGCTGTCTTATGGCTCTTGTTTTGCATGTGTTCTTCAATTTGAAAAGCTCTGTGAGTTCATTGGTTTTTGCTGTCACCAGTGTAATCAAATTACAATAAGCTAGAGCTCCAGATAAGGAGTGTTTAATAGCGTTTAGTTGCACAATAAGGGAGGTATTTTGTAGGGAAAAGAGCTGTATATCTGCTCCTTATCTGGACCTTTGATAAGCTTTTGTACATTTGAGCTCACCTGAGCACCAAGGTGACCTTTGAATCACTCACCGTCGTCTGTCCGTCTGTCATCAAATGTCCATTCAAATCCTATCTGAAACTACTTTTCTGATTTAAAAATTTCACAAGAATATTCCCTATGTGGCCCTCTTCAAAAGTTGTTCTAAAGAATTTAATACCATGTAGAACTTTGGTTGCTGCAGTATCGGAGAGAGGGAACAATGACAAAACTTTAAAAATCTTTTTTTCAAAAGGTACTGGCCCCATTAAAATTTTGATTAATGATTTTGCACACATTTTCCTTGGGTGACCCTGAATCAAGATTGTTTCAGTTACTTAAATCTGTTGTTTTCCTTATATGTCAGTTGCCATGTTCTATTGTTCAGAGTGATCCCATAAACAATAACAAAAACATATAAGATTTGGAAATTTAAATTATTTTGTTTTATAAAGTTCTGTTAAAGCTGGATTAAACTTTGGATTTCACGCAAACCCTATGAGTGAGTATTGGTTAAGTGCCCATAGATCAGACAGAGAGAAATCAATTTAAGTTTTACTTTCCTTCACAACCAATGTAAAATAAATAAATTCAGACTGAATGGTTCTTAGTTATACTAGATAATTTGAAATACTTAAGCATTTTCCATTGTTTATTTACTCTATTTAATTCTATGTTTTAGATTGTAATACTGTTCCTTCAACCCCAGACCTTCATGATACAGTATCATGCTACATGGACAATGCATGTCAGAAACTGGAATGCTGTGTGGATGCTCTTTATTTAGGAATAACATTGAGCAGTTTTATTGACCTAGATATATGTAATCAGAGACTGACTATTGGAATTCAAGGGCGTACACATGCTTGGAGTACGGAGTCATTCTCTTTTGGTGAAACAGTGGATTTTGATCTTTATGGACTTATGAAAATGAGGTATAATGGCATTTACATGTTCTTAAACTTATTTACCCTCAAACCGTATCCTGTGGTTACTCAAATGAATCTTTGCTGTAGAATACACACAACATAAGATTTGATTATGTTTTTATTGTGATAAGCCTTTATCGTGCAACCGCCGTGCGTCGTCTGTGCGTCAACATCTTCTCTGTAACCAGTGGAAAAATTTCAAATTCTTCTTCTCCGAAAGTATCTGGCCAATTTCAAAATAATCAAGGCATGTTGGTTGGTAAAAAAAAAAGTTATTGTGGTAGGCATTACTAATCACATTGCATACTTCAGGTGAGCGATCCAGAGCCATCATGGTCCTCTTGTAAGAGAGACAAAGGCAAGTTAATCTAGACCTTTGTTCAAAGAGGTGTTTGTGTTGATTCCTTTTAAACTCTTTTTTACCTGCAGAAGCATTTTGACACATCTGAAGATATTGCTCCAAATGAATATGATCTCTTTTCAAATAAATGTTTCAAGTCCTTTATCTAAACTAATGGCTGCCCTCCTTGGCGCTCAGGGTTGCAGAGTTAACATAACGACTGACTGGCTGGTGTCAGAATAACTTGTCCAGTAGTACTGGTAACTTACCCAGGAAACGCCGTAATATAGCTGAAAAGCTGTTTAAAGTGGCATAAAACACCAAACAATCAATTTAACCTATGCTTCTGATTTTCTGCATGTTTGATTTTCTTTTATATATTTATAGAGAAAAGTTAAATAACTATAAATGGAGAAGTAGAAGACGGTGGTTCATTGGTAGAGCATTGGCCTCCCATACTAAAGGTCCCAAGTTCGAATCCTATGATGAGAAAGCAGGTTCTGTCTTTGGGATTTTTCCACATAAACGCAATAACTAGTTAAGTCTCCAGGAAGCAGACATCGAACATGATTTATATATGCTGAAAGCTTGTTTTGCAATCAATGTAAAATAAAAAACTCAAACTATAAATAAATTTCACATGATGATGATACATGTACTATTGTGTAATTTTTTCTTACTTCTCTTTCTCTCAGATTCAAGCTGATGTTCTACAACAACCTTAATATATACACCCTTGATACTGTAATAATGCTGTGCCATGATTCTGACAGCTGTATTCTCAATGAACAATTACCCACCATCAAAATTAAAAATCCTACTTGCGCCTGGGACAACATCTTTAAGATACCCGGTATGACACTGTTTCTATTTATAGTCTTTTCTGACCAATTTTCTAATTGGTGGAGAGTATTTAACACTTCCCCACTTGCAGATGGATGTTCACACATTTGCAGCTGATGACTTTTGAAACGTTGTGACAAAGAAGAAATTGCTCATAATGAGCAGTTTCTCCTTTTGCCACAATGTTTTCAACTCTTTTCAATTATTAACCTTTCATTTATAAATATTTGTCTTATTTCATTTAGATGTTTTCTTAGTCGTCTGCTGCAGATTTTTTCATAATGTGGGTAAAGGGGCTTAAAGTATGATCCAGATATTTCTCTTTTACAGAAGCTAGGTTTGATTCTTATATACATGGTAAGAATAATTCTAATTTTAATGTTCAAAGCTTTACGTCTTTTAAAAGTTTTATGCGAGACTGTAATGGAAATCTGTAAATGATTGATTTGTAAATTCATATGCATCAGCTGAATTTATCATTAGTCCATAAGTATTTTGACAACTTAATTCAATGGTGACGATACCAGTTGTAGTAATTCAGCAGTGTAAGGGTTATATTTATTATACAGAATTTTCACTGGAAGAATGGAAAACCAGTAGTGGAATAAACAGTGCAGATGATCTCAGTGACCTAGTCGTGGATAGACTGCTTGAACATCTTGATATTGCAGAGTATATAACAGAAACATGTGAACTACCAGTCTCAAATCCTGGTTTGTAAAAAGCATTTTCTTTTGATATGTTTTATATGTTTTTTTGTTTTTTTTAATTTTCTAGAGAAGAATCTTTTGAAAAGATCAATTAAAAACTCTTCTTATTGATTCTAATGCTACATAAATGCATACTATTTGATAGCTACTGGTACATGTATTAAAGTTATGGGAATTTACTTTTAGAAATTTCAAAATTAAAAAAGATAGTTTTAACAAACAATTTATTAAGTCTCAAGTTTTATCAATAAAATTCAAATTCTATGAATATTACATTGATGTGCACCTTATCTAAACACAAATTTATTGATTTTTCACTTACAAAGAATCTGCAGCAATGTGAAAATATGGATAATATCTATATATTAGAGTAAAGATATTGAATGAAATTGAAATATTGTGTCAAAATCATTGAAATAATGACACATTGTTTATTATGAGCTATTTCTCACTTACCAGGGTATGTCACAATAATATTTTCCAAAGTTGTAGGCTGCAAATGTCTTAAATTGCTTCTGCATGTCACGATGTGGGTAAATGTTTCTGAATGCTTTTTCAGGCTGTGTATCTGTAGAGAATCTTCTCCCAGAATTTAGCAACCCTCTGCTGACGTGCAGTTATGTGGACTCGTGTACCAGTGTGGCATGTTGTGTAGCTGTACCAGCTCTATCACGGGTTTTCTCTGTATCGTTTAACATAGATCCTTGTAGGAGAAAAGCTGTTTTTAAAATAGAACATTACACCAAGACTTTTTCCCTCCAAAATTATCAGTGGGGAAAAGCAGACCATTTTGATCTCTTTGGATTCATTCGTGTTGAGTAGGTTTTTTATTATTTTGACTTTTATTAAATCCTCTCCCTGATATAAACAACTTTAGACTCCTCTGCAGCAAACACTTTTGAAAACAATTATAACAAAAATAGTACTTACTCCAAACTTCTCTTTTATCAAATAATAATTCAACTCAATATCTTAAGTTATATTTAAATTTTCCAGATATTGCATGTATGTCCTCATGTGTTTTTAAGTAGACACTGCTTAACCCTTTCCCATATAAAGATGCATCGTGACAATTCTGCAGCAGATGGCTTTTGAATCATTTGTGACAATGGATAAATTTGCTGGAGTGATGCCATTTGCTATTCACAGAAATACCTAGATTATTTTAGACTTTCTGACATACAACAAATCTGCTGCAAACAACTTTAAAATAACCGGTAGGGGCTTAAATATGTGAAAATAAAAGTATAATTACTGAATAAAGTTGAAACCATTGTCACGTTGTCGGCATATTGGAAAGGGTTAATTTTTTTCCTTCTATTTCAGTTATGCAATGTTTGATATTAACTCTAAAGACATATATGTGATCGATCTACGGATCACAGTATGTTTGGATACAGTAGAGGCTTGCGTTATAACAGAGACAGTCTTAAATCAAGCAGAACTACCAAAAATAGAATGTAACTGGAGTAAAGGTTCAATTAATCCAGGTAAATTGGTAATCTACATGTACATGTATATCATTAGACAGTTAATTGTCCTTGGTCTCAGACAGCTTTTTAGTGTACTGGAGCAGTATTGTCATCATACAAAGATATATATATTCGATACTGAAACACACAGTCCCCATCCTCACAAAAAAACAATAAATATTACTTAAAAAAAAATAAAAAAATTAAAATGATGAAAACAATTTTGGAATTTGTTTAACCCTTTCCCTCATATAGATGCTTTCTGACGCCTCTGCAACAGACGGCTATTTGAAAACATAGTGACAAAAGAAGAAATTGCACAAAACGTGCAATTTCTGCTTTTGCCAGAATGTTTTCCACTTTTAGTCATAGGTTATCCATTCAATTATAGAGATTTTCTACTTTTTGACAAAATATGTTCGAAGTCGTCTGCTGCAGAATTGTTGTATGAAGGAAAGGGTTAAAAGCTTGAAGTAACACTTTACCTGATAAAAACCTCTTCAATAGTTTGCAGTGGAGCGATACTGGCCCTCTTGTTTGAAATATGTTTCAAAATTGTAATTCTAGTTTTCCAGATACTGATGATATCTAAACAGACAACCCTCTATATGTTGTGTTAGGTAAATGTTAATAATGTTCAAGTAGAGACATTGTACCACTGCCTGCTATAGGGAATATAGAGCAAAAAATAACCAAATCCTTACTAATTTATGTAATATAACATTTCAATTTCAGATTTTGAACTATCAGAATGGGCTGCACTCAAGGGCTATACTGTTGGTTCATTTTCACGGGAAGAGACCATCCATCTATTGGAGGAACTGGGGATGTCCAATTTCGTGCTGAGCACTTCCTGTTCTATCCAAGATGACAGATATGGAGGTGGAGATATCATGACCTCTGGTAAGGATGAAGTTAACAGAATTAATTCTTTATCTGATGCAGATTTCAGACGTCTTTAAAGCAGACAACTTTGTCGGGTTTGATGAGTGGCTCTAAATATGCAATTGCTCCTTTACCCACTGTGTTTACAAATCTGTTGTAAAAGGATACTTTCAATTTTCCAGAACGTATGTGTGTTCTTACATATATTCTCCTAGCAGAGGACTCTAAATTTTAACTCTATGTTTGAGCCCTGTGAAATGAAAACCTTTCTTGTCACATGATCTGCTTGCACAATTTATGTACAGACTGATCTAACTTGTTGCTGTATTTCCAGAAATCAAACTGTTATGTATAAACATGCTGTGGCATTATTGACATCCAGGCTTGTTGTGCATATATCCTGTTATAGTTGTTGTCTTTGGCTAAACCATTATATTTTTGCAATAAGCTCATAAATGAGCAATTTCTCCTTTTGCCACAATGTTTCAATTCTTTAGATTAATTTCTCCTTTTCCCAAAAAGTTTTCTACTCTAATTAAAGATTTGGGTTTTCATAGTGACTTTTTTATCAAACAATTCATGTGTACCCTCAGATGTTGTTTACAAAACAGTGGAATATCATGTCAGCTGAACAGTTAACTGCTTCCCACATATAGATACCTTTTGGGGCATCAGCAGCAGACAACTTTTGAGATAAAAACGCAAAATAAAAAATTGCTCATAATTATCACTTTCTCCTTTTCCTTACTCTATTCAATAATTGCACTTTTGTTTGTAAACATTTTCCATATTTCTGCCTATAAGTTTTCAAAGTTGTCTGTTGCAGGTTTTTGTATGTTGGAAAGGATGAACAGATTATTTTCTGTTCATGAATGATTTGATCATGTTTTGCTCATAAATGATTCGATTTTTTTCTGCTCATATATGACTTGATTATTTACAGAGTGTCCATCTATAAATGGTGAACTAGCGTTGCCTCCAGGAGTTGCATGCTCTTTGTCCAGTGACTGTCAGACAGTTGTGTGTTGTTTTGATGTGACAGAGGTTGGAATGTCGCTCGATGTTGAAGTCAGGATCAGTGAATGTGAATCAATGATAACAGTGGACATTGAAACATACCATGAACAATTTCGGATGGATGACTTTGAATTTGGCGTGTTGCATGAAGTTTCCTTGCTAGGTGTACTGAGTGTGAGGTAAAGTTTCAAACATATCAAACAATTTATCTTGTTTACTCTCTCCCACATACGACATCTCTGCAGCAGACAACTTTGAAAACCTATATACAAAACGTGAAAAGTCTCCATAAATGACAGTTAAACTATTAAAAAGAGTTCAAAACATTGTGTCAAAAGGAGAATTTGCTCGTTTTGAGCAATTTCTTCTTTTGCGACAATGTTTTCAAAAGTCTTCTGCCGTCAAAATGCGTCAAATGAGTCTACAAGTGGAAAAGGGTTAATTTCTGTTTGCATTAATTTGCGTTTATGATTCTGTATAAATTGAAAACTGGAAAAGTACTTTGATTTTAGAAATTCTTAAAGTGTCCTTGAAAAACATGCTTTCAAATTTTTCGTGATGTTAAAGTTTTCTTCCATAAGCATTTTCAAAAGCAGACAACTCCGAAATAATTGAATCAGATAAACAGTTCAGAAGTGATATATTTTTGTTTTACTTTTATTTACTTTATTTATATAGATATTCTGTAGTCGACAAGGAGGTAGACAAGCTGTTTGTTGTAAACATGGAGGTTGATATCTGTTTGGACGCCACATACTGCCTCCCAACATTCACCATACTGGATAATGTTAACCTACTGAGTCCAGCCATCTGTTCTCTGATGCAGTCTTATCCAGAGGAAGGTAAGCAAGCACATTAATAAAGTCTAACCCTTTCCAACTTACAGGCGCGTTTTGACACATCTACAGCTGGCGACTTTTGAAAACAATTTGGCAAAAGGAAAAGATTTCTTTGAGCAATTTCACCTTTTGCTACATTGTTTTCAACTCTTTATAATGATAAAAGTCTCATTTGATTTCTCACATTTTTGCCAAGATATTTTCAAAGTCGTCTATGGCAGTTTTGATGTATGTGGGAAAGGGTTAAATTGACCTGTGATTTTTACCCTTATGTGAAAATGTTTAACCTCTTTCCCACATGAAGACGACTTGTACTAAAATGAGAAATTGCTTGTTATCATGTTGGAAGGGTTTAAAGAATTGTCTTGAATTAATCTAAGAACTGGAAATACTGCTAGCTGATTGACTGAATTGTTGCTAGGAAGATACAACAGGTTCTGAGATTTGTTATTAGGTAATTAAAATTATGTCTGGGTTTGTGAACTTTTACCATTCTTCCATTGCATTGTTTGCAAGCTAGAATATTGAGCTTATCAGAATGGAGATTTAAAAATGAAGTGTTATTCTAATTTCTGAAAATTAATTCTCATGGATTAGTGTTGAATGAATTTGCATTTCATCTATCCCAAATTAAGCGAGGTCTAATTTATTTAGCTTGATTTACTCTGTGCCTATCAGCTATAATGATTTATTGTTTTTAATCTTCAGGTTTCTCCTTACCGACTTGGTTATCGGCCATCGATCAAACTCTCACAGAGGAGAATATACCTGATCATGTATCCGATTATCTGGTTGACAGTCTCAAACTCTCATCGTATTTTAGAGATGTTCTCTGTTACGAGGGTTCCCCTGACCAGTATGGAGTTTGGAACACAGGTAACTTTATTTATACCTAATCTCCGATCCCGTTTCCAAAAACTGTTTGCTTTTCATGTGTTGATACTTTGTAAGGACTACTCCATAAATGTTCAAGAAATTGTTCAAAATCGTAGATGATTAAACCTATTGAACCCTTTCCAACATATTGATGCCTCTGCTGCAGATGACTTTTGAAAACATTGTGACAAAAGTAGAAATTGCTCATAACAAACAATTTCTCCTTTTGCCACAATGTTTTCAAACATTTTCAGTAATAAGATACAAGTTACATTTGTTGACTGTTCATGTACTAGTGCCCTTTGTCTTTGGAAATTCCACCTGACTACATGATGTATGGACACAGTGATAGTTTAACCCTTTCCCACCTACAGACACATTCTGACGCATCTGCAGTAGACGACTTTTGAAAACATTGTGACAAAAGGATAAATTATCCATTTATCCCTTTGTTAGAATGTTATCAACTCTATTTAAATAATTTACCAGTAGTTCTCATTTATGGAGATTTTTCACAAATTGTAAAGGCGTCTTCAAAGTTGTCTGCTGCAGATTTTTCGTATGTGGGCAAAGGGTAAATAAGTGTGAAATGTTCAAGTACAATCTTGATTTGTTATTTCAGATGAGTGCCCTTTGACTGTGGAAACTCCCCCAGTCCTCCCAGACTACATGATGTGTGGACTCACTGATAGCTGTACAAGTGTGGACTGTTGTGTTAATGTACCTGTACTAAAACGAAACATCCTACTTTTTATTCACATTCATCCATGTACATTCCAATTAGAAATTGGCATTGAGAATTTCATAAAGACCCTTGATCTGATTGACTATGACTTTGGAACTGAAGAAAATGTGTGGCTGTCTGGGGTTTTCAGATTAAGGTATAACTTATCAGAATTTAACAAATATTATTAACCTTTTCCCTCATACGACAATTCTGCAGAAGTCGACTTTGAAAGTATGTTGTCAAAACATAGAAAATCTCCATAATTGAAAGGATAACCTATGACAAAAAGTGGAAAACATTGTGGCAAAAGGAGAAATTGCACGTTGTGTGCAATTTCTTCTTTTGTCACTATGTTTTCAAAAAGCCTTCTGCTGCAGAGGCATCAGAAAGCGTTTTTATGAGGGAAAGGGTTAACTCTTTCCCACTTAACCCTATCCCGCATACAACAAATCTGCAGCAGAAGACTTTGAAAACATACATGATACAATTGAAATCTCCCTTTAAATGAAAGAACAATAATTGAAAAGTGTTAAAAACATGCTGACAAAGAGAGAAATTGCTCGTTCTGAGCAATTTCGTCTTTTGTCAACATGTTTTCAAAAAGCCGTCTGCTGCATAGGCGTCAGAAAGCATCTATGTTAGGAAAAGGGTTAAGACAAATCTGCAGCAGACAACTTTGAAAACATCTCGGCAAAAATGTGGAAAATCTCTACTGATGAATGTATAATTACTCAAAAAAGTTGAAAACATTGTGGCAAAAGGAGAAATTTCTTATTGTTAAGCATTTTCTCCTTTTGTCGTCGCAATGGTATCAAAGGTTGTCTGCTGCAGAGGTAACAAAAAGCCCCTGTATATGGAAGGTTTATGAATGATGCGAATGTATTAACTCACATTCTGAATCATATGATGTTTGCTAACCTGGCACACTTCAGTGTTAGACTTTGTGTTCATTTTATTTTGAATATTAAAAATGGATAAGTCATTGAACAGATATCTTTTTTAATCAAGTCACTTGTCTCAGATATTTGTAAGCCAATGATGTTATATCTATGTATCTAATACAGATGCCATGTGATGTCTCTGCAACAGAGGACTTCTGAAAACCTTGTGGAAAAAAAGAAAAATTGCACAAAATATTCCCACAATGTCTTCAACTCTCTATCTGAATTATAATTCCGATTTTCCTCATATATTTTCAACTGAAATGAGTTGAGAATTGTTTATGAAGTTAATAGTTAAATTATGAAATCGTTATCAGCATTGATGTGTGAATACAAAGCCCTGGTATTTTCAGTTTTAAAGTGTATGACCTGCCCAGTGAGATGAACTACCTGGTGTCTGCTGTGTTTGAAATTTGCTGGGATTCTAATCAGTCGTGTGTGACAGCTCAAATACTACAGGACCATTACCTGCCTAAACTACCATGTGGCTTTGCTTCTGGATTTATTAACAGCAGTGAGATTTTGTTATTTTTTAGATTTTAAACTTACCAGTTATGAATTCCTTTTCATACAGATTTTCTGTTGTATCTATAGAATTTTTTTTTATATCTAATCTATAGAAAAGAAAACTCAGAAGATGCTGTCAATTTGCATCACTTTTGTTGTTTCAATCTTATCTATTTTGTATAATCTAATCTAGATTCTCTCCTCTCTGAGTTGTTGTGTATTTTGTATAATCTAATCTACATTCTCTTCTCTCTGAGTTGTTGTGTATTGTGTATAATCTAATCTAGATTCTCTTCTCTCTGAGTTGTTGTGTATTTTGTTTAACCCTTTCCCTCATATATATGCTTTCTGATGCCTCTGGAGCAGACAGCTTTTTGAAAACATAGTGACAAAAGAAGAAATTGCACAAAACGTGCAATTTCTCCTTTTGCCACAATGTTTTCCACTTTTTGTCATAGGTTATCCTTTCAATTATGGAGATTTTCTATGTTTTGACAACATACGTTCAAAGTCGTCTGCTGCAGAATTGCCGTATGAGGGAAAGGGTTAAACTCATCTAGAGCAGCCCCCTTCATTTTTGATGTGTATTATGTCTAATCTAATCTAGAACCTCCCTCCTCATTGTTCTTGTGTATTTTGTGATATTTAATCTAAAGTCTCCGCCTCATTGTTGTTGTGTATTTTGATTTTACAGATTTTTCCTTATCAACCTGGGAGTCAGAAAATGGTATAACACCAGAAAGTCTCTTATCTGTACAAACATCTAAAGATCTTCTAGCTCATCTTGGTCTGGCAAACTATCTGAACACAGATAGATGTAGTATGCTGTATACAGACTCTAACCTAATCAATGGTATGTATTTATTATGTAACCATTCAAAGAAGAAGGGGTTTATTGCTTTACACATGCTGGTAATGGTCCGTCAGTTGGTTCACCTGAGTAGACGAAAGTTTGTCAGATTGATAACTGGATAATGCTTGGACCTACAGTACTCAAACTTGGCAGGGAGGTTGGGCATGACCAGGAGATGACCCCTATAGGGTTTGAGGTCATCCATTGAGGTCATCCATTCAAAGTTCATAATAATTGACAAACATTTCTTGTTTTTTTTTGTGTTTCATTTCTTTTTAAAAAAGAAAGTATCTAATGATCATATATCTTGTATTTGTTTGAATAAATATCTGAACACAGACAGATGTAGAAAACTGTATAAAGATATGAAGATGCTTTAATTTCTTTTTCATTTTACAACACAAATCATTTGTTCATCATGCTTTCACTTACTGACACATTGACAGGTTGACACATGTGTTACATTAAACACTCTTGTTTGATGTATTTCTTTCTAGATCCAAACCCTAGAATAAATATCAAAATTGAGATTGCCCTGTATTTACCTTATGTTCTAATTCAATGCTTTCAAACGAACATAAATCATTTATATACTTACGTTAAACACATACACTGTACACTCTTTACAACGCTGTACTTGGGAGCCATGGTCTTGCACAGCGATATAAATGGGGTTAAATTGATAACGCTGTTCCTAAAATCCGCCGAGTCATTAAGTATAATGCATACACTAATTCAATTGCAAAGAGAGAGTGTTTTTGACTAAAACAAGCTTGCAAGATATATTTAACTGTTTCTATGACATTTGATAGATGTATCAGGGCTTGGGAGCCATGGTCTTGCACAGCAAGCTTGTAAGATAAATTTACCTGTTTATTTGACATTTGATAGATGTATCGGGGCTTGGGAGCCATGGTCTTGCACAGTGATATTAACGGGGTTAAATTGATAACGCTGTTCCAAAAATCCGCCGAGTCATTACCCCACCCATCAACCTAAACTCCGTGCATTGCTTTGCAGTGAGCGAATTGCACACAACAAATATGTCTGAACTCGTAATTAGCAATCTGCATTTAAATCTCTCAGAAATCATAACTTGGGAAATTTGATAACGGTATTAACAGTTACATGTTTACTCCTCGAATTACCATCAACCACGTGTACAGTACACACAACCTACTTCGCACAAGCTTACTTTTCCCGCCAATATACAATACAATAGACTACACAAAAAACTCCTAATATGGTCATTCCCCACTTTACATATGTGTATACACTACCGTCGATAAATACATTTCATTTTTCCACAATATTTTCAGACTCAAATATTTTCAGACTTTTATATACATGTACCTAATGTATTTTTAAAAAAGGTATTTTTTCTCTCCCACATAGAAAGAATCAGCAGAAGACATTTTTGAAACATCTCAGGGAAATCTCTAAATGAAAGTATAATTTTAGTGTAATTTTAGAGAAGAAAACACTGTTGGAAAGGGAGAAACCTTTTGCCACAAATATTTTAAAAGTTCTCCGCTTCAAATCCATGAAACTTTGTCTACAGTTAAGAAAGGGTTAATAAAGGATCTATTGTCCTGTGCTTATCGTATTTGTTTATTTATTATGCAGAATGTCCAAGACCTGTCCCCCAGTTTGACTTGGACAACAGTCTTGTGTGTACCATACCTTCATACTGTACAGGGATCAACTGTTGTATCAAGCCCAGTAATATGGCTTTCCCTCTTCAAGCGATGCTGGATATAAACTACTGTGATCAAGTGTTAACTGTTGGTATCGAGAGATATAAGAGGATCATTTATCTGGATACATACACCTATGGTGAAGAGGAAGACTTATGGCTGTTTGGATTTGTCAGATTGAGGTTTTTTAACATTTTCTTCATTTTAATTAAAATAACTATAAATAGTTCATATTCTTTATAGCCATTTCAAGTTTAAAACCAAGCTGTCAACAAATTTGAAACCTGTTTATCAGAATGGTGATGCCACTGTTTGAAGGTGGGTTAGTGATTGGGTGTGTACGAGGGTGTTAAATTCCTCCCCTCTCAATAACTTTCTTTACAATTTACTGTTCTAACCAAATTTCATATGAAGAAAACTGCATTTATAGAATAATATATTAATTAATAAAATATAATAAAATGAATATCTGAAGGTTCAGTGTCAAGAGAGCTTTTTACAAAATTACATTTGAGCCGTCCCATGAGAAAACCAACATAATGGCTGGCTTCTGCCTAATGTATCGACCCAGCTCAGCCTGCACAGTCCATGCAGGCTAATCATGGCCGACACATTCCGTCTCAGGGGGGATAGAGGTATAGAGTAATGATTCCTGAAACAGAAAATCCTCAGGAGGCAAAAATTGCCTGCGGAATGCTTAGGCTGGTCCAGGTCGATACTTTACGCAGAGTCCATGATGTTGATTTTCTCGCGAGACATTTTGCAGACCCAGTTCAAAGGTCAAGGTTACAGTTGCAATAAATAGTCACCATGAACCTTTTACTGCAACCATTAGGGCATTCATGTCCTTTATAATTTATCTAGTTTTCTTATCCACCATCACTACTCCAGTTTATATTTATGTTTTTTTTTCCAGATATCAAATCTATGAACTGAAAGGAGAGAGAAAGTTCTTGGTAAACTTCAACATCAGTGTGTGTTTTCATGCCAACCAACCTTGTGAGGAACACTTTTCTGTGATGAAGAATGTCAAACTACCAATGGTGCAATGTGAATGGGGCACACCACCTGCAATAGGTATGGGAAGTTCTTTAACCTTTTCCCATATATGGACACACTTTGACATACCTGCAGCAAATGACTTCGAAACCATCTTGGCAATTTAATGGAAAAACTGAAGTGAATCAAGTTTTGATGAATTGAGATGAAAACATAGTGGCAAAATGTTTTTCATAAAGTGTTTTTATGTGGAGAAAGGGTAAACCAAATATATCCAATAATCAATTACATATGAGCAGTTCCACGAGAAAACCAACATTGTGGACTCTTCGTAAAGTATTGAAGTATTGACACGGATCAGCCTAAGCATGCCACGCAGGCTAACCCTGACATACACTTTTCGCCTCCTGATGATTTTATGTTTCAGGAATCATTACTCTATACCTCCATCCCCCTTTAGACGGAATGTGTTTTTATATCTGAAGAAAAGCATAACATTATTTTAAAAAAGTCGGATTTTGAAGTCAATTATATGAAATGAGAGATTTCTCCTTTCCCCACAATATTTCTTAGTCATCTGCTGTAGATTTATCAAGAGTTAGCTGTATCAGGCAAACACTTTCCCATATTGAATAAATTTGCTTCAGAAGATATTAAAACCTTCTAAGACACATTTATATAATGTATTGATTATAGTTGAGAACATTATGGCAAAAGGAGAAATTGCTTATCTTGTAAAATAGTCCCATTTTGACACAAAGCTTTCTAAGGTTGTTTGCGGCAGATGCATCAAAATGTATCATTTACATTTTAATCCAGTTCCCTCATATAGACGCTTTCTGACGCCTCTGCAGCAGATGGCTTTTTGAAAACATAGTGACAAAAGAAGAAATTGCACAAAACATGCAATTTCTCCTTTTGCCACAATGTTTTCCACTTTTAGTCAAAGGTTATCCATTCAATTATGGAGATTTTCTATGTTTTGACAAAATACGTTCAAAGTCTTCTGCTGCAGAATTGTCGTATGGGGGAAAGGGTTAAAGATTTTATAGATTTTACTTGTTATACAATTATGATATGTTTAGGAAACACTCTTCTAAGTGAGCACTACTTCAGGAAGACCTCGAGGAACTTGTGACAAGTGAAGATAAAGATAAATCTGTGCCATCATATGCTGTACTAAATTTACACTGTTAGATATTAATGTACTGAATGATCTGGTGTTACACTGCTCATAAATGCTTAGTTTTGATTTACCTCATCTGCAGCTTAATCCTTTCAATGATTCATTAACTCTTTCCTACATGTATACATTTTCTGACAGCAGACAACCTTTGAAAACATAATGCAAAAGCAGAAATTGCTGATAATGAGCAATTCTCCTTTTGTCAAAATGTTTTCAACTCTATTTAATATTTAAACTCTCATTTATGGAGATTTTTCACATTCATTGTTGTCATTATGTCCTCTGCTTCAGATGTATTGTATGTTGGCAAAGAGTAAAAACCAAAAAATGTTACATTTTGTGTTTTTTCCATCTTTCAGACCTTTCTTTGGATGGCTTACTCAGTGAGTTAGAAATACAGGATGCTTCCTCAGTTACTGGTCAACAGTATGCAGTTATACAAGAAAAACTAGGACTTGCAGAGTTTCTACTGGTTGACACTAAGTGTAAAGTGAATGTTTCACCATTTACAGGTCTAGGGGTTTTCAATTCCGGTAAGTCATATTAATCCTTTTTACACCTGTACATACATTTTAAGGCACCTGCAACTGACAACTTTTGAAAATATTGTGGCAAAAGAAAAAATTGCTCTTCATAAGCAATTTCTCCACTTGCCACAACATTTTTAATTTCAACTGTGTTCAATATAAACACTTTGATTTGTGGAGATCTCATATTCTAATGATGAGGTTTCCAAAGTTGTCTGCTGCAGATTTGTTGTATGTGAAAAAGTGCACAGTAGCCATTATATTCTTCATTTTACATTGAATTTATTTTGGCACATAATGTGCTATCTTCTCACTATGCTAACCTTATATTTTGTCAGTTTTTATCAGGTAAACGATCAGGTCAAAGGCATTATGAGTACATTTTTATAACTCTTTATGACTTGCTGACGCGTGAGCAGCTGACGAATTTTGAAAACATTATGGTTTTAAGGAGAAATTATTCATCAATAGCTCAGTTGGTAGCGACGCGGGCTGTCAATCCAGGGGTTGTGAGTTTGAATCCCGGCTCGACCAACTTTCTTTCCGACGATTGACAAAAGTCAATGAGACATGCGTCATTCGTCTTCCACCAATGGGCTAAGTCTATGTGGAAAAGCAGCCAGTTGCCTGGGAAGATTGTTGTGTGGAGTACTGGTGTGAGAAAACCAGGAAATGCATGAGTAGGTGAACTGGCCGCCGTGATATATCTGAGAAATTGTTAAAAACGGCGTTAAACCCAAATCAATCAATCAATCTCCTTTTGCCAAAATGTTTTCACCTCTTTGCAATAGTTATATATTCATTTATAGAGATTTTCCTTATTTTTTGCTTAGGTACTTTCTTAATCATCTGCTGCAGAATTGTTGCATGTTGGAAGGGGTTAAGATCAATAATGTGAAAAAACTTTCTACTTTGTCATTACTAACTAAAGTTTCTCTCTCTGGTTATATTTCATCATTGAATTCTCTTATCTCCATCAGAATGTACAGCAAATGTGAATTTACCTGGAGATGTAGGTCAAGTCGCTTGCCATCTAGGAACATCCTGTACAAGTATTTCTTGCTGTATGGATATATCAGAAATTGGACGATCTTTGTTCACTTATATTGACATGGAACCATGCAACCAGCAACTTCACATTGGTATAGAGTCTTTTGAATTCACGATAGATCTTGTAGATTACACATTTGGAGAGAAAGAGCATTTTCACATCGGAGTTATTGGAATGGAGTAAGTTATTGGATTTTTGCAATTTTTTTACAATTCCATTTTAAACTGTATTTGATAAATGCATTCTTCTTTTTAAATCTACACCCATCATAAATTCTTTATAAGTATTAAGTGTTTCCTTGACGCAGACGACAGTTAATTTTTTTTTTATTTACAATAAATAATTCATACAGAGGTCATAATGTTAAGGGTCTTTGGAGAAGTTAACATTCCACTGACCTAGATAACAGGTCAAGATAATAGTTAAACTATAAATAGTCTACCATTAAAATAGCCTTACAAATAATTTTGAAGGAGTGGGGGCATTCAGACATGTTCTAATCTTCTAGAAGAATGCCTTGATATAGGATTGTGTCAGGCTATGGTATTCTATGTTTTCTTTATAAGATTTTTGTGGGGAGGACTGATAGTAATTGTGATCATTTGATGTCACTCTCCAGCAGTCTCGGCCATAGATGAGCGTTGACAGACAATTGTTTTGTTTAAATTGTATTTCTAATACATTTTTCTTTTGCCATACACATTTGCAGGGTGATACTTGGGAATCACTTTTCCATTGTCCGTTTGTCTGAATGTCTGTCCATCAAGAATTGACTTTGATTATAGTTATTATTTATTGGTAGGTGATACAAGTGTGCCTATAAACACATGTTTTGAAAGCATAATGCAGCAAAGAAATGAAAGAAGATGGGATTATGTATGTGAGGAGTGAAATCCCCTAAAACTGTTGTCATTATTTCATTCCAGTTTTGTTTTGTTTGACCTTCCAAATGATGACACATATGTCTTGGACATGGATTTGGTGGCCTGTTTTGAGGGATTTGAAGAGTGCACACACACATATAAGATTTTAGAAAATGCAATTCTGCCAAAGAAAATTTGTTCTCTGAATGAAGGATTCCATATTCCAAGTGAGTTTAATCCAAAATCAGTTTTTGTATAAAGATTATAAATATAATTTCTCAATTTTTGTTTGTGTTTCCAACTTTTGTCAATTAAGGGTTAGGGTTAAAAACATATTCAATATTTTTTTTGACATTTTCCACTTTGTCATAAAACAGGAAATGGTAATAGATTCAACTGAATCTTATTTCGTTCCTGAACTACATGGTTTAACCCTTTCCCTCAAGCAACAAATCTGTAGCAGATGACATTAAACAAAACTAAATATGAATGTATTGAATAGAGTTTGTTGCAAGAGGACAAATTTATAGTTTGGACCAATTTCTCCTTTAGTCACATTGTTACTAATAGTTGCTTGCTGTATGCTGCAAAGGAGAAAGAAATCATCTGCATGTAGGAACGGTTTAAGGAATACATGTGCTCATTGACAATGTAACATTTACCACAGATCCAACAGATGTCTTGATACATCCAAACATATTTGAAATGTTTAGAAAACATAGATGTTGATATGCTTTTGTATGGTATTATAAGTATTTGACAACCTTGATTTTATCATTGGCATCATATAACATATTATTTAAATAAATTGTCCATATTTTAGCCTAGAACATTTTCAGAGCTGTCCACTGCAGATTTGTTGTATGAAGGAATGGATTAATTAAATAATTATTTTTAAATTATTTTTCCAGATTTTGCCCTCACTGATTGGTTCACTAATCATTCTGTGAATTCCATTGATGAATTGAGTATATTGATGAAGTCAACTCTGTATCAAGAGATTGGAATAGCTAACTATTTGATATATGAGGTGTGTCCCATTACAGACAGCTCTTACAACATGTCCAATGAAGGTATAATATCTTTATATCATTTTTTTTTTTTTTAATTCATATTAAAAATTTCTGGAATACATATATATCATGTCAAACTCAATCTTCATTAAGTCTTGTTCTTTAAGTTTTTCTTTTCTGCTGTAGTGTCATCTGCAACACATTTGAAAAATATAAATTTTCTTCTAAATTTCAAGCTGTTTGCATAGGTCATCAGTGGTTGTTGTAATTCATTGCTACCATGCAAAGTATTAAATCTTCTACTATTCTCCATTTACCTGGTTTGAGAATTACCTCCAGACAAAAAATGCAATATCAGGAAAATTTGAAGAATGAATTTGTTCTTGCATTATACACTTGTTTTGAGCAATGTCCTTATATCAATAATGATATTAAAAGTTGTCTGCTAGTAATGCATCAACTAGGTCATTGTGAGGGAAAGAGTTGATATAATTGAAAAGGTAATGACAAGAAATTGCCTTTAAAGACATTTACTACATTGAAAATGAAAACTGTCTAAGAAAAATAATACTATATCTGTAAAATCTAATTTCTGGAAAGATAAGTCATAATTTCATTTAAAAGAAATTGCCTTGAAATCAGGTTTTTTTTTTTAGCTCACCTGAGCACAAAGTGCTCAAGATGAGCTATTGTTATCACATTTTGTCCATTGATCTTCTTGCTTCAACAACAATTGCCTTGTTAACATTTTACAGGCAACATTTTGCATCCAATCTTCATGAAAGTTTGAAGAAAATTCTTGAGACCGCATTTTTTGCTCCAGCAACTTGAACCTTTGTCAGAATGTTTGTCTTGGTGATATCTAGGACAAGTTTAAATATGGTTCATGTCTGGTCAAAAACTAGGTCAATAGGCCAAATTAAGGAAAATCTTGTTAACACTTTGGAAGGATAATGTTAACTATATTATGTTGAAACATTGTCAGAATAATTGTCTTGATGATATCTAAGCTAAGCTTGAATATAGGTCACGTTTGATCAAAATCAAGGTCACTTGGTCAAATTGAAGGTAAACTTGTTAACAATCTAGAGAACGTATATTTTGCTTCATCAATTTAAAACTTTGTCAGAATGTTGTCTTGATGATATATAAGCCAAGGTTGAATATGGGTATTGTCTGGTCAAAAACCAGGTCACTAGGCCAAATTGACGGAAAATCTTGTTAACACTCTGGAAACTATATTTTTTAACTTGAGCATATTGAAACTTTGTCAGAATTGTTGTTCTGATTATATTAGGCTAAATTTGAAAATGAGCTATGTCCCGTCAAAAACTAGGTCACGTCCAAAAGGATTGACCCGATTTGAAAACAAATTTACACACAATTGTTAATTTGAAGACCCTTTATCAAGATAGTTCAAATTTATCTGATCTGTCAAAGGGGATTGTCAAGTTTTCCTTATATCTACTAAGTAAAAACTTTATCATTTAAGGGACCTAATTTGAAAACAATTTGGCAATTTTCTTGAACAAAAGTGCTGACAGCATTTGAATATAATTTGGCTCATCAGGTTTCTTTGATGACCGTATACTAAGATTGTTCAAATTATTTCCATCTGTTGAAAAACATGGCCTCTAGAGTGCCTGACATTTTTTCCTTATATGTATAAGGTATAAATTTAAAAATATTCTTGTGCCAGCCTGATTTAAAAATTATTTGGTGGAAATGTACCTTGGGTGACCCCCTACCAAGATTGTTCAATTTAGTCCGATGAGTTTGGGGACCGGTTCATAGCATGGTAGGCACTTAGGGATTACTTTTTATTTTTGTCCGGTGTCTGTCTGTCTGTCTGTCCGTCACACTTTTTCATCACACTTTCAATGAGCAGGTGCAAGTGACACACATGCTCCGCAGAGCATAAATATAAAAATTGTCAGTAAATGAAAGTATAATTATTGAAAAGAGCTGAAAACATTGTGTCAAAAGAAGAAATTGCTCATAGTAAACTATAGTTTCAAAACTCATGTGCTGCATTAAGAAATCCTTATTGACATAGCAAGGTGTTGTTTTTCTTCAGTTTGTCTATTTGGTTCAACCTTACCTGCTGTGGATGACGCAGTTGTATGTCAGCTGACAGAGAGTTGTATGCACTTGGAATGCTGCGTTGATGTCACACCACTTGATCATGTCTTCAATGTTAAATTAAACATAGACCCTTGTAACCAGAAGATAAACATCGGCATAGACAGACATTCCGTGGAGTTCTCCATGCTAGATTTCCAGTGGAATACAGAGTATAATCTAGCGCTGAAAGGCATCATCCAAATAAGGTTTAGTTTCTCATTCTCTATCAAATTCTAATAATAGTAAACTGGTAAAGTTTATGAGCAATTTATGCTCTTGTCACAATGTTTACAAAAGTAGGTTAGCTGCAGATACTTAACCCTTTCCCACATACAACAAATCTGCAGCAGAAAACTTTGGAAAGATGTTAATAAAAATCTTGAATATCTCTGTAAATGAATGTATAAATATTGAAGAGTTGAAAACATTGTGACAAAGGGAAAAATTGCTCATTTTTAGCAATTTCTCAGAATGTTTCAAAAGTCTTCTGCTGCATAGGTGTCAGTCAGAAAGCCTCTTCATCTGGGAAAGGGTAAAAAAATGTTTCTGCATGTGGTCAACACAAGAAGGTTAACGGTCAATACTGAATAGAAAGATAATGTAAACCTGACATATATTATATTCCCATGTAACATAGTGAATTACATGAAAAGTAATAGCAATCAGTTGTAAGTAGGTTGTATAGTATTGATAAACAATTTTCATACTATAAAATATTTTTTATTAATTACTTTGAAAAGTAATCTATTGCATTTTACAACAAGTATTAAGTTGAATTTGGCAATTAAGATAAGGCCATCCTTTGTAAATGTTTACCCCACTGTGGATGTCTAATTGATATCAATTCAAAGATAAAGGTATTTCTTGTGCTAATGTTTTCATAAACTCTTCAAAATATACAGTAACCATGTGCTGGTGATAGACTAATTCCTGCAGTAGACGACATTAAAAAACCTTTTTTAAAGGTAAAATATTGGAAAATCTCTATTGATAAAAGTATAGCAAAGGGGGCAAAAATCAGTATGAGAACTTTTACCTTTTGTTGGCTGCTGCAAAGTGGTCAAGCTTTGTGAGAAAGAATTAATTAACTACCTTTAGACATTGGGAAATGCATGGCTGACATTTAATTTGACAGCTGATTGATAATCTGGTATTTTGTCAACTAGTATAGTGTATGTATAGTTTCAGTATAGAAGACTTTAACAGAGAGAATGTATATGTGGTGTCCTTCACCATCAGTGCCTGCCTGGACTCTACATGTTACCTACCACAGACTCTTTTTGATAGGGTCATGATACATAAGCCTTTATGCCAAGATAACTTTGATCATGTCTTCCCAATTGAAGGTATTTAATTTTGCTTTTGATTACATTACATTTGTATTTCCTTTTGGCTTGCACGCGAACTTGCAAACTGTATTGCTATTTTCTTTATCAACCACCGTTTTTTGATAACTAATTACCTTATTATATAGTTTTCACAGAGCCATCAACTTTGAAAACGTTGGATTAAAATTCATTGTTTTTGGATAACTCGAAATGAAGTTTTGTTTAGAGTTGATTACATTGCGGGGGAGAAATTCCTGTTTGAAGCCATTTCTTCTTTTCCCACAATGTTTTCAGTAGGTGTCCACAGCAGAGATGTCAAAAGTCTATATCAGTAAAACATTAAATTAAGTTTGAAATTAAGGATTTTCCAAACTTAGCAACTAAATGATATGTGGATTAGAAAAATGATGTTTTGATATATTTCAGAATTTTCCCTGGTTCAATGGAAGGTGAACAGTGGACTATCTACTAGCACTGTATTAGACACGATATTCACAGACATACTGTTAAGTCAGCTGGGATTGTCAATGTTCATGGAGGAATCTCAGTGTGATCTCCTCACAGGATCTTTGGTCAATGGATGGTCTAACGGTAAACTAGGCTGCACAAAAACTTCCCATCAAGTGATTAGAAATCAGTGATTAAATTATATTGGCAAATGTTGATGCCTTTGCAGAGGGGACGACTTGAGAAAATTGTGGGAATGGAAGGAATTACTCAAAACAAGGAATTTCAACCTTTTCCAAACATGTTTTCAACTTTTGATCAAATGAAACTTCCGATATTCCAAATGTTACCGTACATATAATTATTTGCACAGTGTGATCAGGTTCTGACATTCCATATCACCATCTTTTCGTACAATTATCCATGAAGTCTCTTCAAAACTTTTGTGTATTATGACCAGTAACGGACTTTGCATTGTATGCAAATTGATGGGTTTCTTTTCATTAACCCTTTCCCTCATACGACAATTCTGCAGCAGATGACTTTAAACGTATTTTGTTAAAACATAGAAAATCTCCATAATTGAATGGATAACCTATGACAAAAAGTGGAAAACATTGTGGCAAAAGGAGAAATTGCACGTTTTGTGCAATTTCTTCTTTTGTCACTATGTTTTCAAAAAGCCGTCTGCTGCAGAGGCGTCAGAAAGCGTCTATATGAGGGAAATGGTTAACCAATTTCCACATATCATATTTCACGAAAGATCTCTTTGAAAACATCTGGGCAAAAAAGTATATTGGGGATATTTTGGCTAAAAGGATAATTGTGGTTGCCCCATTGTCTCCATCATAACTGTTGTCTTGTCTGTGTCATCAATAATGCATCAAAAAAATTGAAATACTTCCCCTGTAATTACTGGACAAATTGTGATGAAATTTCATAGCAAGCGTTGTCTCATTTATACTCTATTTACTAAATTCCTTTAAAAGTTTTGGATCCCTTTTGCCATAGAACTGAATACCAAAGATTTTAAAAATCATCTCTTCAAAAGCTATGATCAATTTTGAAATAATTTCCATAAAATGTTCCTAGATTGACTTTTGCTACAATGCTTTTCACTCTAAATAATAATAAAACTCTTGAATGGAGAATTATCACATTTTTGCCAAAATGTTTACAAAGTCGTCTCCAGCAGATTTGTTGTATGTTGGAAAGGGTTTAATATTTAGACATATATGAAGACCTCAATTTTCTTTTCAATACAAGTATATTATTGAGATATTATGTTCATTTCAGCTTGCCCTGGTATCACAGATCTGTTACTCCTGCCCCCCTTTATAACCTGTTCGATGGACGATACATGTTCACGGATTAACTGCTGCATGGATGAAACTGTTCTAACCAGAAATATCAACATTGGAATTTCTCTCCAGTCCTGTGAATTTATTATAACAGTTCATGTAGAGCGATTTACTAAATCTTTTCCTTTGTATGACTATTCATGGGGTAAGCGTACATCAAACAATCTTTCTTTAATCTATCTTTCAACCCTTTCCAACTTGCAGTCACATTATTACACATCTGCAGCAGAGGATGTCTGAAAATATCGTGCCAAAAGGAGAAATTTTAATTTTGTATTTTCAACTAAATTCAATAATTATCCTCTCATTTATAGAGATTTTCCAAGTTTTTGCCTGCAGGTATGTGTTTTTGAAGTCATTTTTATAAATATTCCTTAGGTGAACCTCTACAAAAACAATTAATAAGATAATGATTCAGGTTGAAAAACATGCTGTAAGGGTGCATCAACTAAGGGGGATAAATGACTATACATTGTACTTACGGTTTTGCTTACAGTGTCTACTCCTTTAAGTTTCTTCCACTCCCATGATCAGAATTTTCCTGGCATTAGCAGTTACACATTTTTTACTGTACTATCACTCAACTGATTTATTAAAGGCCATCTTGGCCCTCTTGTTTTGTATGTATATTGTGTTTTTCATTTTGTTCCATACTTCAGGCAATAAAGGACGTTTATCATTTGGAGGAATATTTCGGCTTGAGTAAGTAAAGCTAAATCTTCAATTAACATGGGAATACATAAATTATTAGCTAAAGAAGAAGATTTAATTACTTTTTTAACAGGATAATTTCTTTCTCTTTGGAAATTTCTTCAGGAACTATTTTCTTTCAAATAAACATTTCTAAGTAAAACATTAGTAATATAATTTAGAAATTTCTTTCTGTTTGCAGTAACATATTATATATTTTGCCGATTCTCATGCATTCATTATTACTATTGTATGAACTTTATGATCTAAGAGACAGGAGTAAATTGCTTGTTTATATTTTATAACTGTAATAGGTAACATGGTGAACACAAGCGAATTGGTCATAAACTAGTAGTGTCTTTACATTGCATTCATTTTTTTAATCTTTTATTTTTATTATACAGTATGTTTATCTTACACCTTTCCCTGATACAGACCTTAAAATGAGCAACTTCTTCATTTAACCCTTTCCCTCATACAACAATTCTGCAGCAGACGACTTCGAACGTATTTTGTCAAAACATAGAAAGTCTCCATAATTGAATGGATAACCTATGACAAAAAGTGGAAAACATTGTGGCAAAAGGAGAAATTGCACGTTTTGTGCAATTTCTTCTTTTGTCACTATGTTTTCAGAAAGCCATCTGCTGCAGAGGCGTCAGAAAGCGTCTATATGAGGGAAAGGGTTAAAATACTGTTTTACATCTGTATCAAAATAAAACATTTAATTTTGTAGATGCTTTTATTTTTATTGCATTATTCTTTCAAAGCAAACACAGCAGTTTAACCCTTGCTTGCATACAACAAATCTGCAGAAGACCACTTTGAAGCCATCTAGGCAAAAATGTTAAAACATATCTATAAATCGAAGTACAATTACATGTATTGAACAGAATTAAAAATATTGCTGTGAAAGGAGACTATGTTCATTTGATCATTTTCCTTTCGCACCATTGATTTCAAAAGTCTTTGCTGCAGATGTCTCAAAATCTGGAAGTAGGCAAGGGTTAAAAACATCATATCACATAATTGGATAACATGTTGAACTTGCCATGATTATATGAGCAAGCGCATGAAAAAGTTACAAGTTGCCATTTCTGAACAGTGTAGGTTCGGATCAGTTTGTCCACCAGCCCAGTTTTATCAGAATTGACACAAATTGACAGAAACAAGATTGTGTAAGTAGTATGTGAACAGTTTAGATCTTGATCAGATTGTGCAAATGCACAGGCTAATCTTGATCAAGACTGTTTACTAAAGCCAGCATGTACCTTTTGTAATGCACTGACTGAAATGATTGAATGAATATTGACTCTTGTTTAACATAATATTTTAGTTACAACATCGAAGATTTGGTGAATGAAAACAAGTACCTATTGACAGCATCTATCAGTGTATGCTTCGAAACTTGGTCTCTCTGTGAACACACCATACAGTTATTGAAAGATTCAGTGATCCCAAAACCAGAGTGTGATTATCAGCTTAACTTCTTTATCCCTGGTAAATAGGAACTTTATAAGCATCTAATTAGCAACATGTGATCAATTATCTTAATTATAGTAATACTGTTAAGTGTCATAAATGATAATGCAATCATTTAAAAAAAAAAGGTATAAGTTTATTTTGTGTTGTGCAATTTGTCTGTCCGTCCATCACCCATTGACATAATTGGTGATAGTTATAGACAATTTGCAGACCACATGTGTGTTCCTTCAAACTTGTTTGTTTCAGATCATACAGAGATTTGTCAATTAATAACAAAGCAATTTTCCATTTGCCACGATGTTTTCAACTCTGTTTCATATTTTAACCGAATGTTCCTCAAGTTGTCTGCTGCAGATTTGTTTGTATGTGTTAAAGAGTTAAAATGTAACTTTAAAGTCATCTGCTATGAAATCATCTTTGTTAAGAAATTCTGCATCTTGAAAGTTAGAATTTTACTTTTTGGATCAAGTTAAAACATTTTGGGAATAGGAGAAATTGCTAATAACAAGCAACTTTTTTTCCCACAATATATTGAAAATGCATCAAATGTTGATTATATGAATGAAATGATTTCTGTAGCCCAGAACCATCTATTACCCTTTTTCCAGAGTTTTCTTTACAAGCATGGTTAGACCAAGAGGGGTTGAACCTTGCATCAGACCTTGACACATATCAAAAAAGCAAACTTTTTGAAGATACAAACCTGTCCCAGTTTTTGCTGGAGGATGAATGTGAAATTCAAACTGGAGGATCTTGGACAACAGGTAAAGTTAAATTTTGGTTTAACACCATTTTCAGCATCATTTATGTTAAATCATGGCAACTGGTCACTTATTTATGATCCCAGGGTAAACAAACCTGTACTACGCTAGAAAATGTGCCTAGCCGAAGAGGACTCTACCATGACCGATGCTGCTATTGGGACAACATGTTAACCCTTTCCCTCATATGACAATTCTGCAGCAGACGACTTTCAAAACATAGAAAATCTCCATAATTGAATGGATGATCTGTGACAAAAAGTGGAAAACATTGTGTCAAAAGGAGAAATTGCACCTTTTGTGCAATTTCTTCTTTTGTCACTATCTTTTCAAAAAGCCTTCTGCCGCAGAGGCGTCAGAAAGCGTATTTATGAGGGCAAGGGTTAAGTGAAGCGAGTAATCAACATTTACCACTTATGTACATTCTTTTAGATAATAATGGAAATCCTGGACAAATGCAGTGAAAGTTTATATTTTTGGGGCAGGGTTTGAAAGATTTTGGCAATAGATAAATAAGGAAATACATATACATATTAAACCTTTCCAACATACAACAAATCTGCAGAAGTCAACCTTGAAACAAATTATCTTAAAAACATGGCAATAAACGTGCTATAGATGTAAGAACAATTATTGAAAAAAGTTGAAAACATTGTGACAAATGGTGAAATTGCTCATTATGAGCCATTTCTCCTTTTGCCTCAATGTTTTTAAAAGTCATCTGCTACAGGTTCATCAGAATGCTTCTGAATGTGGGAAAGGGTTAAATCAATGATAATTTTTAGGGATCACTTCTGTGTCTTTTGACTATACATCTGTCTATCCATCTCCGCCTCAGTGGTGTAGTGGTAGAGCATCTGCCTCCGGTATGGGAAGTCATGTGTTTGATCCTTGGCAGGGTCATACAAAACACTTTGAAAATGGTAGAAAATCTCCATAATGAATGGATAACCTATGACAAAAAGTGGAAAACATTGTGGCAAAAGGAGAAATTGCACGTTTTGTGCAATTTCTTCTTTTGTCGCTATGTTTTCAAAGTAGTGGATTTTCCTCCTTGGATCTCTGGGCTGTGGGGTTACAGCTGACTCACTTATGTCCGGATAAATGGACCAGTAGTACTAGTAAGTTACAAAGGAAACGCTGTGATATAACTTTTCTTTTTTAACATCTGCATAAAACACCATACAAACTGTTTGTCCATCACACTGATTTCATTGTTTCTATTTATATGTTTTTGGTAGACACATTACTTGAAACACTTTTGTTTTACAGGTTGCCCCTTCTCCCTAGACCTACCAGCACTTCCATCAAACATACAATGTCATCTGTCCAGTACCTGTACCTCTGTCCAATGTTGTGTCAAAGTGACCAGTCTGGATCGATCATTTACTGTCACATTAGGTATAGATTCCTGCTCTTTCTCAATGGAATTGTCTGTGGAGAGGATGTCATATGCAAAACAGCTTTTCTCTTATCAATGGGGCCTGACTGAACAATTGTGGCTGTTCGGTATTATTCAACTTGAGTAAGTTATAAACATATATTTCATCTTAATGATGTTTTTAAAATATTTTACCTGTTATTCACAACTTTAAATTTTTGGGGGAGGGAAAACGGAGAAAATGCTTAAAATAATCAATCCGTACTTATTGCACAATGTTTTTTTCGTTTGCACCAAAGTTAAAATATAAAAAAGTTCCTTTGATGTTTTAAAATGATTATAAACCAGTATTGCAAGTACAGAATGAAATAGGAGTCACACAGTCATGCAGTGATACTCTCATGTGCATATCTATAAATACTGGACTTTATTGCTTCAAACTCAAACTCAATTCCTGTATCTTTGATTTTAATATTTACCCAATGTGTTATGTGTCATCTGCCTTGAAGATATGTCGGAAGAAGAAAATGTAATGTCTAGAAAATTGTATTTTTGATTTGATACAGAGGTTTTGGAAAAAGAGAAATAGTTAGATTTGAGCATTTTCTTTTGTTTCCACAATGTATCTGAAAGTCCACTGCTGCAAAGGTCTTTAATATAATCTATATTAAGGAAAATATCAAAATGACATTTATAAATCTACTACAGTGCGGTTGTATATAATCTTGGTGGAGAAAGAATGTATCTGGTAAACATGAATATTAGTGTGTGTCTGGAGTCTGGTTCCCCATGTCAACCAACAACCCAGATCCTGTTGAGTACATTATTGCCCAAAGTGGATTGTGACTGGAACCAGGACTTTGATGATCCAAGTAAGTGAGATCATTGCTTATTAAACCTTGTTTTATATAAGTTAGGCTAACCAGTAACCATGATTCATCTGTAAACAATGAAGGTCCAATTCAACCTGATCTTATGTGCAGTCCGATCTGACAGAAGGCTTTAGATAGAAGATTTAATCCTTTCCCACATACAATAAATCTGCAGCATACAACTTTGAAAAAATGCTGCAAACATTTTTAAAAATCACCTTAAGAAAGATGACAATTATTAAAAAGAGTTGAAAACATTGTGTCAAAAAGGAGAAATTACTCATTATGAGCAGTTTATTCTTTTGCCACATTGTTTTCAAAAGTTGTCTGCTGCAAATGCAAAATTGGAAGCCGAGACTGGTGTTCCCAGAGTCTAAATTTCAAGGGTAAGCAACAAGAGCTTTCAATTCTGCTAATCCAACATTAGGAATGAGTGGCTTGTTTTTGAGACATCAGTCAGAAATCACTTCTCCTTCGTTTGACTGTCAATCATGCTTTGACTTGATTTTATGTAGTTATCCGAGACGTCTTCTTGCAGGCATCATAATTTACATTAGCTGTCTAACCTTTCAAGCATTGATAAAGTGGCATCAGTTTGTGTGGCTTATATCGGAGAGATGTAGGCCCAATTAATATTTGTTTCCAAGGAATTGGTCAAATATTTGTTAAGTTCTAATTAGATTCATTAGATTATATTAACCCTTCCCCTCATATAGACACTTTCTTACGTCCCTGCAGCAGATGACTTTTTGAAAACATGGTGACAAAAGAAGAAATTGCTCAAAATGAGCAATTTCTCCTTTTGTCATGATGTTTTCAATTCTATTCAAATATTGTTCTATCATTTAAAGGAAATGGGTATGTTTTCAAAGTCGTCTGCTGCAGAGTTGTTGCATGTAGGAAAGGGTTAAAAGATATCAAATGAAAGCTTATAATAAAATTATTTTCAGCTTTTGACATTTCTATGTGGAGATCTCAATACAACCTACCTGAAGGACCATTGTATGACAAATATATAGATATTTTATTGGATGCTCTTGGAATGTCTAACTACATGGATGAGGAATGCCAACTGAGCGATCACCCTTTTGATAATTCTGTAGATCAGTGGGTCAATGGTAAGTACATGTCATATGTTAGTGCTGAGAGAGAAACATAGTCAATAAAAATGAAGACGTGAGCATTGTTGTAGTGTAGTGGTATATCTCAATATATCTGGACATTCTGATTTACTATTAACCACAATATTTTTCCTGGCATCCATTTTACATATATGTTCATAGTTAACTTTTTGTAATATGTACGTTCCATTTGGGCAAAAAGTATTGAAAACGAAAGTGTAGCAAAAGTGGAAATTGGTCTTAATATGCAATTTCTCATAAGCCCCAATGTTTTTGAAAGTCGTCTGCAAATGGGAAAGGATTTATGTATCCACACTTTAAATTGAAGTATATAATTGATTTAGGTTGATTATGTTAATTATCTATACAGATTGCCCCTATGATGTTGCGAGGACAGAGCTCCCATCTACCACAGTGTGTAATATACCCTCCTACTGTACTGGCGTCCAGTGTTGTACATATATTGATACATTGAAAAGAAGTATCAAGTACTATGTTCTGATTGATGTTTGTAAATATCAACTTACACTTGGTATTGAACAACTGCAGTTTTCAACTGTTCTTTTTACCTATGACTGGGGCAAAGAACAAACCATTGGTTTACAAGGAGTGGTCAAAGCCAGGTAATGAAATTGGTTTCAAGTTTTACTTTAAAGATTAAATATAAACACAACAACACACATGTTTTTGATGTTTCGGCAATTAAGCCTTCATCAAGTTATTATTCAAAAATGACAATAACAATAAATGGAAGTGACGTTAATTTTTTTAAAGTTTTATCTTAACATTTTCCACATACAACGACTTTGAAATCAACTTTACAAAAAAATATAAAGAAATCTCTGTAAATCATAGTATGATAAACATTGTGGCAAAGAAGAAATAGCTCATTTTGAGCAATTACACCTTTTGTCATAATGTTTTCAAATGTCATCTGCTGCAGAAGTTTTAAAATACATCTATATGAGAGAAAGCACACTTGTATTTTGAACTACTTATATGACCTACATGTTATAACTAATTAAGCAAGCATTTAGCCCTGTGCACTTAATTAGATGATTTCTGAAAACAGAAGAACAAAGAGAAATTGCTCAATACATTTAATTCCTCTCCTTTTCCTTATGTTTTTTTGAATACCGGTATGTATCATATATGTACTTTCAATTGTCCAGACAAAACATTGTTTTCTCCTGATTTCAAAGCATATGAAAATATAATATAACAGTAACAACAAGTTCACAGACAAATCTATATCTGTGGAGAAATCATTTAACTCTGCAGCAGACGACATTTGCCAACATTATTTCAATGTCAACTGCTGCAGATTTGTTTGATTTTGGGGAAAGGGATAACCTATTTGGGCTTGATAATTGAAGAGTTCAAATTATCATGATATTTATTTTTGATAATATTATTAATCTGTTTATCTGATAAGATATATTTAGGTTCCACTGCTTTTAACCCCTTTCCCACATACAACAAGATCTGCAGCAGAAGACTTTGAAAACATAGTGACAAAAACCTGAAAAATCTCTATAAACGATAGCTTAATTGTTAAATAAAGTTGAAAACATTGTTTGACGAGGAGAAATTGTTTGTCAAGGGCATCAACAGTTGTCTGTATCTAGGAAAGGGTTAAACCACCTTTCAGAAGTCTGTTTTATATGTATTTTCAGTTTTGTTCTGGTGAATTTAGAAGGTGAAGGAAACATACTGATGACATTAAAGCTTAGTATTTGCTTCAGTGCAACATCATGCATTGAGACCTTTGATATACTTAAGAATGCACGTCTACCAAAACCACATTGTGAGAGTAGTAATGGTTACAAAGATCCAGGTAAAGTTACTTTTATGTTATGCAATGATATGCTCAAATAAGTTCCATCAAATATTATCCTTTATGATTGTATGGATTTTTTTTTTGAAAAATTCTCTTTTTTCTCAAAAATGAAATTAAAAAGTCTTTTGTTGCATTGAAATCCTTTTTGTTTGCATAAGGTGCATAACTATTTAACCTGAAATACATGCACTTTCATAGCATAAGTGTGTTGATATTTATATTGAGCTCTTTTGAAGAAATTGGACATAAATTCACTTTCTCATCTATGTAGATTTGGTATTAAGTAAATTAATTCCTTTTTTAATGTAAGCAAATTTAGAAGAGCATTCTAACTTTGTGATTATTCTTAGTATGATATTATTATTCTCATCCTTTTGTCTGGTGGCTTTGTACTAGCATTCAACTGAGAAGTTTTCTGATGTCTAATTATTCATTTAGTCCACGGAAGCATTATTATTTGAATACCTAGGGTCACAATCTTATGAGACTCAAGTATATATAAGCATTTGATTGGAAAACAAGTTGATGAACAGCTCTATGGTCACCGGAGCACGAAGTGCACAAGTCAACAACAATTTGCTTGTTAACACTCTAGAGGCCACTTTTATCATCTAATCTTCATGAAACTTATTCAGTGTGTATATCTTGCTGTTTTAGGCCAAGTTTGAATATGGGTCTTGTCGGATCAAAAACTAGGTAACTAGGTCAAATTGAAGGAAAATCTTGTTAACACTCTGGAGGCCGCATTTTTAACTTGAGCATGTTGAAACTTTATCAGAATGTTTGTCTTGATGATATGCAGGCCAAGTTCGAATATGGGTAATGTCGGGTCAAAAGGTCAAATTGAAGAAAAATCTTGTTAACGATTTACAGGCCACAATTTTTGCTTCAGCAGCTTGAAATTTTATCAGAATGTCTTTCTTAAGTTCGCATACGGGTCCTATTGGGTCAAAAGCTAGGTAAAATTGAAGAAAAATCTTGTTAACACTCTGGAGGCTGCAACTTTTGCTTCAGCAGCTTGAAATTTTGTCTGAATGTTTGTCTTAATGATATCTAGGTTATGTTTGAATGTGTGTCATATTGGGTAAATAAAACTAGGTCATTAGGTCAAATTGAAGGAAATCTTGTTAACACTCTAGAGGCTGCATATTTTGCTTCAGCAGCTTGAACTTTTGTCATAATGTTTGTCTTAATAATATCTAGATCAAGTTCGAATATGGGTCATATTGACTCTAAAACTAGGTCACTAGGCTAAATTTAAGGAAAATCTTTCAACACTCTGAAGACTGCCTTTTTTATTTCAGCACTTTGAGATTTTGTTATGTGTTTTGCATTAGAAATTTCATTGCATAACTCAGGTGGGTGATCTAGAGCCATCATTGCCTTCTTGTTTAACTCCTCTCCAGAATTTGTTAGTGTTAGTCATTTATATATGTGAAATATACAAAAGTGTTTTATTGTATTATTATTCATTTTCTGATTCAAATTGTATCATATTTTCAGTATTCTCCTTCACAACATGGCTAGCATCGAGAGGCATAGGAGTAGATGATATTGATTCTCTAACAAGATCTTTCCTTATGGAGGAACTGGGAATAGCTCAATATTTACAAGCTGATGCATGCACTGTTAATTCTGAAGTGAATCACTGGAGCTCAGGTACATTATTAGTACTACATGTACTTTGTTGTTTTGTTTAGTCTTACATGAGTCACCAATTGGTAGGTAACATTTGATATCCTCTTAGAGAAAAAGATATTACCTTTATCGCAGAGCTCTAGATAAGGCCTAAGGGGCGTTTTGCATGTTCTAAAATCCATATTCAACCCTCTAACCCTATGTTGTTGGTACTCAAAAGAATCAATTCTTTTGAGTACCCACATCATAGGGTTTGGATGGACTTTTAGAGAGATTTTGTGAGGAAAAAGCTGTATACTGCTCTTATCTGTAGCTCTGCTTTATCGTAATGTTTTCTAATCTTCCTTACTTTTGAACGGTAACTCTGTGGTGTACTGTCTATTGTAGTGTGGCATTTTGAAAAGCATACATCAATTGGCTCCCCAATTTCAAATAGAAATACATAGAAAATGCAGGAACCAGACACCAAAAAGTCTCCTTCTTACATCCCTGTAAAAGAAGTACCAAACATCAGTCATTATATCTGAATTTTGAAAAATAACATTGAAAATGTCAAGTTAAATACATTGTTGCAAATACAGTCATTGCTTCTCATGAAAAGAATATATATATTTATGTTTTAAAATGTCTGATTCACAAATTATGTTTACCATTTGCCAATATATCAGCAGTAGAAGAGTAGGAAAACATTAAGGCAACAATATGTAAATTGTCTGTAAGGAAAAATTTTATTATTGAAAAGAGTTGAAAACATTGTGGCAAAAATAGAAATTGCTCAATGAACAATTTTTCCACAATGTTTTTCAAAAATGGTTTGCTGCAGAGGCGTCAGAAAGTGTCTTTATGTGGGAAAGCATTATATTATGTCTACATTTGTGCAAAGGATAATTAGAGAATTTATTTTGTACATTTGTTACAGTTTGCTTGAAATAATCTGCTTCCATTACCAAACAATGTGGATTTTTATGATATGATTTACAGGAATAAGGTACTGTACCTTTTCCAACATATATCAAATCTGCAGCAGACGACTGACGACTGAAAATTTTAGAAAATCTCTACAAATTAGAGCATGACTATTGAATATAGGTGAAAACATTGTTACAAAATGAGACATTGCTTATGAAAAGCAATTTCTCCTTTTGCCATAGTATTTACAAATGTCGTTTGCTGCAGATGTGTCAAAATGTTTGTGCAAATAGGAAATTGTTGAATTCATTTTGTTAATTTGTTACAGAATGCCCTCTAGATACAACTTTACTCCTGTTACCTAGCAAGGTGGGATGTAACCTTATAACAAGTTGTACTGGAGTCACATGTTGTGCTGAATCAGCAGCAATTGGACGATCATTCTCAACAACACTTATATTTGACCACTGTAACCTAGAACTGAGAGTAGGAATAGAAAAAATGGTGTTTTCATATTCACTGCTTGATTATGAATGGGGTAAGATAATTTTGACTTTTGATTGTGATAGAAAAAACCCCAAAACAATTCCCTTTATAAAAGAAAGTTGTTTTTGAAATGCCTAGAAAGTATATCATTGCATGTAAAGAAGTAAATTTGCTTTTTTCAGGGTGTTACATAGGGATTACTTCTCTGTCAGGGCAACACAAAGGGATCACTTCTCTGTCAGGGTGACACACAGGGATTACTTCTCTGTCAGGGTGACACACAGGGATTACTTCTCTGTCAGGGTGACACACAGGGATTACTTCTCTGTCAGGGTGACACAAAGGGATCACTTCTCTGTCAGGGTGACACACAGGGATTACTTCTCTGTCAGGGTGACACACAGGGATTACTTCTCTGTCAGGGTGACACAAAGGGATTACTTCTCTGTCAGGGTGACACACAGGGATCACTATTCTGTTGGTCATCTGTAACACCTTTACTTGCTGACCTTATCTGAAGGCAATGCATAATGTTCCTTCCAATACTCGTGTTTAATTGTTAAAGCCTTCCCTTATACACATGTACATACAAACTTTGATGCTTCTGTAGCAGAAGGCTTTTGAAAACATTGTGCCCAAAATGCTCTGAAAGGCAAATGGTTTCTGCTTTTCCCATAATGTTTTTTGCTCTGTATCTTCCAATGTTTTTCATACATCCTATATTTTACTCAACTCTCTTCTGACTTACTGGCTCATACTTCTACAAACCGGTACAAACGATGTGGAAAACATTGTGGCAAAAGGAGAAATTGCACGTTTTGTGCAATTTCTTCTTTTGTCACTATGTTTTCAAGCAATATCTCCTTTTGCCACTATATTTTCAACTCTATCTCATAATTAAACATTTATCAATAGAGATTTTTGATATTTGTGCCTAGATGTTTTCAAAGTTGTCTTCTGCATTTATTGTATGTGGGAAAGGGTTAATGGAGAGGCTATGTACTAGCAGGAGAGACTTACAAACTCACTTTTTAATCTTCTTCCACATACAAATGCTCTTTGACACCTCTGCAGCAGACTGCTCATAAGAGCAATTTCTCCTTTTGTCACACTTTTTTCAACTCTTTTTAATTATAATACTTTCATTTACAGAGATGTTTCATATTTTTGTCAGGCCAAAACATGATCAAAGTCGTCTGCAGCATATTTGTTGTATGTGGGAAATGGTTAATATCAATTTTAGTTAGGGGTGAGGGCTGAATGCATAAGATGACAATCACAGCTACACTACACCAAGATGCATTACATAATATTGAAGTTGTAAAAATACGATACAGAGTTGAAAATATTGTGGGAAATGAAGGAATGGTCATTTTAATTTCTCCTTTTCCTGTTTTTGTTCTTACATCTTCTTAGACATCAAATGTTGTTAGTGTCAGTGAAAAGGTGTAAAGGTAAACATTAGTATTGATTAGTATTAACTATCTACTTGTTTCAGATACTATGAAAACTTTTGATCTGTTTGGAGTGATTAGATTAAGGTAAGTATTTTCCTTCCAATACTTCAGGTGCTCTCCCTTTTAAGTTGACAACGTTAGCCATTGATATCAAATGATTTAACCGTCTTTGGAAAAGGAGAACTTGCTGATATTTAGCAGTTTTTCCATTTTCAAATGTTGTCATTAATCAAATTCTGCAGATGCATCAAAAGTAGTGTATTAGATCAATGGTATGACTTTTCATGGCATATGCTTTTTCAGTTTCAACTGTTTGAGACGTTTCTAGGCTGCCTCTGTGGTGTGGTGGTAGAGTGTAAGCCTATGTGTGGTTGGTCGCATGTTCCATCCCCACCAGGTCATATCAAAGACTGGTGTCAGGATAAATGGACCAGTTGTACTGGTAACTTACCCAGGAAGCGCCATGATATAGCTGAAAAAATGTTGGAACGTGGCGTAAGACACCATTGAAACAAATAAATCATTGAAACAAAGAAAAAGTATCGGACAAAAAAAATGAAATATCTTGAAAATTGGCAGATATATGAAGTTGAAAACATTAGGCAGAATGGAGAAATTGCTTGTTTTTGTGATACCTTCCTTTACGGCCTGGGGACCCTTATAGATCACTTCTCACTCTGTCTTACTTAGACTTATTTCACAGAAAACTTCCATTTATAAAGGAAATGTGCAACAGAGGGTAAGGTTATTTTACCGTTTAGCGGTGGAGCGATACTGATGCCTTTGGGCTTCTTGTTTTCATAGGGTCGGCTGCAAAGATGCCCAAATTCTTGTGTATCAATTAGTTAGACTTAGCATACAAGTTATCTCGTGTCTGCAGGATAAAAAATTGTTCTTATTATATAGTTAGAATAGAAACCTATAACATTTAAATTTTGATATATATGCATTAGCATTAAACTGTTTTCCACATTCACATACTTTTAGCTCACTGAGCATGTAGTGATCAGGTTGAGCTAATGTAATAACTCTTTTCTGCCATTCAAATCTTCTCTGAAATAAGTGGTTTGATTTCAAAATAATTTCACAGCTTCTCTCTCAAAATTGTTAAAATAATTCAGTTTAATGTAAAATTATGCCTCCCTTTGCAACAAATTATCCCTATTCCTCATACAGTCAATCTGCAGCAGACGAATAATTTGAAATGGACAAGACAAAAATATAGAAATCAATGTGACAAATGGGGAAATGGTTATCCTTGTATGCCTATGATGCAAACTTGAAAATATCATCTTCTCTGAAAGCAGTGTATCCAATTTCAAATTTATTTCACAGAAATATTCTTTGGGTGACCAACTACCAAGAATATTGAAAACTTCTTATTACGTAAGATAGAAAAAAACGTTGCTGCCACAGAGTGAGTCTAGTTGCTTTTGCACTAAGTTTGAAAACCTTCCCCTGAAAGTACTGATCTGATTAAAAAAATAGTTTCACAGAAATTTTCCTCTCATGACCCTCTGCAAACAATGTTCATTGGCTGTCATAAGAAGAAGACAACTTTTGAAACAAGTGTAATTCATGACAAGCAATTTCTCCTTTTGCCACAATTTTTTCATCTGTTTTCAGTAATTATACTTGCTTTATTAGAGTTTGTTCATGTTTTTTGCCTAGATGTCCTCTGTTTCAGATGTGTGGAAGTGAGAAGGGGTTAAATCAGGTAATTGCCATAGAACCATCATGGTTCTTTTTTTTATTCCTTGAGTTAAATCATTGTTTCAGATACAAGATTAAAGATTTAGCCTATGCACAACAATACCTGATGTTTGCAGAAATAGCGATATGTCTAGAGTATGATGGAGACTGTGAAGTAAATCAAACGATCTTTGATAACACCATTCTTTATAAAACACCATGTAATATGGACATGGGCTTTATTGTGGAAGGTTTGTATATTATTTTATATATTGTATCTCCTTTTAGCTTGGTTTGATATCTTTGTCCAATGAGTTAGAGTTATAGTTCTAAGAACTTAAAAGGTTTAGTTGAGTTTATTTTAAGTCTTTTCCACATACAGATGCTTTCTGATGCATTTGCATCAAGCGACTATTGAAATAATTATGGCGAAAGCAAAAATTGCTCATAATAAGCAATTTCTGCTTGTGCAATAAAGATTTCAATTTTATTCAATAATTAAAAACTTTAATTTATAGAGGTTTACCATATTTCTAAAGAGACATTTTCAAGGTTGTCTGCTGCAAAATTGTTGTATGTGTCAGAAAGGGTTAATGAAACCTTCTGAGGTTATTATGCTATTAACCCTTTCCCTCATACGTTTTGTGCAATTTCTTCTTTTGTCACTATGTTTTCAAAAAGCTGTCTGCTGCAGAGGCGTCAGAAAGTGTCTATATTAGGGAAAAGGGTTAACTAGTATGTATTTAGGGACAATTTTTGTATTGCGAATTTATCTGACATACATTTGTGTTTTTTTTATTGGTTATTTCAGGGATCTATGTCCCTGGTAATTCCCCCCCCCCCCCCCCCCCGCCCTCCTGACATACATTTTTAGATATGTTATTGGTAATTTATCTGATTATTTTGTCCTGACATACATTTGTAGATATGTTATTGTTAATTTATCTGATTATTTTGACCTGACATACATTTGTAGATATGTTATTGTTAATTTATCTGATTATTTTGACCTGACATACATTTGTAGATATGTTATTGTTAATTTATCCGATTATTTTGACCTGACATACATTTGTAGATTTGTTATTGGTAATTTATCTGATTATTTTGACCTGACATACATTTGTAGATTTCTCTCTCTTGACCTGGTTGGAAAACAAAGGCTATGCTTACCTATCCTACCTGGGTGAGGATGTTACATCAGAACTGATCGAATCCCTCAGAGTTTCGAAATATCTAAACAGTGATTCCTGTCAGAGGAAGTCAGAGAGCTATATGCCTGCTATCTCAGGATGGAAGAAAGGTGGGTTATTTACCTATTCCTGATACAGATGTGATTGGAAAATATTGAGGCAAAAGGAGAATTTTCTTGTTTTGAGTCATGAATTCTTTTCCCCAAATTGTTTTCAAATCGGTATAAAATGTACACTTTTCAATTCGTTCAGGTGTCAAAACTTTTAACCCATGTAATATCAAATCAGATGACTCTTTCAAATAGGACACATTGTGATGGTTTAGCCTTTTCCCGCTTACTGAAGCATTTTGAAAAAAAAAAGTTGTCTGTTGAACAGAAATTAAAAAAGTGATCTGTATCAGAGAACAAAATAAGAGCACTGTGAAAATGTAAAAGTTGTTTCAATATGATTTCTTTCACATCACACAGATGACTTCATATTCTTTTACAGCAGACATCTTTTAAAACTATTGTGGGAAAGGAAGTAAATGCTTAAAATGAGACATTTCGCCTTTTCCAAAAGCTTTCTAATCTTTATTGAAATTGTATCCTTTAATCTCCATATTTAACAATTTCCTCTCAGATATTATTTGAATTATTTTGTCAAATTTCCAGGTGTCCTATTATTTTTCTTAAGATGTTTTTTAAGCAGACGACTCTTAAAATATCATATCTGTTATATTTAATTTTCAGTGTGTCCACTAGGAGCTTTAGTTCCGGGTCTACCCACACATCTATCCTGTTCCCTTGACGACTCATGTAATGTTGTGGATTGTTGCATAGATGTGTACCTAATAGAAAAGGCATTCCACATCAGTGTAGACATAGATCAGTGTAGTCATACCTTAACTCTACAAATAGAGAGATTTCCATATATTATTTCCTTGGATGACTATAGCTGGGGTATGTTGTTTTTGAATCCTTTTAAGATCAGTTTTAGTCAATTTCATATAGTACAAGATATTTAAATAGATTTTACTTCTGTAATTTGTATCGTATATCAGTAAACAATATAATTAATTAGGAAAATGGTTATAAACTAAAGGCTTGATTAAATGAATACCAGTTTTAGCCTTTCCATTAACAACTTCCTTTTCTTCTTTTTGTTTACAGGGCAGGAAACAAAATTCTGTTTGTTTGGATTTATATGTATACGGTAAGGATTATACACTTTTAGCACACTGATCATTAAGTGCTTGGGATGAGTTGTTGTGATAACACATTGTCCGATGGAGTCCTGGCCTTTCAGCATTGTCTGTATGTTAGTCTATTCACGTTTTCCTTACATATTCCTCTTTCTCCTGCTAAATCAATGGACCAAATTCAAAATGAAATCACAGAGATGTTTGTTGGATGGCTATCAACCAAAAGTGTTCAAAATCTTCCTCTCCACTACACAAGATGGCCACCAGAGCTTAAAATGGAAAGATCTTTAAAAAAAATCTAATTTTAAATATATATTTTTAATTTACCAAAGTAAAATATTAAAATTGTTAGGTTGTATCCTAAAAACTGCTGGTTATTCCTCCTCCCCAGTCATTATCTGATTCTTCTTGCATTAATAGATTATCTATATAATCCTGTATATTTGTCTTGTTTATTGTAACAGGTTTAAAGTTGAGGATTTGTACTGGTCTAACATATACATTGTGGATATAAAACTGCAAGTATGTTTGGAGTCAGCTACTGACTGCCTCCATGATATAGACATCATGAAGAATACCAGATTATCTAAAAGGTCTTGTGGATGGTCATCCAGACAAATTGCTGCGGGTAAGCTTATCTCCAACCTTTTTGTTATTTCCAACATTAACCCTTTCCCTCATATAGACGCTTTCTGATGCCTCTGCAGCAGACAGCTTTTGAAAACATGGCGGCAAAAGAAGAAATAGCAATTTCTCCTTTTGTCACCATGTTTTCAACTTTATTCAATTATTGTACTTTAGTTTAAAGGGAGTTTCCAAATTTTTCTGGTACATTTTCAAAGTCGTCTGCTGTGGATTTGCTGTATGTGGGAAAGGGTTTACTGGGATATAGACATGGCATTGTCTCTTGATAATTTCCATCATCACACATTGAATGAAGGCTTCGAAGTGGTTTTAGTTTTCTTTAACTTTTTTTTATTATTTACTAAACCCTCCCTAAAATAAACCCATCCCCACATCTGAAGCAGACTACATGTACTTTGAAATCATTTGGGCAAAAATGTGGAAAATTTCTGTAAATGAAAATAAGTTGATGAATACATTATTGCAAATGGAGAAATTGCATCTTCAAGTGAGAAAAGGTTTAATTACAACTCTGGTGAAATGTAAAAACTGTAATAAATAATATCTAGCATTTTTTGGATGGCATAATCATTACATTAACTGATGTACTGGTTTTTGAAAATGAAACAAGTTGCAGTAAATAATGGTAGCTAAACATAAATAAAAGTAACATTTAAGAATAGAGTAGAAAACATATCTTGGAAAGAGAAAAGTAATTATTTCTATGTATTGTTAATGTTCTAACAATATTTTCAAATGGTGCCTAGATCTTTACTTGAAAAGACTTTATTAATTTCCAGATTTGACAGTAGGAACCTGGCTATCAGACAACAATGTACCTGTCATGAACACATTACCAACATACATTAAGGCTCAACTTCTCAATGACCTGGGAATATTACCTTACCTTTTCACAGAAGAATGCCAGCCATGGGATTCAGAATCTGGTTGCACATCAGGTAATTTAATTATTTGCTGAGGTCCTGCGTTATCTTCCCAAATAAAAAAAATCCGCAGTCACTTTGTTGACATCTGGGCATAAAGAAAAAAATATATTATTGAAATTTTAAATTTTTAATAGAATTGAGAACATTGTGATATAAATGGAAGTTGTTCATTATGAGCAATTTCTTCTTTTGTAACAATGTTTTCAAAAGCCTTCTGCTGGAGAACTTTCATAATGAACCTGCATGTTGGAAAATGTTAACGTGGGAGTTAGCCAATTGTTATATTTTGTTACGCTTACAGTGACCTTAGTAGGTATTTCTCTGTTTAATTGTTTACTAGATCTTGTATTTCAAGGTCATCTACTTTGAAAATGTCTAATTTATTTATTTATTTATTACATGATGGCTAAAATCACAACCAAAATTAATATAAGACATATATATTTTATTTTTAAACTTTCATTCAATGTGGCAAATTAAGGTCCAAGATGCAGCGGAAAACCCCAAAGAAATTCTCAATACTTTCATTGATAAGGGAACTGGACTGTTACTCCCCAATGTTTCAAATCACCACCTTACTCCATGGATGCTCTCCTCACATGTAGCTGGCCCAGCCTTAGAGATTCAATCACTGGCCCTGGTGTCCATGTTCTACCCGCAGGGTCCAATCCCCGGGGGAACTCCCATGTCGCTCTCCACCGAAGATATTCTCCAATGGAGGTGGCCCAGCGTTAGATATCCAATCACTGAGCCATGTGACGAACCATCATCTTTCCTTTAATACTAAGTGGATCGGTAATCAGCCAGTTCCCTTTACAGACGCAATTTTTTAGCTCTTCCAACGACTTCGAACATAAGTTTCTCATTACAATAACCATGGTTTTATAATTAAAGATATTTCTCCGGAATTTTCCGCCACACGAACATTTTATTTAAAGACGTTAACACGTGGGAAAGATAACCTTGAAGTGATTTTCACAGAATTTCAATTCTAACGGTGAAAATCGGTGTATATGTAAAAACCCAACTCTCACAGATTCTCAAATCTAACGGTGAAAATCAGTGTTTAGGTAACCCCCACCCCCGAAATTTTATCCTGGTAATAAACAGGCCTATCTTAAGCAATAGTCCCCATTATTGGGGTTTTACGCCGATTTCAACATTAATTCAGTTATATCACGGTGACAGTTCACTTATTCATGATCCCTGGGTTAACAAACCAGTACTAGGCTAGAAAATGTGCCTTTCCCAAAGGCACTCCACCATGACCGTAGTGCTGCGACTGGGGATCGAACCCGGGACACCCGGTTTCGAAATCCCCAACGCTAACCACTCGACCACAGCGGATTCCTTGAAAATGTCTAACAATGAACTCATAACATATGTGGAAAAAAATAAGATTTTGATGTTAAAACCATTGTCTCCTACACAGTCCTCAAAAGGCGATTGTATCGGGTAAAAAGCTATACACATTATTCTCTTTTCTTAACAGATTGCCCCTTATCTGTTTCTGTATTACAAACATCCAGCGATTTGTCCTGCCATATACCATCAGTATGTACCGGTATAGAGACCTGTGTAAATATACCATTATTGGATAGACATGTATCGGCCTATATTAGACTCTTTGACTGCAACTACAAGATGGAGATTGGAATTGATCACTTTGTCTTCAACATTACACTGTATGACTTTGAATGGGGTATGTAACCTTTACATATTTTGATTTTATGAATCAATGACTAAACTTTCCCTGATGGAGATTTTCCATAATTTTGTCTAGATGTTTTCAAAGATGTGTGCTGCAGATTTGTTGTATGTGGGAACTAAATAAGACTTCATATATTATATTGAAAAGGACATTATGAAATGGACCACATTCTTGAAACAAGAAGTGTTTTAACAAAAACAAAAAATTCATACTTTCAATTATTGTGGTTACGGTGAAAATAATAGTCTGGAGAGTCAGCAGATATCACACAAAGTGAATTGACAAAGAATTTTATACATTACTGATGTATATGGTACAATCTGAATTGTCATGATCGTCTTTGGTGATGTGCAAACAACACACTTATTATACAACCTAATACAGTTCCAAGTTTTAGTATAAATAAAATGGCAGAACATCTGAATAAGATTTCGTCAGCTGTTTGAACAGTCATTTTGATAAAAACCACCCACATATAGTATGATCAGCAAATTTTAAGCAATATCTTTATGTCATTTCATATAATCATTCTAAAAATTAATTTTTGTTTTTTTTGTTATATGTTGTTTAACGCAGTTTTCAACAGTTTTTCAGTTATTTTGCAGCCTTTTCTGCGTAAGTTACCAGTACTTCTGGTCCTTTTATCCTGACAACAGCTTTCAGATGTTATGCTAGTCAAACAATTCTGAGAGCAAAGGAGGGATGCCATTACTCCTGTAGTCAAGATATATAAGGGGACACTTATAGCATTTGCCTTTGGACCGAGAGGTCCAAGGTTTGAGCCCTAGTCAGGTCAGATATTTTATGACTGTTAAACTACCATTTTTAAAGTCATTGGTATCAGGTCAGGCCAGGGATGGAACCCAAATCTGACGCTATGCCTCTACACCAAGGCAGTCCACAAAGCTCATAATGCGTATTTATATGCATGCTAAAGATGATACAATTGTGTTTATCAGAAAGTAGTTGAATGATTAAGTTTGGTCAATAAACTGTTTAAGACAATTTTAGCCTTAGAATTTAAGCTCACATAAGCAAGTAGTTTTTGTGATCACTCTGTGTCCGTCATATAGCTTTGTCAAACACTTTAGAGGTTGTATTTTACATCCAATCCAATCTCACATCAGGTCAAAAACAAAAACATAATGTCAAATAATATGACCTTTCGAACACTCTTATTTGTCATCTATTAAATCTTCATGAAATTGTGTCAGTCCATTTGTCTTTATCAAATATTGGTCACATTTTAAACAGGATTTCTTTGAGTCAACAAACCTGGTAGCTAGATAGAATCTTATAAAAGTTTGAAAGCACTAGACACTGCATTTCTTTTTTGACTTACTGAAACCTTGGGTTAGTTTAAAAGTTGGTTGACATAATTAGGTCACTAAGTTAATACTCAGGAGAGCTGATTCAGGGCCAGCAAGGCCCTCTTCTTATGTAAATGTTAAGCTCACCTTAGCATGAAGTGTAAGATGAGCAATTGTGAACACTGGCCATCCGGTGTCCGTTGTTGTCGTCGTCTGTCTGTTCATCTGTCTGTTCATCTGTCTGTTCACATTTTGCTACCAACAACTTATACTTAAACAATTGACCAATTTTAAATATTTGTACAGGGAATGTTCCTAAGGTGGTCCTCTTATTTTCCTTATATGCTTATATGTATGTACAGTGAAAACTTTCAAAACCTCTTTGGTAAAAAGTATTGACCTGATTTGAAAACAATTCATTACATATGTTCCTTGGGTGGCCCTCTACCAAGATCACTGTCATTTCTTATAATAATAAGATATCTACAAAAGCACTACAATGTACTGTTCTTTGTAAGGGGAGGGGGTCTGTAGTAATTCAAAGGGTAAAATGTATAATTTAAGTGTATATCTTTAATTTACCATTTACCTAATTAGATAATGTGTGAGATATTTGCTTTACAAATATATAAGGAAAATAGCAACATTTCTGCATAGTCGTGAATTTATTTTTGATAAAAAGATGAAAGCATTGTAGAAAAGTGAGTACCATAATTGCTTAATTGCTCAGATTGAGCATGGTCTGCTAAATTCTGAAATACCATGTGTATTAAGATTATGGTTAAATTTGAAACATACATGGAAACAAACAAGCTTTATTCAACTTTTTAGGTGAAATGACAACACTATCATTGATGGATATACTGACAATTGAGTAAGTTCTTACATCTTTAAATGTAAATGTTTTAACTCTTTCCCACATACCACATATCTGCAGCAGGCAACTTTGGAAACTTGCAGGCAACAATGTGGGAAATATCTAGTTATATGATAGTATAATATTACACAAGATTGAACAAATTGTTGCAAAAAAAAAATTGCTAATTATAAGCAATTACTCCCTTTGCCACAATATTTTCTGCAGATGCATCAAATTGTGTCTGCATGTAAGAAAGGTTAAATTGTTATCTTTACTCAATAATCTTTTCTGTAATTTCAGCCCTAATTAATTTGTATCAAACTGTTTGTATTTATTTGCCTCTTGTCCTGTCTTTGTGAGTCATATACCCTAGCCACTTGAAATCTCTGACGCCTTATGCAGCAAACTGCATTTGAAAACACAGTGGAAATAGGAGAAATTCATCCTCTTATAACAGTGTTCTAAACTCTTCTTCAATATTTATTATTTTCCACCATATTCTTCATTTCCACTTGTCCATGTACTTACCCCTCTTTCCTACTTGCAGACGCATTTCGATGCCTCTGAAACAGACGACTTTTGACTATTTTTTGGCAAGAGAAGAAATTTCTAAAAAATTAGCAATTTCTCCTTTTATCAAAGTGTTTTCAATTCTATTCAATAATTAAACTTTGACTAACAGAGATTTATCATATTTTTTGCATAGAACCTCTCAAAGTCAACTGCTGCAGATTTGTTCTATATTTTAAAGGGTTAAATTATTATCCTGAGATTGTTTGAAAGCAGACAACTTTAAAAATATCATAGCAGGTAAAAGATTAAGTAACTGTAATTTGAATGCCCATGTATTTTGTTTCTATAGGTTCAGAATATTTGACTTGACTTCAAAGGGGATGTATCTGGTGGATATGACCATTAAGGAATGTTTCTCATTCATGCCTGCTTGTAATACATATAAACTGTTTAATCAAACAGAACTGCCCAAACTCCCATGTTCTTTTGATTCTGGATTTAAAGATGAAGGTATGAAGCAATGTTACAGGTTCATTTTATGAAAGCTGATTTATTGTAAATTAAAACAAGTTTTCTAGTTCTTAGCTCTATTCGCATAAAGTGCTAGTAAAGCTATAGTCATGACATTGTGTCCATCTGTCCATCTGTCTGTCCATAAATGAATTATTAAACAAATACTCCTCATGAACCACTGGACAGATTTTCCTAAAACTTAGTAGAAAGTAACCTGTTGCCAAGATCTTTCAACGTTGTACATTTGATGACCCTGGTGTCAGTACTGGCCAAATCTAAGGGAATTATACAATGAACAATTTCTCCTTTTGCGACTTTGTTTTCAACTTTATTCAATTATTGTTCTGTTATTTATAGAAAGTTTTCATATATTTGACTATTTCAAAGTCTACATGTTGGACGATTCTGCTGCAGAGACTCTTTGAAAACAGCAATTTCTCCTTATTTCAGTGTTTTCAACTCTTTTCAGTAATTCATCTTTCATTATGTCTCCCCTTCTCTGAAAGGGAGACATACTGTATTTGTCATTATTATTCTTCTTATTATTATTCTTCTTCTTCTTCTTCTTCTTCTTCTTCTTAACTTTTGTTTGTACGAGCAGAACTCGGAAACTACATGAAGGGATTTATTGAAACTTGGACCATAGATAGGTGGCAATGTGAAGTTGTGCACCTTTCAAGAATTATAACTCTGGGCCACTTTGTAGCAAGTCATCTCCCCTTGTTCAATATTTTAATAGTGTAAACTTTGTGTTTATAGGGGAGATATCTGTTTTCGACGCAGCTCTCGAAAACAACCCATCTAGTTTTAAGAGATTTTCCATGTTTTTGCCTAGAAAGTTGACTGCTGCTGATTTGTTGTATGTTGGAAAGGTTAATTGTCAGATTGCCTTAGACACTCAAAATGTCTTTGAAGAAAGTTTAAAAATAATTTGTTAGTGTCATATATAAAACAATTGTCATCTTTGAATTCATGAAAACTATAACAAATATAACAAATATCTGTAGATAGCCAGTTGTTCAGGCTCCTACAGGCCTCTTGTTTTGATGCAAAGATGAAAACATTGTGAGAAAAGGAGAACTTGCACATTATCCTCAATATCTCCGTTTTCAACAACGTTTTACAAGTTTGTCCGTAAAAGGGTCTGTTTCTGGAAAGGGGCTAACATTATAATTTGTTTTCAGACTTTTCCTTAGTAACCTGGCTGCAAAATAATGAATATGAACTTGCTACAATAGATGAACTTGGTATAAGTAAACTGTATGAGGATCTGTGTATGGCAGCATATTTTGAAGAGTATCCATGTTATCTTGACACACTTGGGAGCACTGATGGTTGGAAATCAGGTAAGTTTTAATACATTAGCTACTATACCATTGTGATGGTCTGATGTTTGTTGTCTATTTGTCCATTTGTCCAGACGTTCTTTGTCATCTTTTTCTTAAATGACACCTTGGTTGGAATGATGCATGGGTGGTTCTCTTTCAAAGTTGTTCAAATAATTAGTTCCATGTAGAACTATGGATGCTGCAGTAGCAGAAAGAGGGGAAACTGTGAATACCTTAAAAATATTTTTGTCCTAAAGAACTTGCCCGACCTTAGTAGTAATTGACAAAAATGTTACTCGGTGGGCTCTCTAGCAAGATTATTCAAATTATTTGATTGGTTCAAAAACATGGCCGCCAGGGGGGGTATCTTTTCATTATATGTGTAGAGTAAACTCTTTTAAAAATCTTCTTATGCCTGATTCCAAAGTAATTTGGCACAAATGTTCCTTGGGTAAACCTATACCAAGATTGTTTAATTTATTCCTATCCATTGAAAGCATGGCTGCCATGGACAGGGCTTGTTTTGCTTTATATATGTATACACATGTAAAGTAAAAACATAAAAGTTTCTTGTACAAAAGCACTGGCTTGTTTTCCTTGTTTGTTTATTTAGTGAAAACTTTGTAAATCTTTTTGTACAAAAGTACTGGTTTGCTTTGAAAATATTTGGCTTAAATGTTCCTTGGTTTAACCTCTAGTAAGATTGTTTGAAGTTTAACAACCCATTGAAAAACATGACCGCCAAGGGGCAGGCCTTGCTTATCTTATGTATGTACAGTGAATATTTTAAAAAGTGTCTTCATCAGAAGTGTAGCCCCCCTGTGAAAATAATTTGGCACAAAGGTTTCTGGGGTGACTCTCTATCAAGATTGTTTAAATCATTCTGATCTGTTGATAAACATGGCCACTATGGCTTTTTCTGCTTATATATAGAGTAAAAACTTTGAAAGCTATTGTAGTTCTATTGAATAAGGTGAGTGATATAGGACCATCCTGGTCCTCTTGTTTAACTCACCTGAGCATGAAGAGCGGGATGAGCTATAGTGATCACTCAACTTATTTTTTTCATCTGTCAACAATTTCTTAAAACAACATCTAAAGTCGTCTGCTGCAGATTAATTGTATGTTGGCAAGTGTTATTGTATTTTATACATTTCAGAATGTCCAACAGAAATAGCCTTTGGTGAACTACCAGACACGGTAACATGTACCCTGAGCAGCGATTGTACAAGGACAGATTGTTGTTTAAGCATAGAAGAATTGACATCAAATATCCACTACTACCTGGATCTACAGCCTTGTAATAGGAAACTAATTATTGGAATTGAAAGACTGAATGCTGAAATTTCATTGGATGATTTCGATTTCAGTATGTTTGCATGTCTTTGATATATATATTTTAATTCATATATCTACTGGGTCCAATTTGACCAACCTTACTAAGTGCTATGTAATATTTTAATAATTAAAAGCATTTTCATCATGTTTTGTTTCCCTAATAAAATTGCAAAAAGATATAATAAAATTCCAACAAAGCATTATATACAATGATTACAAATAGACTTTTATGAACAATTAAGATAAATATTGGATCATAAAACCTTTGTAGACTAGATTTGATACTGATTACATAGATGTCTTTGTCTTAAACTTGAACAAAAAGCTTTCAGGTTAGATTTAAATATGTTTAAATCAATTAATACAGGTTAACTACTCAAAACACAAATTGTACAGTTTGTTTTGAGTAGTTAAGACAAAAATGAATTACAGTGTTTTTTGTAAATGAAAATGAATTACAGTGTTTTTTGTAAATGTTTGTTTCTGTGACCTGAGTTGTCTATAAGTCCGGGAAACACACAGAAATCACTACTGCTTTTGCCAGGCATTATCTTCATTGGGTTTTAGCTCATGTGAGCCTTTTAGGTTCATTGGATGTCCATGGCATGTCACCTGTCAACAATTTATTTGATTGACATTTCCTCCCAATGCATTGGGCCAGTCTTACAGATGCCCTATCAGATTTGCTTAAAGAATTTAATTCAACGCTAAACTCTGGACACCATGGCAATGGAAAGGCTTTGTTAACAACATTTTTTAAATGGCATCTCCTAAACAACTATGCCAAAGTGACCAAACATCACAGTTATGTTATTCTGATTTGTTGAAAAAGATGGCAGCCAGGGGCAGGAGCATTTTTCATTATATAGTATCTAGAAAAAAGCTTCTTATCTTAAAGTAAATGTCTGATTTGATAATAATTTGGCACTTGGGTCTCTACAATGATTGTTCAAAAATAGAGCTGATTAGAGAAAACAAAATCCACAAATTGTAAAAATTATTCCAGTGCTCATGTTCCAAATTTGTATAAAATAAACACTTTGAAAAAAAAGTGATTTAAGACCATCTTGGCCCTCTTGTTTAATTCTATGGTTATTCGTTTTAAAAAGAGACCGTTTTTTATTATATTTTTTATTTATTTTGCAGATCAAGTGCACCACTTTTACCTAAACGGTATTTTCAGAATAGAGTAAGTTCTCAAATACATTTGGATTTATTATCCTATTTTCAAGTAATCATGATGTTTTCCCCTTACAGTTTTGAAGTGCATCTTTTTTTTCTTTTGTAAGATTTCATGAAAATTAACTTACATGGATGCTAGTTGGTCTGAAAGGCAATACAATTCACTATTTAAATGCTTGCTAAAGATTTAACTATTTCCCACATGCAACATATCTGCTGCAGATCCAACTTTAACATAAGCCTTTCCCAAATTCACACACTTGCTGGTGCCCTTGCAGCAGATGACATTTTAAAACATTGTGACAAGGGGAGAAATTGCTTAAAATAAGCTGCAGATTTGATGTATGTGTTAAAGGGCTAATTGATAATGTTGAAAATTAACATTTTATGTGCTATTTTTGGATAACCTTGCAGTTGTCCTGTATTGCTATACATGTATTTGTAGTTTTTACTAAGATATTTAGGAACAGCAATGGACAACTATTACCCTATATTGCTATATTTGTAGTTATTACATAGAGAATTACCAGGGAGGCAGACAATATGCTGTAAACTTCACTATTCATGCTTGCTATGAGAGCCAGGACGACTGCCTACAGGTGGTCCAAGTGTACCAAAAGACACTTATACCTAAAATACAGTGCTCTTGGGTCAATGGATTTTCTCATGAAGGTAAATGTTTATTGCTGATGACATTGGTCCCTGTTATATTTTATAAATTTAACAGGTTAATTTTTGGTCTTATTATGTTTTAACCAGGATATTGGGTACGTTGAAATCCTTTATACTTCATACAAAGATTTGATTCCCAAACGTAGGTCAAAGGTCATGTGATTGATTTGGATTTAACGTCATTTTCAACAACTTTTCAGTTATGTCATGGTTGCCACTTCACCTGCCTATGTGTTTCCTGGGTCACTGTGGCTATGATACTTTGGTATAAAACTACGTCATTGCTCGTGAACTTTTCATTTGAGTACAGATATTCCTCCATAATTCATTCAAAAGTTATGTGTTAAGGATGAGTTTCACTGACCTAGGTCAAAAGTCAAGGTAATAATTGTTATTAATATCAATAGTTGTGTTTCAAACGACATCCCCACTCTAGCACTTTGTTTGCGGGTTGAATTCTTTTATACTTCATTAAAGGTTCTGTGTCATGGGATCTTGGACCAGTTGGTCATATGTCAAGGTCACAGTGGCTTTGATATGACTGTATAAAATGTTGTCATCAATCTAGCACTTTGGTTTGTTAAAGGAAATCCTTCATGCTACATGCAAAAGATCTCTGTGAAGGGAACTTGGATGAGTTAGCTTTGCACCTACCAAGGTCAAATGTCGAAGTCACATTGGCTATAATGGGTCTGTATGAAATAACTAGGGATGGCAACGATTAATCGGTTACCCGGTTAACCGTACATTTTCCGATTAATCGGTTAGTAATTTTGGTAACCGAGTACTCGGAAGAAAAGATAAAATATATACACAGTTGTGTTTCACCTTTTGTTCTTATCAATTTGTCACACGTATCTGACATGAGAGGTTAACTATTCACACCTTGATCGGCCAATGTTAACATAACTGCGATAACAGCCGCACTCGATTTTATTGATGATCGTTTGTTTGTGTAGTGTTAATCGAATAATTGTCAATTAAAGGACACTTTGTTTCTTTTCCTTTTTCGTGACAATGATTTCCAAAGTTGTCTGCTGCAGAGCCTCTTTGTGGGAAAGTGTTATCAAATATATTCTTAGAATAGTTTGTTATATGGGATATGTTAGTTTATTGAAGGAATAGAGTAATTTTTCAGTATTTCTTGTGATTTATGTGTCTAAATATTTTCAGGTTTTGACCTAGATACCTGGATTGGAGAGAATTCCTTTTCATCTGGAGCTTTAACAGTCCCGGAGACAGACGTTTTACTGGACTATCTGGACATATCTCAGTATCTGAAGGACAAAGAATGTCCATTTTTAGATAGCTACACAGAGACGCCTGTTAATGGATGGATCAACAGTAATATCACATTCCCTCTTTGTTATTATCCCTTTCCCACGGACGACAAATATGCAGGAGACAACTTTGAAAACATCTAAGAAAGAATATAAAAGATATCTTTAAATGAAAATATAATTATTAAAAAAGAGATGAAAACCATGTTGCAAATGGAGAAATTGCTTATTATTAGCAATTCTCCTTTTGCCACAATAATTTCAAAAGTCTGCTGCAAAAGCATTGAAATGTTTGTACATGTGGGAAAGGGTTACCTGATTACCTGAACAAATGAGGAAATATTCTAACATCGTGAAAATGTGTAGTACATGTATAGTTTTAAAAAAGTGTCGAGAATTTCTCCTTTTCCCACAGTGTTCAGCAGCAGATGTCTCAATTGTTGTCTGTATCAGGTCAATAATATAGGTTATTGACCCTGTACTGTGAAATCAGCGTTGGACCGAGTTCTTGGGTTGACGTTACCGAGCTTGCGAGGCTACGTTCACCAAAGGACGAGGTCCACTGATGATTTCACAGAACATGGTCAATAACCTTTTTATTGCATACTTTCATATTGTAAACTATTTAGTTTACACTGTGGATTTTTTTTTATATCTAGAGTTGAAAAATCTGCTTCAAAAATAGAAACAAACTGATTGTTCATTTTGTTGAAAATGCCGTTTTGAAAAGTTGAATTATAACGGTGAATTAATTTTTTTAAATGACGTCATGCACGTGCATAACCAACATTTTAGACGCACGTTTTAGACTGTTATCATGTCAAAAACGTACTGTTAGCATGAGACAGTCAGAAATTGTCCATGGTCAATATATCAGAATTGAACAATTACAAAGTCCTGTGAGGTTTAACAATAATATTTAGGTCAGCTATGTTTGTTTACATAAAAAAAGTAGTCCCTAGCATGTTATTATGCGGAATTTTCGCACGCCCTTATCTACGGTCATGATCACTCCTTGACAGCGGTCATGATTGAAAAATCATGACCACTTTCTTCAATGTAAAGTGAACGGAACAATATGAAAGTATGCAATAAACCCCTCTATTTGAAGGAATTGATCATACAATTTGCACCATTGGAATTCTCACCAGAGCACGAAGTACGGGGTTAGCTTTTGTGATCACTTAATGTTCAGCATCCATCCTCTGCTTCACCTTTCCCATTTCCAAATAATTTCATCGGAGGGGTTCACTTTCAAAGTTGTTCAAAGAATTTAATTCCAAGAAGAACTTTGGTTGCTGCAGCATCAGAAAAGGGGGGAAAATGCCAACACTTTAAAAACGGTTCTTTTCCAAAAGTACTGGCCCAATTTCAAAATGTTTTTGGCACAAATGTTCCTTGGGTTAATCTCTACCAAGATTGTTCAAATTATTCTGATCTGTTCAGAAGTATGCCCACCAGTGGGTGGGGTGGTTTTCCTTATATGCATAAATAGTGGAAACTTGAAAATGTTCTTGTTCAAAAGCACTTACATCTTTTAAACTATTTTGGTACAATTGTTTCTTGGGTGACTCTTTACAAAAAGTTGAAGTTCATACTATCCGTTAAAAAACGAGTGTATGTCAAAACCCATATGGTTCATTTTTAGCTCACCAGAGCACAAAGTGCTCAAGGTGAGTTATTGTGATCGCCTTTTGTCTGCCGTTCAACGTCCGTCGTTCAACGTCTGTCGTCAACATTTGCTTGTTAACACTCTAGAGGCAACATTTTGCATCCAATCATCATGAAAGTTTATCAGGACAAACATCTCTATCAAATCTAGGCCAAGTTCGAAACTGGGTCATTTGGGGTCACAAACTAGGTCAATAGATCAAATTAAATGATAATCTTGTTAACACTCTGGAAGCCGCATGTTTGGCTAGAATATTTGTTTTAGTGATATCTAGGCCAAGTTCGAATATAGGTCATTTTGGGTCAAAAACTAGGTCACTAGGACAATTGAAGTAAAATCTTGTTAACACTCTAGCGGTCTCAATTTTTGCTTCAGCAGTTTGAAATTTTTTCAGAATGTTTGTCTTAATAATATCTAGGTCAAGTTCGAATATGGGTCATATTGGATCAGAAACTAGGCCAAATTGAAGGGAAATCTTGTTAACACTGTAGAAGCAGCATTGTTTTGCTTCAGCAACTTTAAACTTGGTCAGAATGTTTATCTTAATGATATCTAGACCAAGTTTTAATATGGGTTATGCCGGCGCAAAAACTAGGTCACTAGGCCAAATTGAACGAAAATCTTGTTAACACTCTGGAGGCCGCATTTTTTGCTTCAGCAGCTTGAAATATTTTCAGAATGTTTCTCTGAATGATATCTAGGTCAAGGTTGAATATAAGTTATGTCGGATCAAAAACTCGGTCACTAGGCCAAATTAAAGGAAAATCTTGTTAACACTCTTGAAGCCACATTTTAACTTGAGCATGTTGAAACTTTATCAGAAAGTTTGTCCTGATGATATCTAGGCCAAGTTTGAATATGGGTAATGTCCTGTCAAAAACTAGGTCACTAGGCCAAATTTAAGGAAAATCTTGTTAACATTCTGGAAGCCACATTTTGGCTTGAGCGTGTTGAAACTTTGTCAGAATGTTTGTCTTAGTGATACCTAGGCCAATTTCGAATATAAGTCATGTCGGGTCAAAAACTAGGTCACTAGGCAAAATTGAAGAACAATCTTGTTAACACTCTGGAAGCCGATCTTTTGGCTTCAGCATGTTGAGCTTTGTCAGAATGTTTGTCTTGATGATATCTAGGGTAAGTTCGAATATCGGTCAGGTCAACAACTAAGTCATTAGGCCAATTTAGTTAACGCTATAGAGATCGCATTTTTGACTTGAGCAGCTTGAAATTTTGTCAGAAAGTTTGTCTTGATGATATTGCCATTGGTGCTGAAAGAGTTAAGTCTTAAATAGCCCATTCTCAGGTGAGCGATTCCAGGGCCTCATGGCCCTCTTGTTTTCATAGTAGTCAAAATCCATATGGTTAAAAACAAGGAAGTCAAAACCCATACGATAGAAAAAACAGGGTAGTCAAAACCCATATGGTTGAAAATGCAGAGTAGTCAACACCCATATGTTTGTAAAAACCCCAATGATTGGTTCAGTTACATTTATTATATGGTTGCTTAATATCTTAGAGGGTTGTTCCTTGTATAAAGAAGACATCTCTTTGTATAAGCATACCCTTCATAGAGATGTTTACCTTTATTACTAGTGAAGAGCTCCATTTCGATTTATGAAACCAAAAGACACTTGTTTACATTATTGTAACAATTTGAATAATTGCAAATAAATAAAAAAAAAATGTTTATAGTTATAAACTGCAGGAATAGTTAATGTAGATCTTCAAGCGGTAAACAAAGGACATCTTAAGATAGTACTTACTAATATCATAGTAATTATGATTAGCACAATCACATGCTTACCAACCCTCCAGATTCAATTGTGAGGTAAAAACTCATGATTTTCGAAATAAAAAACAAACAAACAAAAAAAACTTTTTTTTAATCATGAAGATATGAATTGTCACTGATTAAAGGCCCTTTCTTTCAACAAGTTCAAAACAATGTGTGTCGGTGAACTAAATGATTTCTCCCTGTGTCATTAGATTAACAAAGATTCCATTGGTACTCAGTATTTCATACAAAAGTAGTTCTACTTTTAAATGTGGTTAAGATTTTTCTTTCTTGGATGCAATATGAAAAGTCAATGACACAACAGACAACTTGCTTGATTTTCTAGATAACCACTATTTAAAGGTTTTTTTAATATCAATGCATGAATTTGAAAACATGCCAAAATAATATTTAAATGCTAACATACAGTTGAAAATATTCTGTTAAATAGAAAACATTCTCATATTGAGTCTATTTTATTCTCTTCCTATAAATATTGAAAGTATTGTCTCCTGCATAGTTATCTAAATTCCGTTCTATCGTGAACATTTCTACTGTTAAATTCATTGCACTGAAATTCTCCCTCTTCAAACCCGAATCTCCCACTTTGAGAACATGAAACTCCCCCTTGAGAATGAGAAAAGGTTAGTAAGCATGCAATCAATAATTGTAACAAACAGATTTTTGTCTTCTCTACATTTTCAATCATAACAGTTTTGTCTACTCTGCATTTCCAATCGTATTGGTTTTGATTACCCTGTTTTTTTATCCATATGGGTTTTGACTAATATGACAAAAATGTACCATATGGGTTTTGAATGTTCCCCTTAAAAAAACATGGCTACCAGGGGTCGGGGTTTATTTCCCTTTTTTATGTAATGAAAACTTCAAAGATCGTCTATTCAAAACTAGTTTGACTGATTTTAAAGTAATTTAGCACAAATTTTACTTTTGTGACCCCTTTACCAAGTTTGTTAAAATAATTTCATTTCGTTGATAAGCATGACCACTATTGCTATTAAATCAGATGTTTATTCAATCATATCCATTTTACCCTTTGCACACATTACAAATCAAGCAAACTTGAAGGCTTAATTAACTAATAGATAACAATGCAAAAATATATACATGTATTTTGAAACTTAGCCTTCTTCTCTTCCTAATAAATCGAATTTGGTACATGGACATGTAGGTTGAAAATAATAGTTCAACATTATATGGGATGGTCTCTTTTGAGTAATTTCTCCTTTTATTATGCCCGCAGTGATGTATCATGGGAACACCTGAGGTGGGCTTCAGATGGGCGGCATTCGCTGTCTAAGTCGACAGTTTTCATCCGATCTTCACCAAACTTAGTGAACATGTTCTTGGCCAAGGTCCATAACCCGCCAAGTAGCCCAAGGCACTTTTGGATTATGGCCCTTGAAATTGGCCAAATTAGCATTGTCTGCTCTCCAAGCCAAACATTTTTTATCCAATCTTCACAAAACTTGACTAACATGTTTTTTGGTATAATGTCTAGTTTACGTTTGATAACAAGTCAGATCGCCCAAGGCACCTTTGGATTTTGCCCATTGAATTACCCAAAATTTGGCGAAACTAGCATTTACCGCCCTTTAAATTCAACAGATCTTATTCAATATTGCTTGATGTTTTCAAAATACGTATGCTGCATTAGGTGTGTGAAATTGTCTGTATAAAGGAAAGGGTTCATAGATGTTTTTCCATAATTATGCTTTTTGATGAATTGCCAAACCATTTATATAACATTTTCTCACTTCAGAGTGTACTTTAGACCTAGAGCTAGATTTACCTGTCCTGTCAACAGAGATGGTTTGTGTGAGGGAATCCTCCTGTACATCAATACAGTGTTGTCTGGATCCTCCTAGACTACATAGGAAGTTGGAATTCTCTCTTGTCTTAGACGACTGTGCCTACAGACTGACCACTAGTATTGAAAATTTAGTTTTGACGAGATCATTGTCCGGTTTTGACTTTGGTAAGTATAATTTTTGCTTTGTTTTATGTTTAGACAGTGGAAATGACATAAAGACATTGAATGTTATTTTATCAAATTAATAACACTAAGTTTTCCTGGTATAAGTTTAATGACCACATTAAATCTTTAAATGAAAATGACACCTTTTGACATCTATGCAGCAGCAGACATGTGATCTCTCCCGATATCGGCGGAAGTTCCGATTTGAAGCCTCATCTTACGCTCTCCCGTTTGGGTAACGAAATCTCCCGCCAAAAAAATATAAAAATAAAATATAAAGTTACCTTAATTACAACAGATGCTCGTAATTCCTAGTGGTGTAAAGCGATATCGACTTCCTGGGTAAAGGGTTAAGTCATGTCAAATGTAAACTACCTGTACACAGTAATGTGTAAATTTATGACCATTGGCTAATGACAAATATAGTTGAAGAGCGTGTTGATTTATACATGACAATCAACTTCTGATTAGTGAATTATCACACTTAGTCTGCGGTGAAGAAGATTCCTATTCCAGTGGAAGAACTTCTTAAAGAAACATACTTTCACTTCAATCACAGGTTATGGAACGACCTTACCTTTTAAAATCTTATTAAATCCAGAATTAATTCATCCTGACAAACTGTTGAGCTCTTCAAATAAAAGTGTAATTAATAGCGTTGAAAACATCACAGTAAAAGGAGCAGTTGCATCCATTTCTCAATTTGTCACAATTTTATCAAAAGCTGTTTGCTGTAGATGTTTCAAAATTCATCTGCAAATAGTTAAGGCTCAAATTTCCTCAATTCATTTTTTTCCCAATAAATAAACCCGGTCATACAAAAATGACCTTTTTTTGGGAGGGGGGTCTCTATAACCAGCCAAAATTTATATAAGCCTTTGCAGTCTGATCAGGAAATTCGGTTAACCATCGACAGTAGTCACACACAAGCATCTTCGACTCCGCATGTAAAGAACAATGACTTTAAATAAACTGACAGTAGGAGTATGAAATATGATTTTGACATTCGTTGATTTTTAAGGTGGATTTTCATTCGACGTGGCCAATTCTGCCCGGGATAATTCGGTCAAGTCAAATCTTTGCGTCATATATTATTTTAGCTGAGAAATGTTACATAAAATATTTTAGGCCTCTGGATGTTTTAACACTTGTTTTACGTTATTTCTGTCATATTTCCGAAATTGAATTATACAAATACATCTATCAAATGTCATAGAATCAGGCAGGAAATATGTTTATAAGTCTCTGAATCAGATAAAATGTTTTCAAATGCTGATGCAGAACGAAGGTTCAGCATACTAAGAATCAAAGTACTGAAAGTATTTGTATCAATTATTTTGAAAATGTATTGGAAAATGTAATTAATAATGCATTTAACCAAGTTTCATGTGCTGTTTTTTTTATGACTAGTTGTTACATATTTGTGATATAATACTGAAATAGTAATAAATGATTATGAAATATTCTTTTCAATTAGCAAATTATTACTTCTTATAATGCAAGATAAACCCTGCTTAATTTGACCCTATTTTAGCATCAAATAAAAAGTATTGTGACCGGTTGCAGAAAATCTTGCCGCGTAAAAAGCTCCCTCTTTGGGACACCAATCTCCCTACCAAAAATACCAAATCTCTCTATTTGGCTTCAGAAAAATATCACATATCTGTGCAGCAGACGACTTTTGAAAAAATTATATTAAATCAGGAAAAACCTCAAAACAAACAATTTTTTCCATTTCCCAGTATCTAAATTGTAACATATCTTATCAGGATACAACTTCAAAGCAAATGATATTCTTAAAAATCATATCCTGCAAATGGTTATACTATCACCGGTCGCAGAAAGTCTTGCCGCGAAAAATGCTCCCTCTTTGGGACACCAATTTCCCAACCAAAAAATACCAAATCTCCCTATTTGGCTTCAGGAAAATATCACATGTCTGTGCAGCAGACGACTTTTGTAAAATCAGGAAATAACTCAAAACAAACAATTTTTTCCATTGAGGAAATTAAAGATAAACAAAGAAAAAACAAGTAATACTGCACATTAATTTTTATTTTTCAGATAACAGCATTGCCTTTGATCTCGATGGCCTACTAGTTTTGAAGTAAGTTTATTCCGTCATTTATTATAGCCCTTTCCCACATATAGATGAATCTGCAGCCGAGGACTTTTGAAAACATTGTTGCAAACGAAGAAATTGGTCATAATGAGCAATTTCTCCTTTTGCTGCAATGTTTTTAACTTTATTGAATAATAATGCTTTTTTAGCTCTACTGGCCAAAGGCCAGAAGGGCTTATGTCGTGGTGATTTGTCCGTCGTCCGTGCGTGCGTCCGTCCGTCCGTAAACAATTTCTTGTTAACATGATACAGTCTTCACTTTCGAAAACCAGCCAGATTTGCCCATGCATGACTGGATTATGGCCCTTGAAATGGTCAAAATTGCTATAATAGAGCTTGTTAACACGATACAGTCTTTATTTTTTATTGTATCTCAACCAAACTTATACAGTAGTTAGATATCCATGAGAGCTTGATTCCTTTCGAAAACAAGCCAGATCCGCCCCATGCATGACTGAATTATGGCCCTTGAAATTGTCAAAATTGCTATAATAGGGCTTGTTAACATGATACAGTCCTTATTTTTGATTGTATCTCAATCAAACTTATACAGTAGTTAGATATCCATGAGAGTTTGGTTCATTTTTAAAAAACGGCCAGATCTACCCATGCATGGCTGGATTATGGCCCTTGAAATTGTCAAAATTGCTATAATACAGCTTGTGAACACAATAGAGCTTCCATTTACTATCTGATCTTCACCAAACTTAGATGGTATTTGAATATTGATGTTATATTGGTTCCTTTTGAAACAAGCCAGATCAATGCCAGTAGAGCATAGACCCTCATGGGCCTCTTGTTTTATAACATTTTAAATATTTTTAAGCTACATATTTTCAGAGTCGTCTGATGCAGATTTGTTGTTTGCGGGAAAGAGTTAAGAAATATATACGTAGAGTATTTTGTGTTTTCTTTTGATGTAAAAATTACTTTATGACCCAGCCTTTCGAACAATGTTTTGAAAATGAATGAGCTGTGTCAGGCTAAAAGGAATCTTGCTGCAGATGACTATTTGAAAACATTGTTGGAAAGAAGGGAGAAGTTGATGAATATATGAGCATTTCATTTTGGTTCAACCATGTTTTCAACTCTCGATAAACCGTTTCCCAAATAAAGACACATTTTGACGCATTTGCAGCATACAGCTTTTGAAAACATTGTGGTAAACGAGATATTACTTATGATGTGCAATTTATCCGCTTGACACAATGTTTTCACTTCTATCCAATCATTTTTAGAGATTTTCAAAAAAAAATACTTAAATGTTTTCAAATTTGTTGTATGTTTGAAAGGGTTAAAATAGATGATACAAGATGATCATCTCAATTTATTCCTTTAATATTTAAAAAGCAGATAGCAGTAATGGGTATATTCAATTTGTCTTGAAGTTTTAAGATCAGCTCCCTGGATGATAAGATGCAGTATATAATAGACCTGAGTGTGGACCTTTACTACAGTGATGGAGAAGCACCTGCTCAGTCCTATTCACTGGCTGATAGATTGGTGACAAACAAAATGCCATGTTCTGTGGATACCTCGTTCTTAATCATAGGTAACATTTTCAGATTTTCTTCTTATAGTGTTTGCATGCTTGTGAGATAGGGAGGCACTTTTAGATCAATGCAATTGTCTGTCAGTTCGTTATGTTTTGATTTATGTGGTTATCGTTACTATGTCATGGTGAATTCATTTTCTGCGATGTATCTGTGTGTCCGTCCTTGCGTGCAATAACCGTTTGTTTCAAACAACACTTCTCCTCTGTAACCACTGGGCCAATGTCCTCTCAATGTCCTCTCAATGTCTCCTAAATTCCATCAAATATTTTGGATCCATGCAAAACTCTGATTTTCATGTTGTGTTGGTAAATTACGGTCTTTATCTATAAAAAATGTCTGCCCTCCTTGGCGCTAAGTTTTGCAGGGTTAGCATTATGACTGAATGACTGGTATCCGGATAAATGGACCAGTAGTACAGCTTACCAAGGAAACACTGTGATATAAAAAACAATTTTTTTAAAGTGGCGTAAAACACAGAACAATCAACAGATCAATCTTTATCTATAATATCACTTCTAACAAGTCAGTAAATTGTTTAGATCCAAAAATGTTTCATATTTTTGTATATTACAGACTTCTCTCTCCTGACATATAAAGTGACCAATGGAATAAGCAGTTCTGTGTTGGACAAGTATCATACTGTCAACCTTCTAGAAGACATTGGAATAGCAGAGTATATGTTGGCATCTTCATGTGAGGTGAATGAAGCCGAAGATTGGATAGATGGTAATACGTGTCTTATGAACATTTCTTATCTCTTGTGTTAAGTTTAACCCTTACTCTCATGTCTCCGATTGTAACTCATTTCAATAATTAAACTTTTATTCATAGAAAATTTCCACATTTTTGTTGTGTATGGGAAAGTGTTACCATGCAGGATTAATACTTTGATTCATAGTTTTATTGCATATTGAAATCGACTGAAGTTTTCTTTAGTTATGATGATTTCTGTTCTGGAGGCTTTTTAGGCAGAAGAACATTTAGGGATTATTTCTCTGATGTCTGTTAGTCACATTTCAAATCAATTTATTGGTTATAAATGGTAACACAATTATTTCATGGAACACTGTTCTTTGACATTGCTGTATCCATCTAAAAAGTATGTGACAAATGCGCATTCAGCTTTCTTAAAATGATAGATTGTAGGAGAATTGTGTTAAGGCATGTATTGTATTATTTTCAGAATGTCCAATGGGAGTGACTTCAATAGATATACCAGATGGTTTGTCATGTAAGATAACAGATCTCTGTACCAGTGTAGAATGCTGCATGTCCAGTTATGAAATATCACAGACCTTCTTCTCATCTGTGACAATAGACACATGTGCACTAGAAATGGTGGTACAACTAGAACGGGTCAAATTTAAAGTTTCATTACAATCATATGTGTGGGGTAAGTGCCTAGCAACTTTATAATAAAATATAATCTGATTATTTATCTAGCATCCAATGTTGTCAAGATAAACCTTTTTTACACACAGATGCATTTTGACGCCTCTGTAGAAAATGACTTTTGAAAACATTGTGACTAAAGGAGAAATTGCTGAAAATAAGCAATTTCTCCTTTTCAACTCCATTCTATAAAAATAATATAATTAAAAGTGATTTTTAGCTCAACGAATTGTCCGTCATGCGTGTGTGGTTGCGTCAACCTTTTGCTTCAAACAACTTCTCCTGCCTAACCACTTGGCCAATTGGGATGAAACTTCATAGGAAGCATCTTCTCAATGTTCACTCCTAAATTCCTTCAAATTTTTTGGATCTATGCAAAATTCTGGTTTCTATAGCAACCGAAAGAAAAAAAAGTGAAAACTTAAAAGATCTTCTCCTCCGAAAGTGTCGGGCCGATTTTCAAATAATTTTGTAGAAGTGTTCCTTGGGTGACCCTCTATCAGATTCCTTCAAGCCATGTTAATAGGTTGAAAAACATGACCGCCAGGGGGCGGGCTATTTTGCGTTATATGGCTATGGTGAAAACTTAAAAAATCTTTTCCTCCGAAAGTGTCTGGCCGATTTTAAAATAAATTTGTAGAAATGTTTCTAGGGTGACCCTCTATCAGATTCCTTCAAGCCATGTTGATTGGTCAAGAAACATGGCCACCAGGTGGCGGGGCTGTATGGAGATTTATTTTTTGCCTAATGTCAGTTGAGCGATACTGGCCCTCTTGGGCCTCTTGTTCATATTTTACCAAGATATTTTCAGTTGTCTGCTGCAGATTTGTGATATGTTGGGAAGGGTTAAAAAGATATAAGTATTATATGTAAAAAACTGACCCTGACATGTCAGAGTTCAGATTGTGTTTCGTAGTGCTCTTTAAAATTAAATATTTGAAACGTCTTAGTACTGAACTACTAGGTCTTAAGAAAAACAGCTCAGCATATTTTGCTGCAATTCATATTTGTTTGAAGAAGAGCTGTAATTTGTGAGATCTTAATTCTTTCCCTCATATAGACGCATTCTGACACCTTTTGAAAAAACTGTGACAAAACGAGAAATTGCTCAAAACAAGCAATTTCTCCTTTTGCCAAAGTATTTTCAACTTTATTTAATTATTAATATTTTTTCCAAAATGTTTTCGAAGTCTGTAGATTTGCTGTATGTGGGAAAACGTTAATCTGGAACATTTTTTTTTGAGAGCTTGTTAGTATATATTACTTAATTATTATATTTTCTGTATTTCAGGGCAGAAAGAGAATTTTTATCTTTTTGGAGTTGAGAGAGTTGAGTAAGTAAAATTAATAGCTAATAAACATGTATTCTTGTTAATACCCATCCCCTACCATTAGATTATTGGGTCTGGCATACACCAATAATGGCAGCATCCTTTGGACAATGTTTTGACCTTGATATCTGACTCTACTTAAAATAAAATAATGTCAGGGCCGACTAATTTGTAGGCGGCGATTCAAATAACTCGCGTTAAGGTCAATCTGAGACAGCCTAAAAGATAGTGTCAACTACATGTATATGAGCTTATGTAACTGCAGGGAAGTTTTAGGACCGGTTTTAAATCTTTCACAATTACAACAATTCTTCAGGAGATGACTTTGAAAACTTTTCGGCAAAAATTTGAAAATCCTTGATAAATGAAATTATAATGATTATATAGCTTTGAAAACATTGTGGTAAAAGAAGAAATTGCTCATTATGAGCAATTTCTCCTTTTGCCACAATGTTTTCAAAGGCTGTCTGCTGCACAGACATCAGAAACTGTCTGTATGTGGGAAAGGGTTAATGAGATTGTGTTATGTCCTAAAAGACCTTAGACAACCCCCTCATCGATCGGAAACTGAGGAGTGTCTGCAATTATTTTTCTTATTTCCTATATACTTCACAGACTTCACTTCAAGTTAACATTCTTGGTTCATGTCAGATGTATTAATTTACTTTAGTATGCCGGATACAAGACTTATGTTCTTTTTAACCCCCATCTCCGACATACAACAAATCTGCAGCAGATGACTTTGAAATCATCTTGAGAAAAATATGGAAATGCTCTTTATGTTAAAAAATTATTTTCAGAATAGAGTTGAAATCATTATTGAAAAATGATAAATTGTTTATTATGATCAATTTCTCCTTTTGCCTCTATGTTTTCAAAAGTTGTCTGTTGCAGAGGCATCAGAAAACGTCTACAGAGAATCAGCATGGTGAATTGAGTAAAATTTGCTCATTGAAATAAATATTCTATATTTGAAATTCAATGTTTTTTCCCCCTTCAAGCGTTTCTTTTCAGTCATAATTTGCAGTACAAATTTAATTGAAAGATGAACGATTCAGCATTATATCATTAATTTTTCAGAAAACAAAATATTGATAGATTTCGACCAATGTTTTCATTAACTCATATTCATATTGAGCATTTATAAATTGTGATATAATCCAGGTTCACAATAAACCAAGTATTACCTGATAGACTTCTAGAACTTAATCTGAACATGAGTCTATGTTTCGAGGCAAGCTCAGACTGTGAGAGATCTGTTGAAGTATTCAAAAACACAATGTTACCTGTACTGCCCTGTGATTGGATATCCGGCTTAATTGACCAAGGTAAAGCTATTTTATCTTATTGATTCTACCTTTCCCACTAACCACAATCTGCAGTAGACGGCTTTGAAAATACTTGAGTCTAAATATGGAAAAGTTCTATTAATAGAAGTTAAATTATTAAATAGAGTTGAAAACATTGTGGCAAAAGGAGAAATTGCTCATTTTGAGCAATTTCTCTTTTTGTCACAATGTTTTCAAAAGTCGTCTGCAGCAGAGGTGTAAGAATGTGTCTACAATTGGGAAAGGGTTTAATGTATAATCTGCAGCAGGTGACTTTCGAAACATTGTGGGTAAAGAAGAAATTGCTCAGGATAAACTATTTCTCTGTTTGCCACAATATTTCGATTCTTTTCAAAAGTTACACTTTCATTTATCCAGCTTTTTCCTGTTTTAGCTTAGATATTTTCAATGTTATCTGCTGCAGATTAGTTGTATGTAGGAAAGGGTAAAGTAAATATGGACAACATCAGTCAGCAAGTAAGGGCCTTTTCTCATATTGAAACAGCGTAGACTGTTGAGACTGCAGATAAACAGTCTAATCATAGTCTCCACTGTCCTCATATAACAGTGCTGAATGTAAGTTCAGCTTTAACCCTTTCCCACATATAACATTTCTGCAGCAGACGACTTTGAAAAAATAGTAGGCAAAAATATAAAAGAAAGTATATTAATAAAAAGAGTTAAAAACGTTGTGGCAAAAGGAGGAACTGCTCATTATGAGCAATTTTTCATTTTTCCACAATGTTTTCAAAAGTCGTCTGCTGCAAAGGCGACAAAATGCATCTAAATGTGTGAAAGGGTTAAAACTACAAGCATATCCCTGATGGGTGGTTTATTGTCTGCACTCTTCAATATGAAGCCTTCATAGAGATGCATTTAGACTCCTTTTTGCCTTATAAGATCTTATGTGATGTAAACCTTTTAATAAGAAGTCGATTGCATGATACAGATATAATTTGATGACTTTTGAAAATATTTTGTAATAGAACCAAATTGCTCAAAACCAAAAATGTCTTCTTTTTCCACAATGTCTTCAACTTCATAAAGTTATACCGGTAGTTACATTTAATGAGACAGGATTTTCTCTATGATATGTTTTTAAAGTCTGCGATTCTAAAATAAAAATCATTGGTAAATTTTTGAAATTGATTTCAGAGTTTTCATTAGCCACATGGTTATCCAGTCATGACTATGCGAACACTGAAGCTCTACCAGAAGTAGTAGTATCTCACCTTATGTCCGATTTGGGAGTGTCTTCATATCTACAGACAGACACCTGTGTTCAACATACAGTTCCTGTTGATACCGTAACAGCTGGTTGGAAATTAGGTATTTCTAAAGACAACCAATTTATTGGTTAATCTTTTTACTTTAAACTTATACCATATATAGAACCATTATTTTATCTTTCAATTCTTTGTATGGTAAATCCAAAATTTGAGGCCCTTATTAACAGCAGCTTTTTGTTTAAAATTTTGAAGAGAAAGGGAAATAATAGTTCAGCTCATCTTAGCATTAAATGCTCATGGTGAGTTATGATAACCTGATATCCGTTTTCCGTCTTCAAGACGTCCAGATGTCTGTCCTTAACATCTGTTTGATTTAGACTTAACTTGTTAGGAATGATCCTTGGGTGACCCTCTTTCAAAGTTGTACAACAGAAATTACTCCATGTAGAACTCTGGTTGCCATCTCCTTTATATAGGGAAATACTTGTCATCGTCTCTTGGTCCTCTACCAAGATTGTTCAAATAATGCCCCTGGGGTAAAAATTGGCCCCCAAGCTGGGGTCACATGTTCATGAAAAAAAGACATTACCACATTTTTACTATATTCTTATAGTGAATTTTTTTTCCAATCATCTTGAACAAAATTGGCCATCTTGGCTGAGTGTAAAAATAGTCATCTGTGCACCACCAGCAAGAGGTCAGAGTTTTCCAATGAAAGCTTAAAATTCACTTTGAGTAGGAAGCAAGAATTTAATATTCCTTTGCAGTATTCATCATCATCTTCATTATTGTAATTTTTTGCTTACCTCCATTTCTCACTCCGGTCCTAATTGACCTCTTTGTGCTGCAGTGCCGTAAAACCCAACTCAATGATAGGTATAAATATTTCAGATGAGCGATCCAGGGCCATCATGGCCCTCTTGTGTCTTTTCTCACAATTTGTTCAACCTTGTATCAAAGTTCTACCCTTTAATTTTCCAAATGATACAGATGTTTGCCTTCAATGTTTCAAAGGAGACAACTCTTCATATGCTGTAAAGAGTTTACCATCATTTTTAATGGATTAAGTTTATAATTTATATATTTTTTAAACTTCACCACCATACAAGTAATCGGCAGCAGAAGGCTTTGAAGATGTCTAGGAAGAAATAAGGGATTATATTATAGATGATAGTTTAATTATGGGTTGAAGTTGAAAACATTGGGACAGAAGGAGGAATTTCTCATTAAGAGCAATTTCTCCCTTTGCCATAATGTTTTCAAAAGTTGTATGCTGTAGATGAGAAATGGGTAAAGAGAACACTACATAACATAATTGAAAACTAACTCTCCTCTGTACTTCTCTCTACAGAATGTCTACAAACGATTACATCACTGATTGATCTACCTGAGGGTGTTACCTGTAAGCTTGGCAGTTCTTGTAATGAGATTGATTGTTGCGTGGAAGTTACTAAATTAAGTAGAACTTTCCACTTTGTTATGAAGCTAGATCCATGTTCCCAGATTCTCACCATAGGCATAGAGAACATTGTGAGAGAGCTGTCTCTCACAGAATATCAGTGGGGTAAGAAGTGTTCATGGTTTATTTTGAAATTTTGAAATATAAATTATAGAACCAGGCAGTTAGTTATATTCCACTAGAGTAAAGAAAAGTGAAAAGCTTTGTTTAAAACAAATTATTCAGCATGGCTAAGCATATTGCATTGACCAGTGACATCCCTAAGTTTTATTGAACAGGTGGAATACATTTTGATGTATATCAAGTACCCAAATGCTTGATCTGAAGAGTATCGGAGTACATGAGTAATATGTTCATTGATTTTTGTTCCCATCCATGGTATATAACCCTTTCCCACATACAACAAAATTGCAATAAAGTTGAAAACATTGATGCAATCGGAGAAATATCTCATAATGAGCAATTTCTCCTTTTCCCATAATTTTTTAAAAAGTTGTTTGCTACAGAGGCGTCAGAATGTGTCTATAGAAGTGACATAATTAACTTTTTGTAATAATTGAGAGAATCAGTTCACCTGTTTTGTTAAATTATTATGATGAAATATCTTTTGATTATTCTGAAAGTTCATTTACATGTGTATACTGAAATTATATTTAATAACATTTTTCTTTTTTTATTTATTCCTAAAGGTATTGAAGACAAATTCTACATATATGGGGTCATGAAAATGGAGTAAGTATGTTAAAATGCATAGAATTGGGCCAAGTTAGTCCATAAAAGATTTGAACATTCTGCTTATCAATTACTATAGACATTTTAAATCTTTGGAAATAGAGCTTTTGTATTGATTGCTTTCTGATTTGATATAAATACTATTGATGTTAACATGAAATGGAAAAAGAATTAGAACTTTAAATGAATCCCTTTTTCAGCTTTAACCTAGAAAATGTGAGACTGAAGAAGATGTACATAGCGAGAGCCAATCTGTATGTTTGTATTGACCAAGATGATTGTCCACTAGTGGCTACAATCCTAGATGATACAGTTCTACCACAACAAATCTGTACCTGGGATCAGGGATATGCTTCAACAGGTAACAGATTTCAAATCTTTACCACATATAGAAAACATCTGAAACAGCCAGCATTGGCCAAAGGAGAGATTGTTCATAATAAACAATTTCTCCTTATGCCATAATTCAACTCTATTTAATAATTGTACTTATATTTTTTAGAGATTGTTCATCTTTAGCATAGATGTTTCCTAAGTCGCTGCTTCATATTTGTTGCAAATAGGAAAACGTTAATCAACAACTATGAAATGTTGATACTATCTAAGTTCCAAATCTGACCAGTAATATGGGTGTTATGTTAACACACCATATGCTTACCAGAATGAATGTATCATGAGCTTGACTGTTCGAAGAATAAGGAGACTATTGCACTCGCCCCTGCGTCGGCAACTGTGTTGGTTAAAGTTTTTTACAAAAATTAAAATCTTCTATACCATCAAACATATTTACTTCAACTTGGCATACTTGTTTCTTATGACAATATTGACAACTGCAGCAAGTCACATAACTCTTGTCAACATTATTTGTACAGTTATGCCCCTTTTTGTACTTTTAAAAGGGTCATGGTCACACTTCAATTTTTATCAATAACATTTGACAAATAAAGCTTGAATGATTTTTTAACTATCTACAAAAAATAAAACACCAAATCTCTATTATGTTGATACCAGGTTTTGAGCTATCAGCATGGCTATCAAGTAAGAACTTGGCTGACACTTCAGAGCTAGAATACTTAACAAGATTACAGCTACAAGATGACCTTGGAGTCACTTCCTATTTAGTCTATCCTTCATGTGAGCTAGCAGATAGAAGTACATATGCTGACGGATGGATAAATGGTAAATTATATGTGTGGTTTTTACCACTGATATTTCTTTGATCTGAATGAGCAATTTCTGCTTTTGCCACAATGGTTTTTATCTCTATTCAATAGTTATACATTTGCCTAAAATGTTCAAAGTCCTTGGGTGGTCTTGTTTCAAAAGTGTTCAAAGAATTGAATTATAAGTGGAAATTTGGTTGCTGCAGCATCAGAAAGAGAGCAAAATGCCCAAACTCTAAAAATCTTTGGTGTTCAAAAGAACTGGGCTGATATAAATAATTGTACAAATGTTCCTTAGGTGACTCTCTACCAAGTTTGTTTAAATTATACCAATGACTTGAAAACCTAAAACATCTTCTTGTCCAAAAGTACTGACCCAATTTTGAAATTATTTAGCACAAATATTCCTTCAGTGATCCTTCACCAAGTTTGTTCAAACTATTTCAATCCGTTGAAAAGCCTGGCCATCTAGGGCAGGGGCTTGTTTTCTCAATATATAAAGAATAAGAACATTGAAAGCTATTGTAAAACAGATTTATTTAGTTGGGTTAAGCATATAGGATCATCATGGTCCTCTTGTTATGTGTATGCTATGTATTTTCTACACTATAGTTCTCTTTCAGAAATGTCTTCATATTTTGCTAAATGGTGTATCGGATGAACATTTAATTTTTACTTTTTCAGAATGTTCCGGTGTAACATCGGGATTGAGTGCCTTGCCTGCAAACACCAGTTGTTCTATATCAGCTGATTGTGCCACGCTGTCATGTTGTCTAACATCAGACATACTAGGAAAGAATATTCAGTTTTCTTTATCCATTGATAGCTGTAGTTTGTTAACTGTGGCCATAGAATCCTTTAGCAGAATAAAGAATTTACAAGAGTTCACATTTTGTAAGTAAAATAATCTGTTTAATTATATTTACCGATATCACCTTCCATAAAAAAGTGGAAAAGCATGTGAACAATGCTCTAGGAAACAAACCAAGAGGTATTTGCAATCAAATAGATATGTAGATCCATATAAACCTGTATGTCTTCAAAGTTGATCTTGATCTGCCATATTGTATTTATCCTAGTGTTATACCACTAAACCCTTTCCCTCATATAGACACTTTCAAACCGTTTAACCCCTCATATAGACGCTTTCTGACGCCTCTGCAGCAGACGGCTTTTTGAAAACATAGTGACAAAAGAAGAAATTGCACAAAACGTGCAATTTCTCCTTTTGCCACAATGTTTTCCACTTTTTGTCATAGGTTATCCATTCAATTTTGGAGATTTTCTATGTTTTGACAAACGTTCAAAGTCATCTGCTGCAGAATTGTCATATGAGGGAAAGGGTTAAAACATTGAATGATGTATATATGTTATGGAATAACATGGATTTCTTAATTCACAAAATCTCCTTTTGAAAGGGGTATTCTGCTCATAATATTTGAATTTGTTGAGCTTACCACTTCTACAGTTGGAAGAGAAGTAGAGAAGGAAATGAAACTCCTTGAAATTAATCATGAATTGTAGATGTAAAAAAAAAAAGTTCCTTTGTCGAAATAATTATATTATCTCCCCTTGCTCTTGAGAATTATATTTACCCTTTCCCACATGGAGATGGATTTGATGCATCTGCTTCAGGCAACCTGTGAAAAACATTGTTACAAAAGGAAAATTGCTTATTATGAGCATTGACCCTTTCCCACATACAGATGCTTTCTGACGCCTTTGCAGTAGACGTCTTTCAAAAACATATTGGCAAAAGAAAAACAATTTCTCCATTTGCAATAATGTTTTCAATTTAAGTCAATAACAGTTCTTTAATTTTGCTGCAGATTTGTTATATATGGGAAAGGGTTAACTTATTTTACTACAATGTTTTCATCTGTATTCAATAATTTACCTTCATTGATAGAAATTGTCCATAATCTTTAATGTAGTCTGCTGTAGATTTGTTGTATGTCGGTTAGGATACCATTTTATTCTTCTTCAGCATTTTCTAGCTGTCTTTACTGACAACTCTAGTTTTAAGCTCACCTGATCTATATCATATTTCATGGCTTAGCTCCAACTTAAATGAATGAACATTTTATTGCTGCAAGTAGTTTACATAAGTACAGTACCAGATTATCAGAATTGCTTGCTTGACCATTCAAAAGGATAACAAATTTAGCAAGAGATTATATTCCTACAATGGTTGCTATATGTGGAATGCAATACCTGCTGACATTAAAATCACACATTTGCATCACAATTTCTAAGTTACTGTTAAAGATTTCTTGCTAAAAAGATCTATTAACCCTTTCCCTCATATAGACGCGTTCTGACACCTGCAGCAGACGGCTTTTTGAAAACACGGTGACAAAAGAAGAAATTGCTCAAAACAAGCAATTTCACCTTTTGTCACCATATTTTCTACTCGATTCAATCATTGTGCTTTCATTTAAAAGGAGTTTCCAATTGTTTTCAGATATGTTTTTAAAGTCATCTGCTGCAGATTTGTTGTATGTGGGAAAGGGTTAATAATTATATTCACTGTGATACCATATTATGTTAGTGCAATGAGAGTAATTTATCATTAAGATGTGCCTACGTAGCCAGGATCTGCAGTCAGGAATCAAGGACTGCAAATTGAAACAAGGGAATTCATTTTCCCATTTTTGTGTCATCCTATGTTGGTGAATGCTTGTCCTGGTACTGTTATTTATGTGTTTTACATGTTATAAATAAATAGAGGATCTTACATGAGTGCTTATTTGTTATTGTTTTTATGAAACGAGTCGACTGAAATAATATGACGCAAGGCTCTGCCGAGCGTCATATTCGTTTGACTTTCAGTCGACGAGTTTCATAAAAACAATATCCAATAAGCATGAATGTAAGATTCTATTTATCACATAACACCATAAAAAGATTGTTTTCAATCTTTAAATCGACATTTCTTCGTCCTCATATAAACAGTGACCGAAGTTCACCCCGAATTCTTCCACTGTAAAATGTAGTCCCTATTAATAACCTTTTGATTTCATACAAAATTAGCAACAAGGCACTTATAACATTTCATTTATCTAGATTTATTCTCTTTAAACAATATTTTTAATAAATGCCGAAATTCAGAACAATTGTAAACAATATGATGTCATTTAAAGTGACGTCACACTGGAGTGACGTCACATACGTGCTGTGAGTCGGCTATTTATGTAACTAGTTACATATGATATTTATGTCACTGCTTTATGTCACTCCCGGAGTTATGTGATAAACCATGTCATGTATTTGATTAACTGAAATGAATACGGATAACCATGGAGAATAATTAGGATCATTGGATGACAGTGGAATATCATGTGACACCGGTCAACAATTGCTTTAAATGACATCTCCTCCTAAACCCTCTTTTCCAAACTTCACAGGAATGTGCCCTATGAGACACCCTTTTAGAGTTGATTAAATAATTGAATTATATGCAAACCTGGTTACCATGGCAAAGGATTTTTTGTTTTAAATCTTTAAATCTTTAAACTCACCCTCAACCACTGCTAATCTTGACGAAACTTCACAGGAATGATCCTTATGTTCCATGCAAAACTCTGGTTGCCATAGCAAAAGAATGAAACAATTAAAAAATCTTCTTGTCCAAAAGTACTTTCACAAATGTTCCTAGGTTGACCCTCCACCAAGAGTGTTCAAATAAATCTGTGTTACAAAACATGGTCCCTAGTAGTCAGGGCTTGTTTTCTTTGTATAGTACATACTAAACAGTTCTAAATCTTCTTGTCCAAAATAATAGGCCAAATTTGAGAATAATTTTGCTCAAAGGTTCCTTGGATGACCCTCGACCAAGATCGTTCAAATTATTATGATCTTTTTTTCAATATGACGGCCAGGAGGCTACGCTTGTTTAATTTATACGTATACAATTATTATATAGAAAACACTGAACAAATTATTCTTGTACAAAAATATAAGCCCTATCTGAAAATGATTTTGCCCAAATATTCTACCAAGAATCTTCAAGGGACAGGGCAGGATTTCTTTATGTGTACAATAGTAAACAATTTAAAAATGTTTTTGAACAAAAGTACTGGCCTGATATGAAAATAACTTGGGGTACAGTTACAACTTTGAAAATTATTAAAATTCTATTAAATCAGGTGAGCAATATAGGACTATCATGGTCCACTTTTATATATTCATAAATAAAATATATGTTTTATATTTTTTTAGCACAACCAGTAGTGTTTGCCCTGTATGGTGTTTATGAAATTGAGTAAGTTTGAATTGTTACTAATACTTATTTATTAATGCTGTCTCACTTTCTAGTAGTGCACTTGTTATTACACTAAAGTCTTGTATGCCATTGATTTAATTTCCTTATTAAATTCAGTTAATTGTTTACCTGATCATTATATATTTAAAACATTCTCCTGCTTTGAAAATGTCTAAATAAAAAATGTGAAAATATCGAAAATAGCTTTGAAAGTTATCTTGTGTAGGCATATCCTGCCATCTGTGCCAGGTACCAAGTTTTCTCAAACCATTTCTATCAGCTACGCTGCCTACGCAAGATAGCCACCAGAGGCTTAAAATAGAACTCCTTTAAAACAACAGTACAGTAACTGCTGTCCCAATTTCAAATGTTCCTTAGGTGACACTCAACAAAAAAATCATTCAAACTGCACAAGTGCTTGCCAGAGCTAGAAATAAATAAAAAGAAATCAGATGCACAGGGAAGCTGCCATAATAATAACAACAAAAAGAGTGATGCAGGGTCATTCTGTTTCTTTTGTTCTATATAGATTCCAGCTGAATCCACTGGTGACATATAATGCATATCTGATGACACTGACACTAAAAGAGTGTTATGGCGAGACTCCCTGTAACAACATAGTGACTGTGTTGACAGATGTGTTCATTCCAGAAGAGGTTTGTCCAATGAACAAGGATTTTGCAACACCTGGTAAGATTGTTCTGCTTGTAATAATGTTCTCTTTTTCTTATTTTGTGATAATTTAAGATATTTTCAATCACATTTTGGTTATCTACGTTCCATTGGCCTTTCTATAGAAGTGCAAATATGGATTTCAAACAAAGCGATTAACAGTCTTTATTTTGTTCTATTTCCATTTTTTGATGAGCATACTTCGGAGTTGGTAGGCTTATTGCATCCACAAAAGTTGTCTGTTCTCTAGCATAGAGGTGTACTCCTAGCCAGATCACTTCAATCTATCTGTTGCTATGGTTCATACCTTGGCTAAGTATGACCAAATTGTCCTGTCTCAAACATGATGAAGATTTCTCATCCAATCTTTATCAAACATCTTGTGAATGTTAACCCTTTCCCTCATATAGACGCTTTCTGACGCCTCTGCAGCAGACAGCTTTTTGAAAACATAGTGACAAAAGAAGAAATTGCACAAAACGTGCAATTTCTCCTTTTGCCACAATGTTTTCCACTTTTTGTCATAGGTTATCCATTCAATTATGGAGATTTTCTATGTTTTGACAAAATACGTTCAAAGTCGTCTGCTGCAAAATTGTCATATGAGGGAAAGGGTTAATAAGTGTAACATCTTGACTCACCATATGGCTGCCGTATCTCTAGAGCTCTGACTCCTCAATTACTTAAATACTTGATGGACAAAATTTGTCATTCTTGTTTAGATCATTTTATGATATATTTGTTTATGGTTCAGTGTAGATACCTGGCTGAGAGAACACACTCTTGTCATTTTATGATATATTTATTTATGGTTCAGTGTAGATACCTGGCTGAGAGAACACACTCTTGTCATTTTATGATATATTTGTTTATGGTTCAATGTAGATACCTGGCTGAGAGAACACACTCTTGTCATTTTATGATATATTTGTTTATGGTTCAGTGTAGATACCTGGCTGAGAGAACACACTCTTGTCATTTTATGATATATTTGTTTAGGTTTCAGTGTAGATACCTGGCTGAGAGAACACACTCTTGTCATTTTATGATATATTTGTTTAGGTTTCAGTGTAGATACCTGGCTGACAGAACACAATCCTACAGGCAGCACAATACCAGCGGATAAAAAGGAGCTATTGTACTGGGATTTGGCGATCACTCGCTTTATGAAAGAAACCCGATGTATGACAGATACCCCAGTATACAATGGTGTGGTGCGGGGATGGTCCTCTGGTAAACATGTTATGTTGATGCTTTAAGACTTTCCCTTAACCCTTTCCCACATACAACAAATCTGCAGCAGACGACTTTGAAAACATACCCGAATAAAATTGGAAACTCCCTTCAAATGAAAGTACAATAATTGAATAGAGTTGAAAACATGGTGACAAAAAGAGAAATTGCTCGCTTTGAGCAATTTCTTCTTTTGTCACCATGTTTTCAAAAAGCTGTCTGCTGCAGAAGCGCCAGAAAGTGTCTATGTGAGTAGAAATTGATAATGGTAAGAGGTACAAGTTGGCATTTCTGAACAGTGAAGATTCAGTCAAGCCTATAATTCAATTTTCATGTATGTATATGTGTGTGTGTGTATTATAATTTATTGTTCTTCAGATAAAAAGAGTCAGAAAGTGTCTATGTGAGTAGAAATTGATAATGGTAAAAGGTACAAGTTGGCATTTCTGAACAGTGAAGATTCAGTCAAGCCTATAATTCAATTGTCATGTATGTATATGTGTGTGTATGTGTGTGTGTGTGTGTGTGTGTGTGTGTGTGTGTGTGTGTGTGTGTGTATGTATAATTTATTGTTCTTCAGATAAGGTCTTAGCCAGTTTTAATTAATATTGCAACATCAAGGCCCGTTATGAACATCTGACAAAAACATGATAAATGTTAATACTAATTTACAAATTAGAATAGAAAGAAGGCACCAATGATTTAAATTTGACCTTACCTCAGATCATGTATATACATAATTTAGTCGTCGCTTTTATTTCAACATATATTTGAGCCTTGATTTTGGAAAACATCCCACTGCATAAATGATATGAAAGCAATTATCCCTCTATGATTAAATATGTATGAATTAAGTCTTCCCTACATATAACAAATCTGGAGCAGTAACTATGAAAATGTTCAGGCTAAAATATTGAAAATATTATAAATGAAAGTATAATTTGTGAAAATATTTCAAGAAAACTGTGACAAAAGGAGAAATTGCTAATTGTGACCAGAGTGTTTTCAAAAGTTATGTGGTGCAGATGAATCTACAACATGTCTGAATGTGGAAAAGTATATTTGGTGAAAATCTTTAAAAAGATTGTGTCAAAAGGAATAATTGTTCATTGTGTGCTATTTTTCCATTTTACTACAGTGTTTTCAAGTGTCATGTGCTGCAGATGATTAAACAAAAGTGTCTGTATATGGGAAAGGGTTAAAACCTGTATTATATGTGTACACAATATCCATATCATGTGATTTATTATTTTTTCAGATTGCACCTTACCTATGGTCATACAACTGCCCAACATAACTGACCTAACAGATGTGTCTTGTCACATAGGATCATCCTGTCTGGATGTTAACTGTTGTGTATATGTAGATAAAATTCAGACTTACTTTGACTTTTACTTTAATCAGAGACCTTGCGAACTGATACTTGAAATTGGGATAGAAAATATGCAGTATGAGGTGCTATATTCATCTCTTAGGAATGGTAAGGTTTTTTGTATTTAAGAAACACATGGTTTTAAATAACTTTCAATTTTATTTGTTGTGTCACCTGCCTTTGCATTGTGACAATTAGGGGTCACCTCTCTTTGGTCTGTCCAGCACTCTTTGACTTAATCCTTTCCCACATACAACAAACCTGCAGCAGATGATTTGAAAACACATTGACAAAAATATGGAAAATCTCTATAAATGAAATTTTGATTATTGAATAGAGTCGAAAACAATGTGGCAAAAGGAGAAATTGCTCATCATGAGCAATTTCTTCTTATGCCACAATATGTCAAAGAGTCGTCTGCTGCAGCAGCTTTAAAATGTGTTTATATATGGGAAAGTGTTAACTCTGACTGCTGGACTCCTGTGCAACCAGTATAGGGCCAGACCAGCCATCCCAACCATGCAATCTGACCGGGCTCTATACTGTTGGCTGCTCAACATGACGTTCTTATCTTGGTATTCTTATTATTGGCTATGGAATCTTCCAAGTGCAAACCTAGATAAGTTCAGTTCATAAATCAGCAAACTAGTTTGCATGTTTAAAAACAAATTAAGTGTCAAACTTTAAGAGGGACTATCTTCAACAAACAAGGTGTTCACATTAAACTTTGTTATTTGTGCTGCTTGCAAGCATAAATAAGATGATGAAATATTGTAAATAATTTTCTATTCAGATGTTTAAATTTTATTTTTGTTTTACAGAGAGTGTTGTGATTAGCTTGAATGGCTTATTGAAATTGAGGTAGGTAGTTTTTATTAGTTAACAGTAAATTTTCCATATGGTCAAAGAATATTATTTAAGGATGCGGACACAAGAAAATGACAAAAATATGAAAGTAAAATCATCAAATACAACACATTTATTCAGAGACTAAAAATAATCACAATACACATTATTAAAACTTAAAACACAAATACACATTATTAATACTATCATTTTGGAGATACTTGCATGCAAGTGGTTCCAGCCATCATGGTGAATGGTACAGTGATCATAAGACTTTTGTGCAGTTGCACGCACCAAATATGTGTAACTTGTAGTTTAGTATGAAATCATGACATGTGCCGCCTTTATTCCACTCAATAACAGTACATACTCTTATTAAATTTTACATTTAGTATTCAATTCCTTCCAAACTTTCCTCAAATCCAACAAAATATCCATCCTTCCTTCACAATTATCTACAGCATATCAAAGGCCTAAAAGTGGGTTCCACAAGAGATGCACTAATACAGGACAACCTCTGCCTTTTCTGCACATCCCTCTGCCCTATAAATAATTATATAAATGGAGCGTGCCATAGACAAAGCTATGAATGAAACTTTGGATTGTTGCAATGTGAAAAGCCACTTTGCAAGGTTCTGCCATTCTTGACATGCCATGCACAATAGCCCCTCCCAGTTCCCAGCTCCCACGTCGTGACACCTCAGGCCCTGTTCCTGACTGATGCAGAATCCAAGCTTTGAGGTCTTTGGTGTAGGTGTAAATTACAATGATGAATTCTGAGTATAAGTATGCTAGATCACTATGCCGGTCACTCACTGGCCGCTAGAATACCGCAACAGCAAATTTAGTCCACCATTTATGGAAAGAATATCATAAATCATATGGACAACAGTTTATGTTGCATCTAAGCTTTGGTCCCTTTATTCTTTATGATGCCTGCCTTGGTAGGTTGATTCTTAGGGATTACTTCTCCAATGTCTGTCTCTCATTCGTCCTTAGATTTCGGTAATTGTTATTTGTTATTGGTAGGCCAGGCTTGTGCTCCATCAAATTTATTTCATATGCATTTATAGGAATGTATCTAGACATAACAGGACCAAACATTTTACCCTTTCTCACATACAAAACATCTGCAGCAGAGGATTGGGAAACATATAGGCAAAAAATTATCATTGAATAATGTTGAAAACATCATTGGAGAAATTGCTTATCATGAGCAATTTTTTCTTTCATGCATAATGTTTTCAAAAATTGTCTGCTGCAAACATGTTTTCTTTTCATTTCAGCTTTTCACTTAGCACTGGCAATGCTGTTGACGTACAGTTGGATGTATGTACAAGTACAACAGAGTGTGAATCCTATAAACTCATAGAGAATTCCCTTTTTAAAGAACAACTATGTGACTTTGATGCCACATACCATGATCTAGGTAAGAACTTCTTGAAGGATTTTATATTTTCAAAATCTTGTGTCCATATTTATTAAGTCGCCTTACAGAGTACAAAATAGATATTTTTTGAACAAATAGAAATAATTAAAAATAGAAATATATATATAGTCAGTGTTTGTGTTTAAGCAGCGTGATATATCTAGGTTTAACCCATGCAACAGACTACATTTTAAACCTTTGTTTGAAAAGTAGGAATTACCTGGATTCAATTGTGATATATGTATAATTATCATAGAATGTAGGTCTATTTAAGAATATAATTTGTTTTCTTTCCTTATATTTGTAGTTTTTTCATATACATCCTGGCTGACTGCGAGGTCAATGGTACCATCTGACAGCCTAGCCCTGGAGGACAAAAATGATTTGATAATGGATCTTGGACTGCAGCACTTCTTCCTGGAAACAATGTGCACACTGGATGCAACTAAAATAACTGGTGAATTTTATAAAACAAAAAGTTGACAAACACTTTCTTCTTGAGTTGCCATTACCTTAACCCTTTTCCACATATAGACGCAACAATTTCTCCTTTTGCCACAGTCTTTTCAACTTTACTCTTCTTTTTTGGGATTTTTCACACTTTTGTCAAGATGTTTTCAAAGTCGTCTGCCGCATATTTTGTTGTATGTGGGAAAGGGTAAATATTTATTCTGAATTGTGTTATACATGTGTAATCTGTCTATTTGTCTGTCCATCGCAGGTTTTCTTTGGTTATCTATTATTAGCAGGCAACACATGTGTTTCTTAATGCTTTCCGACGCCTCTACAGCAGACAGCTTTTTGAAAGCATGGCGACAAAGGAAGAAATTGCTCAAAACGAGTAATTTCTCCTTTTGTCACCATGTTTTTCAACTCTATTCCATTATTGTACTTTCATTTAAAGGGAGTTTCCAATTGTTTTCAGGTATGTTTTCAAAGTCGTCTGCTGCATATTTGCTGTATGTGGGAAAGGGTTAAACAATCTTTTTTTAGGCAGTGCATTAACATTTCCACACCTTTTATTTACATTGAAATCCAAATATATACAGCATCAAGCAAGGGTCAGACTGTGGCTGCCATTCTTATTGAATGTCCCCCATTCTTTTTATTTGAATATGATTATCAAATACATTTTGTATTATAGTATTTATTGGTTGAATATTCCTCATTATTGTAGATGGTCTAGAGATGAATATCACAGGTATACCAGATGATGAAGTCAGCTGTTTTCAAAGCCCCAACAAAACAGAGTACAGTTGTTGTGTTTACTCCAGAACTCTACAGAGACATCTATACCTGTACTTATTTGTGGATCTCTGTCATTATGAGATAAAAGTTGAGGTTGAGGAAATAACTCTTCAATATGACTTATTGAACTATATTTGGGGTAAGTATCTGTTTTTATTTAATGCTAAGTGATGAAATACTGTGTTCTATCAGTGAAATAAAATCCTTATTCCACACTGTGGAATATGAATAAATGACGTCAAAGGGACTAACATTATGACGTCAAAGCGCTGACGTGACGTCATTTTCCTAGTATTCGGTCATGTTATTCTACACAAGTTATATATTATATAAATAACACATTGCTTTGAATTGGACAGTAATATTGTCAGCCTGAGGAGAATACTGTCACCCGAGCCGCAGGCGAGGGTGACAGTATTTCTCCGAAGGACGACAATATTACTGTCCAATTCAAAGCAATGTGTTATTTATTTTATTATACCGAAAAATAATAAAATAATAAAATATAAATAATAAAATTATAAATAATAAATAAATAATATTAAAAAAAAAAAAAAAAAAAATATTTGCATATTATTTATATATTTTATGGAAATATTTTATTTTATTATTTTATTATTATTATTATTAGCATATGATCTGTACAATGTTTCATAGCACAAAAGTACAACATAGAGCGCTCTACATGTCTAGTTTTAATGAGTTTCATTAACATAAATCTTCCTACCTACCTTATTTGCATACGGCCGTGAGACAGTAAAAATTTTTGCATACAGCCGTGAGACAGTACAAAAACTGTCGCATGGTACATTTGTCTTGACAGTAAAAATAGCAACTTTTTGTCAATGGGAGTTTTATATGGACAATGAAATTGAGGTGTAATAAAAAGAAATACATAATGGGTATATTATTTGTTTTTCATCAATTTGTCATTAAATAAAAAGAAAATTTGTTTGTTTTGAGTGGATATGGAATATATTTCAACTCGAAGTGATACAATTTAAACATTTTCAATTGTATCACGTCTTGATGAGATATATTCCATATCCACTCAAAACAAACAAATATCCTCTATTTATTGTTACATGTACCGCTGTAGTGTCTAATCATACATTCAATTGTCTGTCATGCTTTTATTTAAAAGAATTTTTGGAGGTTTACAAAAGTCTTTCAAGTACTCTAGTTTAGCTTACTATAGCATTCTAGAGACATCTGTTTCTGTTCTTATTTATCAATATCGTCTTCTTTGAAATATCCAAGGAAAAAAATGTGTAACAATGGAAAATTGAAAAATTGAAAGCATGCTTTTGATACTAATTGTACGAAAAAAGAAGTTGCTTGCTTTGATCTTTCCAACATATAGATGCTTTCTGACGCCTAGGCAGCAGACACTTTTTGAAAACACAGTGACAAAAGAAGATATTGCTCATATCTCCTTTTGTTACAATGTTTTCAATGATTAGTGTTTCATTTATGGAGGTTTTCTATACTGTATTTTCAACTAGATGTTGTTAAAGTTGTCTGCTGCAGATTTGTTGTATGTCTGAAAGGGTTAATCAATTCATCCTTTTCCAACAATGTTTTCAATGATCATTTACTGCAGAATTGTTGAATGTCATCTGTATCATAAAACTGGTTAACCCTTTCCCTCATACAACAATTCTGCAGCATACGACTTTGAACATATTTTGTCAAAAATTGGAAAATCTCTATAATTGAATGGAAAACTTATGACTAAAAGTGGAAAACATTGTGGCAAAAGGAGAAATTGCTTGTTTTGAGCAATTTCTTCTTTTGTCACTATGTTTTCAAAAAGCTGTCTGCCGCAGAGGCATCAGAAAGCGTTTATATGAGGGAAAGGGTTAACTATTGACACATTTGTTTCAGGTACACAACACGAAATTACTACAAAAGGAGTTTGGAGATTCAAGTAAGTACTATTTTTGTCTCTCCCTTTCTGTTTGAAACATAGGAATACCAGTTGTAATGAATTTGTGATAAGTGAAGATCCAAATCAAACTGCGCATTCATGCACAGATCTTTATCTATGTTTGTTATAAATACACTAAGGTGTGTATCTGCAGAATACATTTACCAGCTTTTATGTTTAAAATGGAATAAAGGTCGAACTACGCCAAATACAGCTGCTGTCATGCTGATCTACACCCAAATACTCCCTAAAGAAACCTTTTTTTGCATACAATTTAGTGTATACCAATACCAGAATGCATTGAATATATGACATTGAGTTTAAATCCATTGTAAATGTGTATAGAATGCACTAGAAATGATTGATTTAATCACTTTTAGTATTTTGACATTGTTTGAAAGTGAAAGTAGAGAATGCTAAATATTTCTTTGAAAATAATTGCCTAATTGTCCTAATATTTGCTATTTTGCTTTCAAAATATATCATACTCTGTCTGTCAATTAACACAAAACACAGATCTCTGGGGGCAAAGAAAGTGTCTAAAAGAGCTTCAAAGTCCAAAATTTTATTGGTCAATTTTGTGTCGTCTGCAAAAAAGTTTGGATACAGTTAAACTGGTTAAAAATGATGTAACTGGTTGCCTAAAAAGTCTGAGAATAATGCATAAATATTAAGTTTGTGATCATTTCTATGAACATTTGACACAGTAAAACCTAAACATGTGATGTGTTTCCGATTTTTCCTTTGCGAAGACCTATGTATTGCTCGAACGCATAAAACTTGGCCGATTCTAGAATTATTTTAATTTTCTTTGATAATCATTGCTTAATTGACCTAATATTTGCTTTTGTGCTTTCATTATGTATCATACTTTGTAAATAAATAGACAAAACATATCCATAAAAGACAAGGAAATTGTCTTAAATAAAAAAATGTTATTCTGAGAATAGATCTCTGAATGCATTTGCTGTATAATTATTTCATGACTCAATGAGATTACACAAATGTATGTTCTGAAACATTCATCTAACCATTTACCTGATATGACAATTTTGTATTTGTTTGATTTGACAATTTCTAGGGGGAAACAAGAAACAAGTCTTTCATTGCCTGTTATTATAATTTTGATAAAGAATGGAAAATATGTCTCAATATATAACTGCTTTTTAGCTCACCTGACCATGATATCCAGGATGAGCTATTGTGAACACTCATCATCCTTCATTGTCTGTCCGTCCGTTTACATTTTACTACAAACAATTTCAAACAACTTCTCCTCCTAAATTTGTCCAAAAGGACTGCTGGTCCTATTTGAAAGTAATATGGCCCATGTATTCCTTGGTTGACCTTCTACCAAGATTGATCAATTTATTCTGATCTTTTGAAAAATATGACCATCTGTTCTATTTTTTTAGTTGAGCAATATAGGACCATCATGGTTGTTCTTGTTCCACAATTATTCAGAAAATGTCTGCTGCAGTGACATTAACCCTTTTCCCGTTTGGTTTTGAAATCATTGAGGCAAAAGGAGAAATAAGGGGGGAAACTGTAACAATTACTCTGTTTGCCTTAATGCTTTCAATTCTATTCAATAATTATTACATGTACTTTCATTCATAGAGATTTTTGAGATCATTGCCTATATGTTTTCAAAGTCATCTGCTGCAGACCTTTTTGTATGCTGGAAAGATTGTCTGTATCAGGGAAAGGGTTAACACATGGTCAGTACAGGGTTTATTTAAACCAAGATCAACTGTTAATACATGATGATTGACCTTATTTCCATAGAAGTGTGACAATTAACGGTAGTTTTAGATCATCTGAGCCAAAGGTTCCAGGTAATCTATTCTGATCACTTTCTGTCAGTGATTCATTTTTTGCTTCAAGCAACATCTCCTTTAATCAACCCTCACAGGAATGATCTTTGCTGGTTCTCTTTCAAAATTGTAGGCATCTGAAAAGGGCTTAAATGTCGAAACTTTTAAAATTCTTCACCTTTTTATTTGCTTGTCCGATTCTAAAATAATTTGAAAGAAATTTTCCTTAGGTGACCCTCTACAAAAATTGTCCAAGCCATATATTGATTGGTTGAAAGACATAACAGCCAGGCAGAATAAAAAAAGGGGCTAATTGACAAATCTTTAAAATTCTTCTTCACTGAAATTGTTTGTCTAGTTCTATAATATTAGCTGAACCTCTACATTATTTGTTTCAGGCACATTGATTAATTAACAAAAATAGCTGCTAGATGATATCTGAAAATGTGTTAAATGATTTTTTAGGTTTGCCATAAATAATGTGCAATCAGCAATGAAGTTTACAATAGACTTGAGTGCTAGAGTGTGTATGGAATCCAGTGGACCCTGTGATTTCACCATGTCTATTGCAAATAACCTGGATATACCATACCTAGACTGTTCAAGTCTCCCAGATGATGGATCCAACAATATATTTCATGGTAAGCTTTCAGTCATTATCTTTTGACCTTGTAACTGCATACATGTACGGTCTATTGCTATTACCCTTGGTATACCATATGATAATACAAATGTAATGGCTGATGTATCCAAAGATACATTTCATGTAAAATATATTACCGGTAGTCGTTTTTATCTTTTGAATTTGTGACATTGCAAAATTGCCTAGGCAAACCTCATTGCTTTAAAACATGTCTTTTGGAGATAGGGCATTTTGTTTTCTCCATTTCTTGATCTTTGAACATTTTTTCTTTGAAACATGTATCTGTTTCCTTGAAAAATTATTCATTTAAAAAAAAGAAAATGCCTTTAAACACTTTTATTTATGTATACCCGGATCTTCTAAGTTCATGAGCTTAAGCATTCAATGAACAAAGCTGCACTCTTTAGACATCGTAACATATTTCAACATTTCTGAGTTGCAAGTTCAAAGTCACTGGAGAAAAGTGTGAAATAATATGTCATGAACTTAGGATCATCACGAATTGTGGTGGGCCATCAAGGGCCATCAAACCCTTTTGTTAACTGAAAATTACATTAAGGATATTTTACAATTTCAGATATTTCCTATGACTTTTGGAACATTCCACAGTGTACTATTGAGAGTATTTCCCCAACACCAGGTAACATATATATATATACATTAACTTACCAGTAGTTATACATGCTTTTCTATTGCCTACCTTAATAGGGGGACAACTAGGGATCACTTCCCCATCATCTGTCTATCATACTTTCATTTACTGACATATTGGCAGATGACAGATATGTTTCTTGGAACACAGTTATAAATTATTATAATTATAATCCTTGGTGATTTTACATCATTTTACAATAGGAAGTCAGTTATATCATGGCCACACAACATGTTTCCATGCTATCTTGGTCACCAGTCTGTACTAGGTAAGGAAAAATGTCATGCCCATGGGTACCCGACCATGAGTGCCTCAAGGGTGATCATATTTTGGACCCCTGGTTTCAAATTCTACTTACAAACCATTCAGCTACAATACCCTCGGTTTTAATAAAACACTTAAAAATGTTATTGGAATACAGGAAAACCCTGATTTGGACTATTTCAACAGATGTTCACTTTATCTGAAGGTTATTAGGATCAAGTTTGTCTGTTTGGTAAAATTTTATTGCATATTCCATTAAAGAGATTATTAATATGTATTGATATTTCTGGAATAGCATATTTTTGGTTATTTTATTTTAGTTTCACCTCAATGTATCTGTATGCAATGTTGAATAGAGATGCAACAATACCATGTTTTGCCTAAAGCAGGATGTTTATTTTATTGGATAATAAATCAACCTGAGGTGTACCATTAACCTGCATCAAATGGTAGAGTATTGTTCTATATTCTGTAGGTTGTACTGCTATCACAGAGGGCACTGCACCTTTAACCTTTTTAAATTTCATCAAATGGTAGAGTATTGTTCTATATTGTGTAGGTTGTACTGCTATCACAGATGGCACTGTACCTTTAGGCATTTTAACCTTCATCAAATGGTAGAGTATTGTTTTATATTGTGTTGGTTGTACTGCTATCACAGAGGGCACTGCACCTTTAACCTTTTTAAATTTCATCAAATGGTAGAGTATTGTTCTATATTGTGTAGGTTGTACTGCTATCACAGATGGCACTGTACCTTTAGGCATTTTAACCTTCATCAAATGGTAGAGTATTGTTTTATATTGTGTTGGTTGTACTGCTATCACAGAGGGCACTGTACCTTTAACCTTTTTAAATTTCATCAAATGGTAGAGTATTGTTCTATATTTTGTAGGTTGTACTGCTATCACAGATGGCACTGTACCTTTTACCTTTTTAACCTTCATTAAATGGTAGAGTATTGTTCTATATTGTGTAGGTTATACTGATTTCACAGAGGGAACTGTACCTTTAGGCATGTATTAGGTTGTACTATCACAGAGGGCACTTTACCTTTTACCTTTTTAACCTTCATTAAATGGTAGAGTATTATTCTATATTGTGTAGGTTAGGCTGATTTTACAGAGGGCACTGTACCTTTAGGCATTATAACCTTCATCAAATGGTAGAGTATTGTTCTATATTCTGTAGGTTGTACGCTATCACAGAGGGCACTGTTCCTTTTACCTTTTCCTTTTCAACCTTCATCAAATGGTAGAGTATTGTTCTATTGTGTGTAGGTTGTACTATCACAGAGGGCACTGTACCTTTAGGCATTTTAACCTTCATCAAATGGTAGAGTATTGTTCTATATTGTGTAGGTTGTACTGCTATCACAGATGGCACTGTATCTTTTACCTTTTTAACTTTCATTAAATGGTAGAGTATTGTTCTATATTGTGTAGGTTGTACTATCACAGAGGGCACTGTACCTTTAGGCATTTTAACCTTCATCACATGGTAGAGTATTGTTCTATATTGTGTAGGTTGTACTGCTATCACAGATGGCACTGTATCTTTTACCTTTTTAACTTTCATTAAATGGTAGTTTATTATTCTATATTGTGTAGGTTATACCGATTTCACAGAGGGCAGTGTATCTTAAGGCATTTTAACCTTCATTAAATGGTTGAGTATTGTTTATATTATGTAGGTTGTACTGCTATCACAGAGGGAACTGTACCTTGAACCTACATTAAATGGAAGAGTATTGTTTTATATGTTGTAGGTTGTGCTGCTATCATAGAGGGAACTGTGCCTGTAACCTTCATTAACTGGAAGAGTATTGTTTTACATTATGTAGGTTGTACTGCTATCACAGAGGGAACTGTACCTTTAACTTTTATTTGATGGAAGAGTATTGTTCTATATTATGTAGGTTGTACTGCTATACCAGCGGGCACAGTTGGAGAGAACTGTAAGTATTCCCTAGACTGTACAGAGATCACATGTTGTATTGACTTCTACTTTGGGGCAGAATTAAGGAACCTTCAGATGCGTTTTGCCATTGATTCAACCAACGGTCAATTTGTGTATGAACTTGAGAGGAAGCAGTGGACTTCAACAGTCAATGCTGAAGGTATTTAACAGTTTATTAAGTATAGTATGGATGTTGAATTAATAAAAGATAGGTCAAATATAAAATTAGCTGCTATTTTTTTAGAATTACCTAGCTCAATGTCAAGCTGCTTTTTAAGGTCTGTAAATGAATTGTTTTCCTGAATTGATATTTTCAGGCTAGTGTTTGGAAAACATTGTAATATTATGAAAACTGAAGGTATAATTTTGATACAATTGAAATAATTTTACAATTGAAATCATTTATAAAGCTGTCTGCCAAGGAAGCAGAAAGATTTGCTGGTAACTAGTTTTTGGAGACAGCTTCACCATTTCCCACATACAGACTCTCTCAGATGCATCTGCAGCAGACGAGTATTCAAAAACATTTTGGCATAAGAAGAAATTCCTCTTAACCCTTTCCCTCATACGACAATTCTGCAGCAGACGACTTTGAACGTATTTTGTCAAAACATAAAAAATCTCCATAATTGAATGGATAACCTATGACAAAAAGTGAAAAACATTGTGGCAAAAGGAGAAATTGCACGTTTTGTGCAATTTCTTCTTTTGTCACTATGTTTTCAAAAAGCCGTCTGCTGCAGAGGCGTCAGAAAGCGTCTATATGAGGGAAAGGGTTAATGATCAATTTCTCTTTTTATCACAATTATTTTCAACTCTATACAATAATTGCTTTTTCATTTGTAGAGAGGTTCCATATTAATGTTCCAATGTTTTCAAAGTTGGCTGCTGCATTTTTGTTGTGAGTGAGAAAGGCTTATCTGGGTGCATAATAATAATTGCATGTTTTAACTCTATGTATTTTTCTATTATTAGTTGCAGAAATTGCTGTGACTAAGAAAATTGCAGAGTCTATAATATGGAATGTGTACATAGATGATATTTCTGCCACTTCATACAAGTTAACAGTAAATATGACATTGTGTATCGGAACCATCTCAACAGATCCAAGTTGTTATGACTTTGTGTTCTTTCAAATGCAAGATTTAAAAAAATTAGTGACTGCAAAACGCAGGAGAAGAAGAAGTGCTGGGTAAGTCAAGGATTAAAACCCTTTCCCTAATTCAAACAATTTTAGTCATCTCTGTGACAGACATGTTATGGAAACTACTTTAACCCTTTCCCTCATACGACAATTCTGCAGCAGACGACTTTGAACGTATTTTGTCAAAACATAGAAAATCCCCATAATTGAATGGATAACCTATGACGAAAAGTGGAAAATATTGTGGCAAAAGGAGAAATTGCACGTTTTGTGCAATTTCTCATTTTGTCACTATGTTTTCAAAAAGCCGTCTGCTGCAGAGGCGTCCGAAAGCGTTTATATGAGGGAAAGGGTTAAATGGCTCCTGATGGGCAGTTTCTCTTTTTGCCACCACTAATGTCTTATGTGTCTCAAAACTTACATTTGGGAGGAGTAATAGTTTATAGTAGTAGTGTTAAATTTAAACCATTTCCCTGATAAAGATAACTCTTGAAGACGTTTTGGGTAATGACAAATTATGAATGATGAGCAATTTCCCATTTCTAACTCAGTTAAACATACATTTATGTCACTAACCACTTGGCAATGATTTATCAATCTGCAGTGACAGCCATTGGTTCAATGATATTTATACATTTTACAGTGAAGACGATTTTGACACTGCCCTGAGAGAGCTTCTTAAAACCGATCCAACTGATTTAATCATACAGCAGTTCTTTGATGAGAGAACACTAGCAGAGGTAAGAACTGGCTTTGTTATATCTGGATATCATGAAATAAATGCTCTTGACAGATTGAACTTAAATACTGTTTTCTTGACAAGAATGTTTAGAACTGTATGAGAACTATGCCAATGGAAGATAAATCTTGTAAATATTTAGTAAGTCACATGTTTACTTTAAGCATGTTTAAGTTTAATTATTAGAATGTTTATCTTCATGATAGCTAGACTAAGTTTGAATATGGGTCATTCCCGGTCAAAAATTAGGTCAATGGGCTAAATTTTAGAGACTTGGTTTTGAAGCATGTTGACACTTTGTCAGAATGTTTGTCTTGTTAATATCTAGGCCAAGTTTGAATATGGGTAATTTTTCATAATGCAAATTATGGTCCTTTTATAACTTAGAAATTTTGTTTAAAGTAAGTTTTGCATGCAACTACATTAAGAGTCCATAACTCAGTAACTACTTGATGCATTGCATTGAAACTTTATACAACCCTTCCCACCACACCTATATAAATATTCAAGTAATATTACCTTTATCCTTGCACATAATGCAAATAATGGCCCTTTATTATTTGAATTAGAAATTCTGGTTAACCCTTTCCCACCTGCAGATGCATTTTAACGCAATAGCAGTAGACGACTTTTGAAAACATTGTGGCCAAAGGTTAAATTGCTCATGATGGCAACAATGTTTTCAACTTTATTTAACAATTAAGCAATCTTTTATGGAGATTTTTCAGGTTTTTATCACTCAGTTTTCAAAGTCGTCAGCTGCAGATTTGTTGCATATTGGAAAGGGTTAAGCGGTGGAAGAGTCGAGCGCGCTGTCTTAAGGACAGCTTTTGTTAACTTGAGCATGTTGACACTTTGTTAGAATGTTTATCTTGATAATATCTTGGTTCCATTTGAATATGGATCATGTCTCTTCAAAAACCTGGGTCACTAGGCCAAATTTGAGAAAAATGGTGTTGACACTCTAGAGACTGCATTTTTGACTTGAGCAGCTTGAAACTTTGTCAGAATGTTTGTGTGATGATATCAAGGCTAAGTTTGAATATGTGTCATGGCACTATGCTGGAAAATCAGTTGTTGCCGCATTTTAAGTTGAATCTTTGTCAGGATGGTTAAACAGATAATATCTAGGCTTAGTTAGAAAATGGTTCATGTCCGGACAAATTTGATAAAAATCTTGTTAAAACTCTAGATACCACATTTTTAACTTGAGTATAAAGAAACTCTGTCAGAATGTTTCTCTTGCCGATATCTGGGCCAAGTTTGAATATGGTTGATATTGGGTCAAAAACTAGGATCACTAAGTGAAATTTGAGAAAAATCTTGTGAACTGAATTGTTGACTCTAGAATGATGAAAGTTTTTCAGAATATTTCTCATTATGATAATTAAGCTATTTTTATAGGTCAGGTCAAAATCTAGGTTAGTTTATTATCCCCCGCCTATGAAATAGGGAGGGGGATATTGAAATGGCGTTGTCCGTCCGTCCTTCCTTCCGTCCTTCCGTCCGTCCGTCACCTGCATTTTCTCAGTAACTAGCTGGTAGAATTTCATGAAACTTATAATAAATATGAACCACTATACTGGGATGATGCCCGTCCAATTTTTTTTTTGATTAGTCAATTTTCCTTGGAGTTATTGCCCTTGATGTTTTGAAAAATCTACGTTTTCAGCCATTTCTCAGTAACTAGCAGGTAGAATTTCATGAAACTTAAAATAAATATGAACCACTATACTGGGATGATGCCCGTCTAATTTTTTTTTTGATTAGTCAATTTTCCTTGGAGTTATTGCCCTTGATTTTTTGAAAAATCTACGTTTTCAGCCATTTCTCAGTAACTAGCAGGTAGAATTTCATGAAACTTAAAATAAATATGAACCACTATACTGGGATGATGCCCGTCTAATTTTTTTTTTGATTAGTCAATTTTCCTTGGAGTTATTGCCCTTGATTTTTTTGAAAAATCTACGTTTTCAGCCATTTCTCAGTAACTAGCGGGTAGAATTTCATGAAACTTAAAATAAATATGAACCACTATACTGGGATGATGCCCGTCTAATTTTTTTTTTGATTAGTCAATTTTCCTTGGAGTTATTGCCCTTGATTTTTTGAAAAATCTACGTTTTCAGCCATTTCTCAGTAACTAGCGGGTAGAATTTCACGAAACTTATAATAAATATGAACCACTATACTGGGATGATGCCCGTCCAATTTTTTTTTGATTAGTCAATTTTCCTTGGAGTTATTGCCCTTGATTTTTTGAAAAATCTACGTTTTCAGCCATTTCTCAGTAACTAGCGGGTAGAATTTCATGAAACTTAAAATAAAGGATAATATGAACCACTATACTGGGATGATGCCTGTTCATTTTTCATTTGGATTAGTCAATTTTTCTTAAGAGTTATTTCCCTTGATTTATTAAAAAATAATCGTTCGCAGCCGTTTCTCAGTAACTAGCGGCTAGAATTTGATGAAACTTGAATGTAATATTAACCAACTTCCTGCCATTATTCCCCTCCAACTCTCTTTTGGATTCCTTAATTTTTTCTAGAGTTACTGCCCCTGATTTATTAAAAAATCCACGCCTACAGTTATTTCTCAGTAACTAGCTGCTAGAATTTGATGAAACTTGAATGTGATATGAACCAACATCCTGCAATGAACTTCTGAATAAATATGGTATAAAATCATTTACATTTATTATAACACTGTCTGATACATAATTATCCATGCATTTTAGCTCCACTTTAAGAAGAGTAAAGATATCTATTGTATTTGTGTCACTGTTGGTTTAAGAAGCAAAACCTAGTATTCACATTTTTCCTGTGTTATTTAAGAAATAACAAATGACACCCCTTTAGTTTTGTAATATTGATTATTAACCCTTTCACCGCATAAATACTCCGTTGAAAATAGTGCAGTTCCAGATAAGACGCCGCTTTTAAAGGTGGCGTCTTATCTTGGACTGCACTATTTTGCAATAATTGATGTTCCCAAGTAAGCAGTTTCAGAAAATACAGTTTTATTTAATCGTCCCTCTGATTTATTTCGTTAAAATATTTTATCATAAAGTAATCCCAGTCGATATTTTATAATTTGGCGCGGAACGGGATAAACCAGTGTCATAACTTAATTCTTTCCCCTTGATCTTGTGCGAAGAAGTTGAAATTTAAAGGTCAATTGCACATTAAACATAAAGACCTTCATGCACAAACAAGCCATCAATTACAAACAAGCCATCGTTGGCGGGGGATATCTTTTCACTGAAAATGCTTGTTGTTTGTTTTGATGGTATCAATGCTAAGTTTGAATAAAGGTCAAGTTAGGTTGTAAACTAGGTCACCATGTCAAAATCTAATGAATACTCTGAGAGGCTGCATTGCTTACTTGAACATGTTGAAGCTTTGTCAAAATGTTTATCTTATTAAATAATATCTAGGCTGAATTAAAATTATGGTCATGTCAAGTTAAAAACCAGGTCATTAGGCAAAACTTTAGAAAATCTTGTGGAAGCTCTAGAGGTCTCATGTTGGAATTATATATAAAATTATTTCTTAAAGTACATATATTATTCATGGACACCTTATCATATAGATCTAGGTGAGAACTACAGGGCAACCATGACCCTCTTGTTTATGATACATTTAATTGTGTCAGATTCTTTGTATCTGTGCCAGGATCAAAAGAAAAACGAAAACTATGAAGCAGAACCAATATCCGACTCGGACACAAGTTCCAGTTACTCATCTATTCGTAAATCCATGGGTGCAAACAATCCTGATACACTACGATACAGATCATCCACAACTAGTGTAGCGGGATCTGTTGAAGGGGGTATGTTCATTTGTTTGATATCTTTCTATTTACTCTCTATCACTTTCCCAACTACAGATACATATTGATGCATCATCTACAGCAGATGACTTTTGAAAATGTTGTGGCAAATTTTCCTTTCGCCACCATGTATAAACTCTTTTTTATGATTATACTTTCTTTTATAGAAACTTTAGATATTTTTGTCCTCATCTTGTAGGCTGAAGATTTTTTGTATGTTGGAAAGGGTTAGGTCAACTTTGGGATTACACATTATTCCCATTGTGAGTTTATCAGTACCATTTCTTTGTATCCCATCCTTAGCTTGGCCATTCTCACTGTGTGTATAAGTGTTTCAGTACCATTTCTTTGAGATCGCTGTCCCATCCATTACCATTACCACTGTGTGTATGAGTTTTTGAGTACCATTTCTTTGTGTCGCATCCTTAGTTTGACCATTACCACTGTATGTATGAGCTTATCAGTACCATTTCTTTGTGTCCCGTCCTTAGCTTGACCATTACCACTATGTGTATGAGTTTTTCAGTACCATTTCTTTGTGTCGCATCCTTAGTTTGACCATTACCACTGTATGTATGAGCTTATCAGTACCATTCTTTGTGTCCCGACCTTAGCTTGGCCATTCCCACTGTGTGTATGAGTTTTTCAGTACCATGTCTTTGTATCTCATCCTTAGCTTGGCCATTCCCACTGTGTGTATGAGTTTTTCAGTACCATGTCTTTGTATCTCATCCTTAGCTTGGCCATTCCCACTGTGTGTATGAGTTTATCAGTACCATGTCTTTGTATCCCATCCTTAATTTGACCATTACCACTGTGTGTATGAGTGTTTCAGCACCATGTCTTTGTTTCCTTAACTTGACCATTACCACTGTGTGTACGAGTTTTTCAGTACCATGTCTTTGTTTCCTTAGCTTGACCATTACCACTGTGTGTACGAGTTTTTCAGTACCATGTCTTTGTTTCCTTAGCTTGACCATTACCACTGTGTGTACGAGTTTTTCAGTACCATGTCTTTGTTTCCTTAGCTTGACCATTACCACTGTGTGTACGAGTTTTTCAGTACCATGTCTTTGTTTCCTTAGCTTGACCATTACCACTGTGTGTACAAGTTTTTCAGTACCATGTCTTTGTTTCCTTAGTTTGACCATTACCAGTTTGTGTACGAGTTTTTCAGTACCATGTCTTTGTGTCCTTAGCTTGACCATTACCACTGTGTGTACTAGTTTTTCAGTACCATGTCTTTGTGTCCTTAGCTTGACCATTACCACTGTGTGTACTAGTTTTTCAGTACAATGTCTTTGTTTCCTTAGCTTGACCATTACCACTGTGTGTACGAGTTTTTCAGTACAATGTCTTTGTTTCCTTAGCTTGACCATTACCACTGTGTGTACGAGTTTTTCAGTACAATGTCTTGTTTCCTTAGCTTGACCATTACCACTGTGTGTAAGAGTTTTTCAGTACCATGTCTTTGTGTCCTTAGCTTGACCATTACCACTGTGTGTACGAGTTTTTCAGTACAATGTCTTGTTTCCTTAGCTTGACCATTACCACTGTGTGTACAAGTTTTTCAGTACCATGTCTTTGTTTCCTTAGCTTGACCATTACCACTGTGTGTACGAGTTTTTCAGTACCATGTCTTTGTGTCCTTAGCTTGACCATTACCACTGTGTGTATGAGTTTTTCAGTACCATGTCTTTGTGTCCTTAGCTTGACCATTACCACTGTGTGTATGAGTTTTTCAGTACCATGTCTTTGTGTCCTTAGCTTGACCATTACCACTGTGTGTATGAGTTTTTCAGTACCATGTCTTTGTGTCCTTAGCTTGACCATTACCACTGTGTGTATGAGTTTTTCAGTACCATGTCTTTGTTTCCTTAGCTTGACCATTACCACTGTGTGTATGAGTTTTTCAGTACCATGTCTTTGTTTCCTTAACTTGACCATTACCACTTTGTGTATGAGTTTTTTAGTACCATGTCTTTGTTACCATAGCTTGACCAGTACCACTATGTGTATGAGTTTTTCAGTACCATGTCTTTGTGTCCCATCCTTAGCTTGACCATTACCACTGTGTGTACGAGTGTTTCAGTACCATGTCTTTGTTTCCTTAGCTTGGCCATTCCCACTGTGTGTATGAGTTTTTCAGTACCATGTCTTTGTTTCCTTAGCTTGGCCATTACCACTGTGTGTACGAGTGTTTCGGTACCATGTCTTTGTTTCCTTAGCTTGACCATTACCACTGTGTGTATGAGTTTTTTAGTACCATGTCTTTGTTTCCTTAGCTTGGCCATTACCACTGTGTGTATAAGTTTTTTAGTACCATGTCTTTGTTTCCTCAGCTTGGCCATTACCACTGTGTGCATGAGTTTTTTAGTACCATGTCTTTGTGTCCCATCCTTAGCTTGACCATTACCACTGTGTGTAGGGGTTTATCCGTACCATGTCTTTGTATCCACTGTCCCATCCTTAGCTTGGCCACCATTCCCACTATGTGTATGAGTTTTTTAGTACCATGTCTTTGTTTCCTTAGCTTGGCCATTCCCACTGTATGTATGAGTTTTTTAGTACCATGTCTTTGTTTCCTTAGCTTGGCCATTCCCACTGTATGTATGAGTTTTTTAGTACCATGTCTTTGTTTCCTTAGCTTTGCCATTCCCACTGTATGTATGAGTTATTTAGTACCATGTCTTTGTTTCCTTAGCTTGGCCATTCCCACTGTGTGTATAAGTTTTTCCGTACCATGTCTTTGTGTCCCATCCTTAGCTTGGCCATTTCCAGTGTGTGTTTGAGATTGTTTTTCAGTACTGTTTATTCTTCTGTCCCATCCCTAGTTTTTCAATTCCAACTGTGCTGTTGTTTATACAGTCAATACAGTATATTTTCTGAGAGATTCTGAAATGAGTTGGTGCTTTCAAACGTAGTTGACCCTTTCCATGATACAGATAACATCTTTTGGCTTATGCAGCCTACGCTGTTTTCAACACGGTGTAAATATAATACTTCCAATATTTCAGGTGTTACAATCTTTCCTTCTCACATTAATATCAGCAGACTTTTAGCCATTTCCCACATACAACAAATCTACAGCAGATATCCGTGAGTTGAAAAAAAATGTGGCAAAAGGAGAAATTGCTCATTATTGCCATCAAAAATCATATATGGCAGATGCATCAATATTTTGATAAGGGTTAAAAAATTAAACTGTCATGTCAGAAAAATGGTTAAACACTTCTGTTATGTTATTATTAATAGTACTAAGCCTTCAAAATCAAACTATTTTTGAGATGTCTTTAAAAGCCTCTACAGCAGAAGACATTTGAAAACACTTTCATTCAGTCACAATTACTGTAAATGAAGCTCCAAAATAGAATATTTACATTTTATGCTTTCCCTGATACAGCTAATTTTTCTCATCTGAGCAGCATACACCATTTCAGAACAATGTGTGAAAAGGATAAATGAAGAGCAATGATCAAATTCTTCTTTAGATACAATGTTTTAAATACCCTGAGTGTATCAGACCTTTATTTCCTATTTGTCAGATTTTAACAATGTTTTTCTTTAGATAATAACAACAATTATCAGAAGATTTTGCTTTTTATCAGGTAGACAGTAGATTAATTCAGATCAATAACAATGGTTTTTTTATGTTAACCCTTTCCTTCAATAAAATGTTGATGCCTCTGGGGCAGATGACTTTGGAAAACATTTTGACAAAAGGAGAAATTGCTCATGATGAGCAATTTTTTCTTTAGTCACATTGTTTACAACTCTATTTTGTTTGTGGGAAAGGGTAACTCTCTAATGAAATAGTGAAAGCTGTACAACTGTTATATTATTCCTACTTTAAAACATCATTTTGATTACTTTTTGTTAACAACTTGTGTTTTCAGGTGAAGACATACTGGAAATGCTTGTTGGAGCTAATGAAATTGCTGAAAGTGCAAATGAATTGTTCATATCCGGTGAAGGGTTATCTAAAGCTGGAACTGAGCTGCTTGGTGCCCAGCTTGCCAATATGAGTATTGGAGATATAGAGGCTATGTTACAGGCTAACAAAGTTGACCCGCTTCTGATTCGAAAATTGTTTCTCGATTTTATAGACCTTGCTAGAGCATTGGTAAGTATTCACCATGTCATAACTTCAGAGGATTTTACCCTTACAACAAATCTGCAGCAGAAGCTTTGAAAAACATCTAGGCAAAATCTCTACAAGTGGACGTATAATTGTATAATCACATTGTGCCAAAAAATGGAAAACTTCTTTAATTGAAAGTATAATTATTGAATAGAGTTGAAAACAATTAACAAACATTTAATATGGTTTACAGTATTCTGAAGTTGATAACTAATAAGGATACAAAATGTGAGTTTAAACTTATTTATTTTACATCAATTGCGAAACAAGCTTTCAGCTTATATTAATCATGCTCGATGGCTGCTTCCTGGAGACTTAACCAGTATTTTGCGCAATTTATGTGGAAAAATCCCAGAGGCAGAACCAAGTCATCACAGGATTCGAAACCAGATCAAAAGATACAATATATATACCGTATTCTGTAGTTGTGAAGATTGCTGACTTTCACAGAATTTTGAAATTGTGTATATAACTTATATACAATATGTTTGACAGTATTCTGAAGTTATGTAAATTACAAATATATAATATGTTTTACAGTATTCTGAAGTTATGTAAATAACAAATATGTAATAATATTTACAGTATTCTGAAGTTGTGTAAACTAAAGATATGCAATATGTTTGACTGTATTCTGAAGTTGTTTACATAACAATTATACAATATATTTGACAGTATTCTGAAGTTATGTAAATTACAAATATACAATATGTTTTACAGTATTCTTTAAGTTATTTAAATTACAAATATGTGATATGTTTTACGGTATTCTGAAGTTATGTAAATTACATATATACAATATGTTTTACAGTATTCCATAGGTTGTGTAAATTACAAATATATGATATGTTTTACAGTATTCTGAAGTTATGTAAATTATATATATACAATACGTTTTACTGTATTCTATAGGTTGTGTAAATTAAAAATATACGATATGTTTTACAGTATTCTGAGGTGACAAAATCAATGGCTGGAGACACTGCTGAGGAGGCTTTCAAATCCTTTGAGCTGACTTTAAAAGGAACTTTCACATTTCCCAGGAAAAATGTTCTTTTCTTTGAGTACATACAATATTTTCCTGTAGGTGGATTCATCGTGATTAGATTTAGTAAGTTTCGCATATTTTTCAACACTTATGCTTATTATGCCCCCTTCGAAGAAGAGGGGTATATTGCTTTGCACATGTCTGTCGGTCCGTCAGTCCGTCTGTAGACCAAAGCTTGTCCGAGTGATAACTCAACAAATGCCTGGACCTATGGTCCTCAAACTTGACTTGGGGGTTGGGCCTGACCAGGAGATGAACTCTATTTATTTTGAGGTCATTGGGTCAAAGGTCAAGGTCACAGTGACCTTGAACACAAAAACCCTTTTTAAGCTTGTCCGAGTGATAACTCAACATTGCCTGGACCTATGGTTCTCAAACTTGACTTGGAGGTTGGGCCTGACCAGTAGATGAACCCTATTTATTTTGAGGTCATTGGGTCAAAGGTCCAGGTCACAGTAATCTTGAACACAAAAACCCTTTTTAAGCTTGTCCGAGTGATAACTCAACATTGCCTGGACCTATGGTTCTCAAAGTTGACTTGGAGGTTGGGCCTGACCAATAAATGAACCCTATTTTGAGGTCATTGGGTCAAAGGTCAAGGTCACAGTGACCTTTAACACAAAAACCCTTTGTTAAGCTTGTCCGAGTGATAACTCAACAATGCCTAGACCTATGGTCCTCAAGGTTGACTTGGAGGTTGGGCCTGACCAGTAGATGAACCCGATTTATTTTGAGGTCATTGGGTCAAAGGTCAAGGTCACAGTGACCTTGAACACAAAAACCCTTTTTAAGCTTGTCCGAGTGATAACTCAATAATGCCTGGACCTATGGTCCTCAAAGTTGACTTAGAGGTTGGGCCTGACCAGTAGATGAACCCTATTTATTTTGAGGTCATTGGGTCAAAGGTCAAGGTCACAGTGACCTTGAACAAAAAACCTTTTTTAAGCTTGTCTGAGTGATAACTCAACAGTGCCTAACCTGGAGGATACATAATATCTGCAAATATCAGTCATCATCACAATGGGATTAAGAACTGTACCTACTATCCTCAAACTTTGAATGAACATTGTTCATAATCTTAAAACTGACTCATAGACATCCAATGTAAAATGACAAATCAACTGGCATTTCGGTCCATGCAAATTTTACTCAATTGTCCTAATATTCCTGACAACATGGCGCTCAGGGGGGGGCATAATGTTTGACAAACATCTCTTGTTTTTTATTATGTTAGGCACTAATTGACCCTTTTCCACTTGCAGACGCATTCTGACGCATTTGCAGCAGACGACTTTTGAAAACATTGTAGCAAAAATAGAAATTGCTTAGAACGAGGGTCAAACAAAGATCTCAAATTTAGTTATTCTAGAGTCATCTGCTTAGAAAACATTTTGGGTGCGCCTCTCTTTACTTAACAGATTGTATACAAAAATACTGAGTCTACACAAATTGTTGGTTTATAATTAGGTCAGTTTCACTAAAGCTTTCATAATTTAGCCTTAACTTTTGATATGCAAATGATCTATACTATCTTGAATCAAAAGACAATTTGATCCTCATGGCATTTACTTTTGAGGTCTAACATTAAATGTATCATTATCATTATAGTTTTCTGATGTACTAATCATATTGACCCTTTCCCTCATATAGATGCTTTCTGATGCCTCTTCAGCAGACGGCTTTTCAAAAACATGGCAACAAAAGAAGAAATTGCTCAAAACCAGCAATTTCTCCTTTTGTCACCATGTTTTCAAAGTCGTCTGCTGCAGATGTGTTGTATGTGGGAAAGGGTTCAAGTTAACTGCACTGTACCTTTTTCAGGATAAAAACGATTTCAAACATTAATAATCAGTATTCCCCTTTTGCCAAATTTGTTCAGAAGTCGTCAGCTGTAGAGGTGTCTGAAAGCATCAGATTCTGTATGTGGTAAAATGTTAAAAAGATAAGCATATTCTTTTATTCCCTCCAATAGTTTTAACCCTTTCCCGCATACAGCAATTCTGCAGCAGACGACTTTTAACGTATTTTGTCAAAAAATAGAAAATCTCCATAATTGAATGGATAACCTATGACAAAAAGTGGAAAACATTGTGGCAAAAGGAGAAATTGCATGTTTTGTGCAATTTCTTCTTTTGACACTATGTTTTCAAAAAGCCATCTGCTGCAGAGGCGTCAGAAAGCATCTATATGAGGGAAAGGGTTAAGTAATCAGTTACAGATATGATGATATCTATATCATTCTTGGATGTTGTGTATTTGCTTTAGGTTTTGGAGCATCCGGATATTATGGATTAGAATTGGGCTGGCAGGCCAAAGTCCTTGCAATGAAAGCTGGAGCCAATATCGTTCCATATGCTGGTTTAACAATTTATGGCGAGGTGTCTGTTGGAAATGTGCTGTATGGTAAACTAAGACTTGAAGGGGACATAATGGAATTGAGTTTTCCAACATATGCAGAAATAGTGTTTAATAAATATCCATTGGATGTTAGGTAAGTATAAAAGATAGGATACAATTTTTACAAAGAAAGAATGGCAAAACAATTTATAGTTAAAGTGCCTAAGTACTTTAGGCTAGTTCAAGCATTAATCATTTCCATCAATTGTACCATTTTCTTTACCCTTACTTGAAAACATTTTGGCAAAAGGAGAAATTGCTCATAAAGAGCAATTTATCCCTTTGACACAATGTTTTTCAAATCTATTCAATAATTAAACTTTCGTTTATAGATATTTTCCATTTTTGCCGAGATGTTATCATGTTTTCAAAGTCTTCTATTTCACATTTGTTGTATGTGAGAAATGGTTAACAAATAATATATTATATTTATTTCGCTTAACCCTTTCCCTCATACGACAATTCCGCAGCAGACCACTTTGAACGTATTTTGTCAAAACATAGAAAATCTCCATAATTGAATGGATAACCTATGACAAAAAGTGGAAAACATTGTGGCAAAAGGAGAAATTGCACGTTTTGTGCAATTTCTTCTTTTGTCACTATGTTTTCAAAAAGCCGTCTGCTGCAGAGGCGTCAGAAAGCGTCTATATGAGGGAAAGGGTTAACTTTGCTTCTGCCATCAGACTGATGTACATTTAGACATTACCAGCAGTCTTAACAAAAACATCACTACTCATTTGTATCATTCTGCGTTTTTTCATATACTTTTTATATGTTTGAATAACCCTTTTCCACATGTAGACCGTTTTGATGCCTCTGCAGCCTCCCCGACCTTAAAAAAACCATTGTGGCAAAAGGAGAATTGGGCATAATGATCAATTTCTCCTTTTGCCACAATGCTTTCCACTCTATTACATAATTATACTTTAATTAAAAGAGATTTCCTATGTTTATACCAAGATGTTTTCAAAGTCATCTGCTACAGATTTGTTGTATGTGGAAAAGAGATAAATAAGTCTCTATTTTTAAAAAATAACAAAGGTAACAGTTTGAGGTACAGGTTTTGTTTTATTTTTCAGTCTGGCAATGGATTTAGAACTCATTCCCGTGAGTCTCAGACTGTATGCTTTGGTAACCTTAGAGGTTGAGATTTTGGGAGTAGGATATACAAAGACTCTGTTCAAGAAGAAATTGTGGGAATATAAGGCTGCAAAAATAACCAAGCGAATTTTTGATGTTTCAACGAAAGACGAAGATGCCTCCCCACCAGAATTTGGACCCCCTGTTGAAGTACCTGTAAGCATGTTGATATCTAGAGAGGAAGAGTTGACTGTTTATTATTTCGTCTGATAGATAAAACATACATTTGAACTTAGAAAGTATTTGTCACAGAGATCCATTGAAGGAGATATTTTACGACAAATCACTGCAATTTCTCAGAAATAAAATTGTCACTAGATTAAAAACAGTATTTAATGATCACTGAACCCTTTTCCCTCATATAGACGCTTTCTGAAGCCTCTGCAGCAGACGGCTATTTGAAAACATAGTGTCAAAAGAAGAAATTGCACAAAACGTGCAATTTCTCCTTTTGACACAATGTTTTCCACTTTTAGTCATAGGTTATCCATTCAATTATAGAGATTTTCTAATTTTTGACACAGCATATTTAAAGTCATCTGCTGCAGAATTGTTATATGAGGGAAAGGGTTAACCCTTTTCCACATACAACAACATTGCAGGAGGTCGCTAGTTTGATAACCTGCCAGGTCATACAAAATATTTTTAAAATGGTAGTAATGGCTGCCCCCCTTGCGCTCAGGATTATGGCGGACTCACTAAATGTACTAGTAGTATTGGTAACTTACCCAGGAAACGCTGTGATAGAACTGAAACATTTTTGAAATCAGGGTAAAACTTGAAGGTTCTGAGGTCTTCATTAGGAGGAGAATATTGTATTACCCCTCCTGCCCTACCCCTTTATTGGGATTCACTAGCTATCCATTATTGTGTGTGTGTCTGTTTGTTTGTAAAGCGACACTCCACAGCCCAAACCGACGAGCCGATTCCGATGAAACTTGGTGAACAGGTGCCATAGGGGCTCAGGGTGTGCACATTTGTGAGATAAGATGTGTGCATAAGAACCCAAACAATTTTTCTATCTTCTCCTACAGTTTTGAATGTGGAGATCTGAAACTTCGGTTATAGATACTTTGAGATATTTATAAAAAACGATTTTTGATTTAGGCCATTGTTTCCAAATGGTAACTTTTCAAAGATAGGGCATCTTTTTACAGTTGTTTTAGACTTCAATCACTTTAGCGCTGCAGTGGTAGTATTCAATAGCTACAAAAAGGTTTTTTACATGATTGACCTCCAACCTCGGTTTTCCGAGCTAGAGCTGGAAGTATGCAAAGGCGAAAATCACCAAGGCCAATCCCACATCGCCTACCAGCTTGTCTTTCTTATTACTCAGCAAAACTTTGTTTTTTAGATACTTTAAAATTATTTTTGGAGTACCTACAACATAGTGTTTGAGTATAAAATTAAGATGGCAATGAAAATGCACAGGACTAAACAAGGGGAAAAAAATAATTAGAATGTCTTGAATTAATCTAGTGACAGTTACAATAATGGTGTTTTTCTATTTTCTAGCGGAGTGGTGATAGAAGAAAGCGTGGTTTGCCACAGTGTGAGGTGAAACAGCTCTTGAACAGAGATTATACAGATCCTGCCTTTGAAATTACTGTTGCTGCCCATGATGACAAAGCTGATGTGAATTTTTACCTGGATGTTGGGTCATTTCCTGCGGGAAATAATCTTGTTAATAATGAAGAGCTAGGTGGACCTTCAACTGTACTAACAACTGTAAGTATTTTGTACATGTTTACCCTTTCCCACATACTGACGTTTTCTGACGCCTATGCAGCAGACGACTTTTGAAAACAGTGTGACAAAAGGAGAAATTGCTCATAATGTTTTTTTTAATTTTGGAAAGGTTTAACCCTTTGAATGCTGAATATACTTATCCAGCTTTGAATTTGGAACAGTCAATAGCTAGATATAAATGATCTGTTTAATAATGAAGAGCTAGGTTGACCTTCAATAGTACTTACTACTGTTAGTATGTTTTACAACTCTTTCAATGCTTGATTTTTAAAATGTAATTGTCCAGCTTTGCATTTGGAAGAGTCCATAGCTAACTCTAGGAATACCAGGATGAAAATGTTGAGAAGCCAACAGTATAGAGCCTGGTCAGATTGTGCGGATATAATAACTGGCATGGTTCTGTCCTGGTGGCGTCATAAGACATCCACCTATGGGGTTACAGTTATATGGAAAAGCAGCCAGTTGCTTGGAAAAACTGTTGTGTGGAGTATTGGTGTGAGAAAGTAAGGAAAAACTTGAGTACTTGAACTGGTCACCATGATATGACTGGGTTTATTATATTTAAAAACGGCATTAAACCCCAATCAATCAATCTCTTTGAGCAATTTCTCCTTTTGTTATGATGTTTTCAAAAGTCGTCTGCTGCAGATTCGTCAAAATGCGTCTATAGGTGGGAAAGGCTTAAAGAAAATTGTCTGCTTTAAAACCTCTTTCTGAAAATGAATTAACATATGCAGAATTTAATGAATGCTGACTTGAAAACATTGTTGGAAAAGTATGCATCATCAATTTATTCTTTTCTCAATATGTATTTGATTTATTTTTTATTTATATGCATCTAAAAAAGAATAAACATTTATTAAAGACTCTGAGAGAAAAGAAAAAAAAGCATAGAGACCTATTGAGCAATTCATCTTTTTCCAAAATATTTTCATGAAACATGAAATGTCCACATGGTATTGTGAATGAAGAGAAGTTACATAGAATATTCTTTATCCCTTTTCAGCCATTAACAACTGGAGTGCCTCTTTACTTTACTGTGTATGGTGAGAACAGTGCTGGGGCCAGATCTAGTGTGGAATGTTTCCTCCCAGTATACGATGTAACAGTACCAACTGGTCGCGTTACAGCAGATTTTGTTGTCACCAGTAATCCGAATGTGATAAAAGCCAATGCTCTTGTGCATGATGAATCTGAGATACAGTATGCCAGTGTTGCCGTTGGATTTGGTGAAGATTCCCATGGTGACCAGTTGTCACAATGGACTGAAACACTGCTTAGATCTGAGGAGAGATATGTTGATTTAAGTATGCAGTATTTTGTTTGTTATTATCCCTTGCCCACGTGAAGATGCATCTAGATGCATCTGCATAGGTGTTCTTGTAAAAACATTGTGGTAAAAGGAAAAGTTGCTCACAAAATACGCAAATTCTCCTCTGGCCACAATATTTTCAAATTATGAGAAATTTCTCCTCTCCTACCCCCAAACAAAAATGGAATTTTTGTTTAAATGAAAGAATAATTATTGAATTAAGTTGAATTTTTAGTTTGATGAGTAATTACTTCTTTCGGTACAATGTTTACACAAGTCGTCTGTTGCAGAGGCATCAGAAAGCGTTTATATGAGGGAAAGGTCTAAACCACTTGGTAAATATACTTTTTTAATATTTTCCTGATATGAAATTTGTGTTATTGCCTGTAAAAGAAACTGTTAAATCTGAAAAAAGTGTGATTGAAAAAATTTACGCATAAAATATTGTCCATATCTGGAAAAATATTTAAAAAGCAAAATTGCTTACGATAGAAAGATGGAATTTTTATATTTCTTGCTCTTAGGTGATGATCCTCATAATCTTAAAGTGATGGAACATTTTACTGAATATAGAGAAGGAAAGTTGAAGAAACATCCCATCTGGTCTGGTGGTAGTATACTTTCTGTGGGAGCATGTGCTAAGGAATGTGTGATAACTACTGGTTGTTCCAGTTTTAACTACGACTTCAGTGTGAACCAACTCTGTGAACTTCTGCCAACCATCCAGGCATTTGGAGAGAAACTCTCTACAGTATGTATATATACACCTTGTCACCATCTGTATGTTTGTCCAAAACCTTTTCACTTTTTCTTTGTTGTCTTCATTATATGCATTTGTTATTGTTGATATATGTTCTGCTTTGACTTTATTTACTTTTATTAGTCCAAATTTGTTTTACATATACATTGACAGAAGAGGGCAAATCCCATATCAAATCTAGGTACTTTGTATCCTTGACTTTACCTGTTTTCTGCATACAGACACATTTTGACGCATCTGCAACAGATGTTTTTTGGAAAACATTGTGACAAAAGGAGCAATTGCCCATGATGAGCAATTTCTCCTTTGGCCAAAATGTGTTCAATTCTGTTTCTAAAACTTTCATTAAAATAGATTTTCCATATTTTTCTCTAGATGATTTCAAAGTTTTCTGTTGCAAATTTGTTGTATGTGGAAAAAGGTAACAAAAAAGCTTATCTGATCCATATTTCAAATGCTGTGTGTTTAATACCACAAAAGAGACACTTTGATGTCAATTAGGATTATTCCATGTTCATGTCATGTTTCTGAATCACACCCCCATGTCACTAAAGCAATAAAAGTGCCCGTTGAGGGCAGATTTGTTGTATGTGGAAAAAGGTAATAAAAAAGCTTATCTGATCCATATTTCCAATGCTGTGTGTTTAATACCACAAAAGAGACACTTTGATAGTGATCATGACCTTTGATGTCAATTAGAATTTTTCCATGTTCATGTCACGTTTCTGAATCACATCCTCATGTCACTAAAGCATTAAAACTGCCCATTGAGGGGCTATTAATTGTCCTCAGTTCTTTTTTTATTTATAAATTATAGTTCAGCTTAGCACAAAGTGATCAAGGTGATCTTTTTGTAAACGCCTTTTGTCCATCATCCCTCCGTCGTCAATAATTATTTTGTGGACAATCTAAAGGCCGCATTTTGAACTCAAGAAAGATGAAACTTTGTCAGAGTTTGTCATGATAAACTTGTGGTCACTCTAAAGGTTGCTTTTTAGCTCGACTATTGGGGGCTATTGCAATTGCCCCGACGTTGGCATCTGCATTGGTTAAAGATTTTTACAAATACTAATATCTTCTTTACCATCAAATATATTTACTTCAAATTTGGCATACTTGTTTCTAATGACAATATAGACATCTGCAGCAAGTCACATAACTTTGTCAACTATATGTGTAAAGTTAAGCCTCTTGTTGTACTTTGGTTTTGTCACAAAAACATTTATGAGCTAAGCTACTTCTTTACCATTTATCAATATTTCTTCATCAAACTTTTGAATTATTGTTAATGACAAAAGGGTTGTAATTCAACCAAACCAAAATCTTTGCATCAAGGTCCCATTTGACAAAATTATGCCCCTTTTTGTACTTAGATTTTGTCATGATAACTTAAAGTCAGCAATAATATTGCCATTTCTTAATATTTCTTCATCAAACTTGCAAATTATATTGCTTGTGATAACATGGTCATCATGTATCCCACCTCTTGATTATACCCCCTTCGAAGAAGAGGGGGTATATAGGAGTCACTGTGTCGGGCTGGTTGTCGGTCTGTGGGTCAGTCGGTTGGAAGCCATATTTTGTTCAGCCTATTTCTTACAAACCATTTGGTGGCATTCAATAAAATTTTACATGAAGCTTCTATACCAAGAGGAGATGGGCATATCTTAAAGGTCTTACAATTGCATGTTATTTTACAGAATTATGGCCCTTTTACTTATTAAGTTATGGTGTAAGTCAAGGTGCTGTTTTGGGGGTATTTATCATATTCAGTGATAGTTCTAGTTTTTTTTCTTCTTCTAAATTTCAAATATACTTTACTTTACCATTATATTATATGGTAATACTCAAAATGGCTTACTTTTTGAAATGTCATTTAATAATTATGCAGAGCGCATAATCAAATAAACAAGGTCACATACAGCCTACCCCACCCCTTAATTCTTATACAATATACATGTTCTTAGACGAAAAAAAACATTTTACTGACTAGCTTATGAATAGTCGAGAATGCTGTCATTTTCTCTCATTTTACCGGTGCAGGTTGAAACATTGTTCTGTTTGTCTTGTGCTATCTATGCTAAGGTTAGCCCATTCCCACTCGCAACACATTATGACGTATATGAAGCAAATGGCTTGAAAACACATAATGATCTCTTTAACCCTTTCCCTCATACAACAATTCTGCAGCAGACGACTTTGAACGTATTTTGTCAAAAAATAGAAAATCTCTATAATTGAATGGATAACCTATGACAAAAAGTGGAAAACATTGTGGCAAAAGGATAAATTGCACGTTCTGTGCAATTTCTTCTTTTGTCACTATGTTTTCAAAAGACGTCTGCTGCAGATGCGTCGGAATGCGTCTGCAAGTGGGAAAGGGTTAAAGTCATCTGCCAGAGATGTGTTGTATGTGGGAAAGGGTTAATTACGAGTTATATAGGATACAAAACTAGGTGACTAGAACAAGTATAAGAAAAATCTTGTGAACACTCCATGAGGCCTCATTTTAATCAAGTAAAATCTTTAATTATTATTTTGAAACACCTTATCATCTCAAGCCATGGTTCTCTCGTGAGTGTTACATGGCAACCATGGCGCTCTTGTTTTTACTTGTTCTCACAAAGTACAAGTGGCTTTCAGACTCGGATCAAAATAAAATCTAATATCCTTTCATCACTTTGTTTGCTATAAATGCTTAGTGCTGCATGTTGTTTGGATAAAATAAACAAGAATTTTGGAGGATTAGACTTTTGAGAAATGGACATATTAATTTATTCACTTTTCGTTAGATTTACTTCAAATTTTGCATGCACATTTTAAGGCATTGATGATCTAAGATGAGGTGGCTAGACATAGTAATGTGTAATTGTTGTTTTTTTGTTGTTTTTTTCAGTCTGGACTGTTTGGACATTTTGAGCGTATCGGATCTGGGCAGAATGTGGAATTTACTTTTGACAGTTTTAACATGAAGCACAATATGCTACACTTTGTTAACTTGGACTTGACCAATGTTCTTGATTATAACAACATTATCTCATCAGCCGGTGTGCTTACAGATCTAACATGTCCAACACCAGGTATTTAACACTATCTTAAAAAGAACAAATCTGCAGCAGACGATTTTGAAATTATCTCGGCAAATGCATGGAAAATCTCTATAAATGTTTGAATAATTACTGAAAAAATGTTGAAAAGAATTTGACAAATGGAGAAATTGCTTGTTTTGAGCAATTTTTCGGTTTGTCATAATGATTTTAAAAGTTGTCTTCTGCAGAGGGGTCAGAAAGTGTCTATATGTGGGAAAGGGGTTAAATCTTCAGACGACTTTTTAGCAATCAACTTTTGAAAATATTGTGGGAAAAAGAGAAATTCTTTATTTTGAGCAATTTCTCCATTTCTATATTGTTTTCAATTGAAAAGCTCTAGTATATTTATAATTTCCAATTGTCATAACATTTGATTACTGGCATGTATTCAAACAAGATGACTCTAAAATATTTTATTAAAAAAAAAAAAAGTAAGATCATATTTCTAGACAACTAAAGAGTAATTGTTACAAATGTTGATAAAGATCTGCCTGGCATCTGATCAAATGTTCATCCTTTATCAATGCTTCTGTGACTATTTAGTGGACATTGCGGATCCAGATCAGACTGTGTAGATGCACAGGTTGATCTGGATCTACTTCATCGTTTCCTTGAAAGAGATTATTAATTGTTTCCTATTTTAGAGTTATTTGCGGTTCTGTCATGCAAAATTCCAGCCTTGGAAATCCTCGTCCAGTGCAGATCTAGATGAGGCTTTGCAGTCTGATCAGAATCTTCTCTTATTGCCATTTACTTCTACAAGAATTGGGAATCTTCTGGAGAATTTATGAACAAAGGCAACTTTGAAAATGTGAACTGCGATTTTATCGTTCTAAAATATTGAGCATACCAATCTTTGTTTTGAAGGACCTTTGATGGATGTCAGTAAAGATGAATTGGTAAAAGTGCCCTGTGAAAGTATGATACCTGAGAACAGACCAGACTTGATGAGATATTGTACAGGAACAAATCATGATGTACCAAATCATAGGTATATTAACTATTAAGCCCTTGACAATATACACGTTTGCAGCACACACCTTTGAAGGTGGCGGGTGTGTGGTGCTAAGAATAGAAAACATTGTGGCAAAAGGACAAATTGCTAATTTTACCATAATGTTTTCAAAAGTTGTCTGCTGCAGATGCATCAAAATGTTCTGCTTGTGTGCCCTATTCGTTTTCAGGTTTAACTGAATGCAATTATCAAAACGTTTTGTGGCCCCAAATAAGAAAAATCTGTACAACTGAGGATGACTTAACCTGACCTATTTGATTTTATCACATAAATCCTCTCTGGGAGTGTCAAAATACCATTACATAAATATCATATGACACTACACAAAAATCATATGACACTACTAGTTTTGTTTCCAAAATGCGGAAACCAAACTATGAAAATGACGTCATAACGTTAGTCACTTTGGTGCCCAAACCAGTAAAGTTCATGTAGAAATATGGTAAACGTTAAGTACATTTTTTCGAAATAAATCACTATATAATATCTCATTCGTGTTTATTTATTATCACTTTTAGTAAACTCATTAACTAAGCTGAATATGATGCTCACCAAGGCTCGCAGCATATCATCTTAGTAAACTTGATTAATAAAAGTGATAATAAATAAACACCCTTGAAATATCCTCTATATATCAAGATGTTCGCTAATAATTTTCAAGGAAAGAGGTAAACAGTCAAAGTCAAACTTATGCTACAAGGGGATGCCCCGCTTTGCATATCCATTGTTCTTATTATGCTCTTTCTTCAAATAAGTTTGAGGGACATATTACCTTGCCTTTGATTATGGGTTAATTCATTACACTCTCTTTTAACAAACCGTTACTTATGAGCTGCATATGCTAGGGTATTGAAATTTTATATATGGGTGTTTAGCATTAAAATAATAGCTGACCAATATTTATTTTATTTTTGAAACATTTGTTACATAGTTGCATCTTTTTTTTACTTTTATTAACCCTTTCCCTCATACAACAATTCTGCAGCAGACGACTTTGACCATATTTTGTCAAAAAATAGAAAATCTCTATAATTGAATGGATAACATATGACTAAAAGTGGAAAACATTGTGTCAAAAGGAGAAATTGCTCGTTTGAGCAATTTCTTCTTTTGTCACTATTTTCAAAAAGCCGTCTGCTGCAGAGGCATCAGAAAGCGTCTATATGAGGGAAAGGGTTAACACTTTTCTAGTTTTTGTCTTAGACACTATTTTGATTACTAACTTCAGGGAAGTAGAAGATGGGGTAGGATCACAGACAATCTTTAATGGAGATGAACAAATGACAGACCAATTGTATACAAGAAGCAACAATTTCATTTCTGGTACTTACTTTATTTATTAACCATTAATCTGATATGCTCTTATTAGAATTGTCTGATATGTAAACATATCTTGATATGAGATATTGGATATGAAGGTCTTGTTAAAATGTTGTCCCTTTTGTGTAATCTTTATCATATTTATTGTTGCTCTGATAAGTATCATTAGAAATAAATTAACCCGTTCTCATTCAACAAATGTGCAGCAGATGACTTGGGGGGAAAATGGGGCAAAAGTACCAAAAATCTTTGTAAATGTTAGTACATGTATAATGATGGAATAAAGCTGAAAACATTGTGACGAAAGAAGAAATTGCTCATCATAAGCAATTTTTCCATTTAGCACAGTGTTTTCAACAGTCTTCAGCTGTAGATGTGCCTGAGAGTTTGAAAGTATTTAAACTATTAATTGATGTGACATTATTAGGGTATAGCACTTTGATAACATCTATTTTAAAATCTTGTAACATAAGAAAAATTGGAACTAACATGCTATGTTTTGAAACGGACTTGGAATAAACTTTGGGAAAATTTGCTCATTTTGAGGTCATCTGTATATAGATGAGAGTTAAACATTGCATTAAGTTACTTGTTATGTTTTTTTCAGCTAACTGGGATGGAATATACGACAATGAAACTAGCATTTTGACATACTCCCTGTCCTTTGGGCGTCAAATCTGTGAGGATTTGATACATGCCCATAATGACCCTCACAGTCACCTTCTACACGAGTCACACTGGACAAACCTGGGAGTTATCACAGCGACTCCGTACTACAACCCATTTCCTCTTGAATGTAATGTTTCTTATTTATTTGACTGTTTGTAGGATATGTCATTTACCTCGAAATAAATCGCAGAGAAAAGATGTGACCTCTAGAGAGTAGATAGTTGAATACCTTGTTGGAAAAGGAACAATTTGTTCAAACATTTGTTTACTGCAGAGGCATTAAAAGTTGTTTGAATCAGGTAATGCGTTCAGGAACCCCAATAAAGCATTGATTTATGTACAAAACTGTTTTTGGTTGTTGAATTTAAGATTTTTTATATTTCAAGTCAAATATTTGACAAGATTTAATCCCTGTAAAAAAGTAATTAACTAAAATGTGCTTATTTTTTTAAAACTGAGAATTTCTTCAGTTAGATGACTTTTAGGCACAGGACTTTCAAAAAGGAATTCTTTTTAATTTTAGCTGGAAAATATTATGCAACGATAAGAGCATTAAACAAAGTGGAATATGGAGGACCTTTTTCAACAACGATTTGTCACACAACACCCCTTGTTATTGACATTACTAAACCATTTGTGTATGAAGTGTACAACATCAAGTATAATGAAGAAACTTATGCCATATCTTTTATTCATAATTCAACGTAAGTACTTTTATACCGTAGGCCCTTTTCCACATGGTAAGGTATCTGCAGTTGATTGATTGATTGGAGTGTAATATAGGGATAATACACATTTTCGAGGGCGTGAACACATTCGAAGGGCGTCCGCAGATGTTCACGCCCGAGAAAATGTGTATTTTCGCTATTATTGCATAAATAAGAGCAAACATCCAATATATCGTCCAGATGTACGATAACCGCTGCAGAACATGAAGAACATGAACTGATAACGATTGACACATTTGACAATTTAAAATAAACAATTTATGTTTTACATATCTACGAACCGATCCTACATTAAGGTTGCCATCGCTGACTCGACACGGGTCAAATTAAATAAATGGTTTTGGATTATATTATGCTCTTTAGCTGTGAGTCATTTGCATGTTACCGCTTATCGAGTTAAAAAAGCTGATATTATTGTTTGATATTACATTTACATTTACATTAACGTTTACAATATGTCTAGATGAAATTGACGGTTTTGGTACCAAATGACTAGCGTTATGATGTCAAACCGCTGACGTGACGTAATTTTTCTAGTATTCGGTCCCAGTGTTTTTAAAATTCCTAGTATTGAACCCACTTTATCGAGCGTATGAGATACTTCGGAGCTGGCCAATCTTTCACTATTTCTATCACACTGTGATTAAAACCATCATGTTTAAACAATGCCTGACATAAATCGCCGACTTTCGGCCAGTAGCTGGGAGATGCAGCGTCCATATTTTGTTTACTAACAGTGCCCGGGTATGCATATGTAAAACATCTAACTGGTCTGAAATGGCACGTGCGTGTGAGAATCGCCTTGTTTATACATGTTTTCTCGCCGTTTATGCCTGGGATTTGCAATGTTTCTGTATCTCTTAAGCTGGTGTAAAACATAGATTTTATGCAATAATGCAGATTCAACAATATTTAAGCTAGATCATGGCATTCAGTTGATATAACATTTGTTTTATGGCTTCCCCATACCAGTACTCCACACACAATTTTCCAAAGAAACTTGCTGTCTTCCCCCATAGATTATTTAGTCCATTGGTGGAAGACAAATGATGACTTTTTTCAATCATTGGAAAGAATTAATTGTCAGCTTGACAGATGCTTCTGCAGCAGACGACTTTTATGTACATTATTGTGGAAGGATTAACCCTTTCCCACATAGACCAAATCTGCATCAAACGACTTAAAAATGTTTTGGCAAAATATGGAAAATCTCTTTGAATGAATGAATAATTATTGAACACAGAGTAGAAAACATCTCTTTTTAAAAAAAGAAAGTATAACTATTGAATAAAGAAGTTTTCCATATGTTTGCCTAAATGATTCCGCTGCCTCAAATTCTTTCTGTGTGGGAGGGTTAAATGTTTCTGCTAAAAGTGAGAATAAGAAATCAAAGGCCAAAACTAGCCTTGTGATGTTTGATACACAAACACTTTCTTCTATAGGTCCATTACAACTACATTTGTACTAGTCTATATTGTTTTGAAAATGTGAGGGGAAATATTTTCTTAAAACCAGCAGTTTTTCCCTTTCTCATACCGTGTTCAGCTCTGCATCCAAAAATATTAATTTAGTTTTCCAGATGGTTTACATATGACCAGTTTTCCTCAATTTGTGTAAAAACAAATGACACTAAAATATTACAGGTGAACATTCAACACTGCAACAGATGGCTGAAAAAATAATGCCAAGCATTTTGATAAGGTCTAGAAATGATAGTATAATTATTGAAGACATTGTAGCAAAAGAAAACATTGTTTTCTAAAGTCATCCGCTGCTGATACCTCCAAAAATATGTATGCATTTAATGAAGGGTTTATCAAATGAAATGAAAGAGTTAGAACTAATAAGCATGTACTTACTTACTGCATAACTTAGCACTGATACTCACCTTTTGAAATTATACATGTAACAGACTAACTCTTTAAATTGTTTAACCCTTGCAACTTTTCTCACTTGCAGACACATTTTAAGCGCATTTGTAGCAAACAACTTTTGAAAATATTGTGGCCAAGGGAGAAATTACTCTGACACAATATTTCTAACACAATCAATAATTATACATGTACTTTCAATTATAGAGAATCTCCAATTCTTTGCCCAGATGTTTTCCAAGTCATCTGCTGCAGTTGTTGTTATATGTGGGAAAGGGTTAACTGGTACAGATAATTTAAGAAACCTCAGCAGCAGATGTTTTGAAATATTGCAGGAAAAGGAGATTATTTTCAGTTTTCCAGATGTTCCTAACTTTCTTCTAATGTTTTCAATGATGTATCTGCAGAAGAAGACTTTTGAAAACATTGTGGCAATAGGAGAATTTGCCCAAATTTAAATTATTATACTATCATTTCCAGAGATTTTTCAAATTTTTCATTTTTGTTTGAGAAAGGGTTATAAAGTGACTATTATTTATTATGATATAACTGTACCATTGTTAGAACATTGATTCATTTGTTTAGTGATCCAGAGTCTGGTACAGTAACTAGTGATGTTTGTCTCGGACGAAGCTCTCGTGACTGTAATATGATGGAATGGCAGCTCTATCCTTTCATTGTAAATATCACACATGTGTTCCATATACCAGATGGTGTGCCTGCTTGGATACGACTAAGAGTCGTTAATAATGGTAAGAATGGACAGTTTCAACTTATAGCTCACAACTTTTGAACAGTAAAAATATTCCGTTCAAACTTATTTATTTTCAATCGCGAAACAAGCTTTAGGCTTATATTAATCATATTCGATGTCTGCTTCCTGTAGACATAGCCAGTACTCGTGCCGTGTTTGTGTAATGATTTCAAAGGCAGAACCCATTCATCATGGGAATCGAAACCATAACTATTTCAATATTACCTAGGTCAAAGCTAAGCAAACCAATATCATTCTTATTTCATTTGAGTAGTATTCATTTGAATGAGTAATTCATTTTAAGAGCTAATTATACGAGCAAAAAATGCTTACTTGGTTAGTCTTCTTTTTGACATATATTGTAATGAACACATGATTAACCCTTTCCCACATACAATTAATCTGCCGCAGACAATTTTCAAAAAATCTTGCCTGAAATATGGATTATATAATCGTTGAATAGAGTTAAAAATATTGTGGCAAGAGAAGAAATTGCTTGTTATGAGCATTTTCTAATTTTGCCATAATGTTTTCAAAAGTTGCCGTATACAAAGGTGTCAATATGTGTCTGTATGAAAGAAAGGATTATGAGATATTTTCACAATGAAAATATATGTTTCCCTGTTGAAACTCCATGTTTTGCTAATATATTTCCTCTTACAACTATTCTATGTACATTTAGAATATTTAATTCTTTGAAAAAAATAGTGCTACAGTACTTTTAACACCTTTCCTATGAAGAGACCTTTTCTGACGCCCCTGCAGCATGATTTTGAAAACAATGGGTCAAAAGGAGAAATGGCTCACAAAGAGCAATTTCTCCTTTAACCACAATGTTTTCAGCTTTATAACATAATTTCTCTCATTTATATATAGTTTCCATATTTTTTATTTAATGTTTCGAAAGTCTTTTGCTGCAGATTTGTTGTATGTGGGAAAGGGGGGTTGAGATACCAAGTTAAGGGGTAGTTAACTTATTTCACCTCCGCAATATCTCTCTTTTTACCAAACGGTGTAAGACGATTCTTTTGGGTAACTTATTAAATTGTCGAATAATGATATAAGAACATAAACTTTGAACCTCATATTAACTCTTTCCCACATACCGATGTTTTCTGATGTATCTGCAGCAGACAAAATTTGAAAACAGTGTTACAAAAGAAGAAATTGCTCATGATGAGCTCTTTCTCTCTTTGCCACTCTGTTCAGTAACTAAGCTTGTATTTATTGAGATTTTCCATAATTTACCTACATGTTTTCAAAGTTGTCTGCTGCAGATTTGTTGTATGTTGAGGAATGGTTAAGCTCTGACTTGTTTAGAGAAATTTTACATAAATGAAATATTTCACCATCCTGCCTAAGTTTTGTTTTACTGACTAATATTTGATCACAAAAATTGTGTGTGTATGTATAACTTACTGAATTATCATTTTATTTTGTTCACAACTGCGTTGTTCCCAAGTTTAAACCCCACCTGATCTCAAGATCTAATATGCTAGTGTCAACATTTCTGCACAATTTGCGTATAAAATGTAGACCAGTGAAATTCACCAATGTTATTCCTGTTTCAGTTCAACTGTTTACAGTAGGGCGTGCTGATCAGGCCATCATTGTTGATGCCACACCTCCAGAACCGGGCTCTGTATTTGATGGACCTCTTTATGAAGAAGATCTGGAATTTACTAAGGATGACTATCAAGTAAAGCATTTCTAACACCAATGTTTTATCAATATATTGTGTCCCCTATTCCTGTTGTTCTATTCTTTCCTTTCTCACATATAACAAATCTGATGTATGAATAAATTAAATATTGTATAGATATGAATTCATTGTGACGAAAGAAAAGATTTCTCCTTTTGCCACAATGTTTTCAAAATACTGCAGATATCTCAAAATGTGTGCATATGGGAAAGCTTTTCAGGGTATGAAAATTCAAACGATTATAATACAAGTGTCCATTTTAAAGCTTATCCTTATATTAAAATGTATACACTGTAGACCAAGAGCAGCCTGCATGTTCATGCAGTCCAATACATTCTTGACTTCATATGTATTTCATTCTTTAGGAAAACTACTTCATTTATATGCAAGATCGTGTAAAGAATCCAGACAGATAATGCAAATTACATGAATTCAGCAGGATAAAGGATGGTACTATGTATCAACAATTAAGAAGTATCCCCTGTAAAATGTTTTAAAAATCTTGATAATTTTGTATGAATTTCCATTTCTATATATATTTTTAGCTCGTCTGTTTTTCAAGGTTTTCGGGGGGGGGGGAAGTTGGGCAATTGTGATTACCTTGATCAATAATTATTCAGGAATGCCCTTTTTTGACTTAGAAAAAAACAGACGAGCGTTGGCGTTCGCTCCGCAGTAGTCTTGTTTACATTCGAAAATATTGGAATTGTTGTAGGACAACTAAACATTTTAGTTGTGTCAAGAAAAATTGGGACATGTAAACGCTAACCACTTGTATCTAGAAGAGTCAAAAAAAAAAATCTGATGAAAAGCTACATCTGTAGCTCAGATGGTGAAATCCTTTTATCAGCTTACCTGAGCACAAAGTGCTTAAGATGAGCTATTGTGATCACTCAACGTCCGGCCGCCGTAAGTTGTACATCGTCCGTTCAAATCTTCTTCTCACCAACTATTAGTCTGATTTTGAAGTTAATTAATAGGAAGGTTCCCTAAGTGGCCATCATAAAATTTAATTCAAACTTCAACTTTTGTTGCGGCAGCATCAGAAAAGGGGGTAAATGCCCAAAATTTAAAAATCTTCTTGTCCAAAAGTACAGGCCCGATTTGAAAATTAATTTGCACAAAATAATGTTCTTTGGGTGACCCTCTACCAAGATTGTTGAAATTGTTGATCCGTTGAAAAACATGGCCGCTGGTGGGGGCGGGGCTTGTTTAACTTATATTGTATATGTAGTGAAAACTTTAAAAAAATTCTTGTCCAAAAGTACTGGCTCAGTTTGAAAATAATTTGACACAAGTGTTTCTTGGGTGACCATCTGCCAAGATTGTTCAAATTATTGTGATATGTTGAAAAACATGGCCACCAGGGGGTGGGGATTGTTTTCCATATATTTTTTAAGTAAGAGCATTGAAAACAGTTCTATTAAATCAGCCGGGCCCCGGAAGCTCAGTTGGTAGCAACGCGGGCTGTCAATACAAGGGTTGTGGGTTGGAACCCCAGCTCGGCCAACATTCTTTCAACAGTTTGACAAAAGTCACTGTGACAAGCGTCATTTGTCTTTCACCAATGGGCTAACAGTCTATGTGGAAAAGCAGCCAGTTGCTCGAAGAGTATATATTGTGTGCGGTACTGGTGTGAGAAAACCAGGAAACATATGAGTAGGTGAACTGGTCGTCGTGATATGACTGAAAAATTGTTGAAAACGGCTTTAAACCCCAATCAATCAATCAATCAATCAATCTATTAAATCAGGTGAGCAATATTGGACCATCATGGTTCTCTTGTCCTATTATGTAGTGCTGTATTGGGAATGCAATAAGATCTCTTTTCACTGGACATGGCTTATATATTGTTGAATGTTTCAGATTTGTACAACATGGAGTGGCTTCTATGATCCCCACAGTGGTATTGCTTCATATGCAATGGGCATTGGATCTGAGCCAGGGTTAACTGATATTGCATCATTGGAGAAAGTAAATTATCGGGAGTACAGTCATTGTATTAGTTTTAATGAATCAACCAAGCTGGTACACAATAATATATATTATGCTGTTGTTTGGGCTAACAATGGTGGCATTAACCAGAGAAATGTGTCAACCACTTCAAATGGAGGTAATGATTGAATTTATTTTGTTATAAATTAGTTCTTTGTTGTGTTTCTCTATACATTTACTTGGAAAAATCATGCTAAAGATGGATGAATCTGTATATCTTATTAACTACAAATGTCAATTAAAATATTTTATCTAATAGAACACATGCAAAAGTTGTCTTCGCGGAGGTGCCAAATGTTGTCCTGTATCAGGGAAAGGGTTCCCCTTCATACAGACATGTTGTGAATCCTCTGCATCAGAAGACTACTGTGTTAACTTTTTTTTGCTTCAAACAACTTCTATTCTGTAACTACTGTAGGACAATTGTGATGAAACTTCATATAGATAGCATTCTCTCAATAGCCTCTTCTAAATTCCTGCAAATAATTTGGATCCAAATTAATTTCTGGTTTCCGTGGCAGCAGATTTTCAAAAAAAAAAATCAGAAATATTCCTAGGGTGACCCTCTATCAGATTCCTTCAAGCCATGTTGATTTGTCAAAATAGATTTTGGAGGGCTGTATATTTAGGAGTTGTGAGTTTGAACCCTAGCTCGGCCAAAACATTTCTGATGTTTGACATTTGACAAAAGTAAATGGCTATAGTGAGAAAATTCTCTTTGGAAAGTATTTGGCTGAAAATCAAATAATTTTGGGTGACACACTATGAGATTCCTTCAAGCCATGTTGATTGGCTTCAAAACATGGCCCTCAGAGGGCGAAGCTGTTTTGCATTATACGGCTATAGAGAAGACATTAAAATATAGAAATGTTCTTTGGAAGGCCCTCTACGAGATTCATTTAAGCTATGTTGATTAGTTCTAATACATAGCCGCCAGATGGTCGGCTGTTTCGCTATATATGGCTTTAGGGAAACTTTTAAAATATTTACCCTTGAAAAGATGTGGCCCATTCTTTTAGCCTGTTGGTAGTGAAGCAATACGGGGACTCTTTGGCCCCTTGCTTAATAATGATGTCATGTTTTTTGGGGAGAATACTAAAAAAATCTCATACAGATTATTAAACTAGTTTTGTCAATTGACAGCAGTAATGTTATTTTATATCACTTGTGCATTTATCAAAATATGATTTTCTATACAACAACGATTTAACCCTTTCCCACTTGCAGAAACATTTTAATTACTCTGCAGCAAATGACTTTTGAAAACATAGTGGCAAATAAAGAAATTGCTCATATTCAATTAAAAACCTTATATTCAATATTTTAAACTAGATCCTTTCAAAGTCGTCTGCTGCAGATTTGTTGTAAGAGGAAGAGGGTTATACTAATCTTGTTAAATGACAGCATTAAAAAAAAAATAGTTTTGCTCATTTGTATATTGTTCAAAAAAACTTGAAAAAAATGGTTAGAACAACAACAGTTTAATAGTAGTTGTATGTAGTACATAAATGTACATTTCAGTGAGAGTGGACATTACACCGCCTGTGGCAGGCGCAGTAGTGGATGGAAAATTACCAGACTTCAAAGACCTTGTATACAGTGCTTCTAAATCTACTGTCAATCTACAATGGAAAGACTACTATGATCCAGAATCTGGTATCCGAAACTACCAGGCCAAAGTCTTGAGGAAAAAGTAAGTGAATAATATAGATGATTTAGCCATTTCACACATACAATAAATGTACAGCAAACAACTTTAAAAACATCTAGGCAAAAGAAGGAAATATCTTATACGAAAGTATATAAATTCATAGAGTTGAAAACATTGTGGCAAAAGGGGTAATTGCTCATCATGAGCATTATTTCTTTATATCACAATTTTTTTTAAAGCCATTTGCCGCGGAGGCGTCAAAATGGGTATTTGGGAAAGGGTTAATCTGAGTCTGGTTGTCTAAGTATAAGCACTGACTTTGGTGGTTTAAAAATAGAATTCACATGTTTCTTTTCAGCCTTTCCCTAGTGCCTCTGCAGCAGATGACTTAGTAAACATGGGATATAAGCAAATTATGTTTTACAAAAATGTTTTCTAATGGAAAGGAAAATCACATATCATGCCATTATTGTGCCCAGATATGCTTTTCTTTAACAATTCTTGAAAAGTGTATTCACAACCCTTATTTACATGCAGACACATTTTGACACATTTGCAGCAGAAAGTTTCTGAAGAACATTGTAGCAAAATGAGCAATTATTGCTCATGATTTCTCTTTTTGACACAATGTTTTTGACTCAATTCAATAATCATTCTTGCATTTATAGACATTTTCCATTTTTTGGCCTACATGTTTTCACATGTTGTCTGCTGAAAATTGTTGTATTTTGGGAAATAGTTTAAAACCTTTCGCACATATAGACGCTTTCTGATGCCTCTGCAGTTATGTACATGTTATGTAGTGGTTTATTTTCCAAATATCTTATACTTTTTGAAAGGGTAGAAATAATTCAATCATTTTCAGTCAAGTTAAAAATAATCCTGTAAGATAAATATGCGTGTGTATGTCAGGCATTTGCTTTGCATTAACCCTTTCTCACATACAGTAAATATTCAGCAGACGACTAGGCAAAAACATGGAAAATCTATAGTAATGAAAGTATAATTACTGCAAAGAGTTGAAATTTTGTCTGCTGCAGAGGTATTAGAAAACATCTGTATGTTTGAAAGGGATATATTTATAAAAATGCCTGCTGCTGAGGCATCAGAAAGCATCTGTATGTTTGAAAGGGATATATTTATATAAAGTTGTCTGCTGCAGAGGCATCAGAAAGCATCTGTTTGTTTTGAAAGGGATATATTTTCTTAAGTCGTAAGCTGCAGAACCATCAGAAAGCATCTGTATAAAAGCAATATATTTCTAAACGGAAATGACAACGAGGCTTGAAACATCAAAGTGGGGTATGACTCCTGCATCCAAGCAGTAATACCAGATTGATAGCCCATCACATGGACCAGTCAAACAGGGTACATTAGGACAACAGTTTCATGGTATACATTTCTGGTTTCTCAACTGTTACATCTAGTACCCTTTACTTGTGGAAAACACCGAAAGCTTACTATGAGACCTTACCAGAATATTCAGTGTTTACAATGCAATACTGTTTTTTTGTTTTTTTCATCTGCATGTGGGAAAGGGTTTAAATGTTTCAACTATGATGAGAAAATGAATCATGTATTATTTTCAGTAATTATTGTTTTTCTTTGTTTCAGAAGTGATGATACATGGGAAACTATACAAGACTGGACATTGAAAAATAACACAGAAGCAACAGCTAATTGGAAAACACTACATTTGTTACACAAAAATGAAATAAAATCTGTTTTAAAGACAACAAACCAAGCTCTGAATGAGATTGAAACAGAGACCAGTGGATTTTTGGTTGATTTAACCCCTCCTTTGATCAAGCATATAGGAGATGGTGAGGACATTAACAGCAATATAGCCTACCAGGTAGACATAACTTGTTTTCAATTTATAGGCAGGAGGAATTTCTCCTGTAAGTCTATTCAATATTTAATCTTTTCCCTGATACAGCAAAACTGCAGCAGACATCTTAGAAATCATCTAGACAAAAAAGTTGAAAATCTCTATAAATGAAAGTATAATTACTGAAATAAGTTGAAAACATTATGGTAACTCTTGTTATGAGCAATTTCTTCGCTTGCCATAATGTTTTCAAAAGTTGCCTGCTGCAGAGGCATGAAAATGTGTCTATATGTCTATACGATGAAATGCCTGAAGAGCAAAATTAAAACAGAGCAAACCTGTTGTTGGAATGAATATAATGAACAGAATTATATTTTGACCATTTGTAAAATTCATATGGTCCATGTTTTACAAAAACTGACTGTTTATACCTTTAAAAAGTCTTATCACCGTAGTTATTCAAGAGATTAATTTTTGCAGACTATGATACAATACCATTTGATTGTATTTGCAATTCATTTACAAAACTTGGAAGGCCGAAATTCATCATGCTATAGTAAGATTAATCCATTCCCACATACAAGACTTCTGCAGCAGACTGCTTTTAATATATCCAGACAAAAATACAAGACATCTGCAGCAGACTGCTTTTAATATATCCAGACAAAAATACAAGACATCTGCAGCAGACTGCTTTTAATATATCCAGACGAAAATACAAGACATCTGCAGCAGACTGCTTTTAATATATCCAGATGAAAATACAAGACATCTGCAGCAGACTGCTTTTAATATATCCAGACAAAATAAAAGACATCTGCAGCAGACTGCTTTTAATATATCCAGACTAAAATACAAGACTTCTGCAGCAGACTGCTTTTAATATATCCAGACAAAAATACAAGACATCTGCAGCAGACTGCTTTTAATATATCCAGACAAAAATACAAGACATCTGCAGCAGACTGCTTTTAATATATCCAGACTAAAATACAAGACATCTGCAGCAGACTGCTTTTAATATATCCAGACAAAAATACAAGACATCTGCAGCAGACTGCTTTTAATATATCCAGACAAAATACAAGACATCTGCAGCAGACTGCTTTTAATATATCCAGACAAAAATACAAGACTTCTGCAGCAGACTGCTTTTAATATATCCAGACAAAAATACAAGACATCTGCAGCAGACTGCTTTTAATATATCCAGACAAAAATACAAGACATCTGCAGCAGACTGCTTTTAATATATCCAGACGAAAATACAAGACATCTGCAGCAGACTGCTTTTAATATATCCAGACAAAAATACAAGACATCTGCAGCAGACTGCTTTTAATATATCCAGACGAAAATACAAGACATCTGCAGCAGACTGCTTTTAATATATCCTGACGAAAATGTGAACAATCTCTGTAAATGAAACAAGATTTTTTTAAAAGAGTTAAAAACATTATGGCAAAAGGAGAAATTGCGCATGATGAGCAATCTCTCCTTTGGCCACAAATTTTAAAAAAATGATCTGCTGCAGAGGCATCAGAAAATGTCTGCATCTGGGAAAGGGTTAAAATCACATCAGAATTGAAATCAGGATAAATTTCCGTTATTTAATAGTTTGTTTAGATTGTGAAAACATTGAGAAATACAATTTCTGTATCCCATTATCTTTCAAGGGTTATTAAAGTAATAATATGAGGGGCCTAACTTTGCAATATTATGGTTAGATATAAATGTATATGTGACATTTGACCACCTGTGATGAAGTGGTAGTGTGTCTGCCTTGGGTGCAGGAGTTTGCGGGTTCAATCCCAAACCGGGTCATACCAAGTACTCTAAAAATGGAAGTACATGTAATGACTTTCCCTTCTTGGTGCTCAGGTTTGTGGTATAAGCATTACGGCCCACTTGTTGTAGTGATAAATGCATAACTTGTACTGGAAACTTAACAAGGAAATGCCGTGATATAAAAGAAATTGTTCAAGGCAGCGTAAAACACCATACAAACAAACCAACGTATATTTGACTTTGATTGTATCTTAGGTTGATTGAAATGTTGATAAATAATTGTGAAAAATTATGAGCTTGTGAATCAATTTTGGATCTTCTTGCATGTACAAACAGTGAAAATTAAGACGAGCCCTTGCATGTGCATTTTCTCTCGACAGCTTTCCCTGTCTGTCTCCTTTTAATATTGTTCTCAATGCAACTTTTGACATAAAAATATAGAATTATCGCTACACTAGTTATATATAGAGGATATTTGTTTGTTTTGAGTGGATATGGAATATATCTCATCAAGAAGTGATACAATTGAAAATGTTAAAATTGTATCACTTCGAGTTGAAATATATTCCATATCCACTCAAAACAAACAAATATCCTCTATATATATCTAGTGTAGCGATAATTGATGATGAAATAATGGAACTATTTGGTGTCTTCGTACCTGTTCACACGCAGACGAATCTGTGCGAATGTATTTGTTTACTACACAATGTCAGACAATGACAATAAGTCCGATTTGTTAAATTTATGAAATATGGATTTATACATGGGTATAGATAAGATAAGGTTTTTATCACATGACTACGGTGGCACAGAGGTGACATGTGTATGTTTTTATTTATCTTGTGCGCACGACATACTAAGTCGTACGCACGAGATAAAATAAGTTGTGCGCACAAGTTACTAAGTTGTGCGCATGAGATACTAAGTTGTGCGCATGAGATAATTAAGTTGTGCGCACGAGTTACTATGTCGTGCGCACAACTTAGTATCTCGTGCACACAACTTAGTAACTTGCGCGCACAAGAAACTAAGTCGAGATAAATAAAAACATACACATGTCACCTCTGTGCCACCGTACATGACAATGCTTGTATCCAATCTAAAAAATATACCCATTACGTATTTCTATATATATATATATATAACGTGTGTAGTATAACATGACCAGAAACTTAGAAAATGACCTCATACCTATATCACTCACTGTGTGGGTGATATGGATTATATCTCACTGATAGAACTCAGTATCTCATTGTTTAGCATTAAATAAATCTATTTATTATCTATATGTTTCCCACAGAGTGACGACACTTCAATCAGTGTGAATTTCGACTTCTTTGATCCAGAGTCCCATTTGAATAAACTCAAAGTTCAAATATTTGAAACTAGGCATGGCAGTAAACAGCAGATTCACCCAGGTATATATCCCTTTCTTTGCTCATTGATGCCTTAGTAACTGACAACATTTTGAAATTATTGTAGAAAAAATAAATATTGCTTGACACAAGCATTTTCACCTTTTTAGCTCACCTATGCACAAAGTGCAAGGTGAGCTTTTGTGATCGCTCACCGTACGGCGTCCGTCGTCGTCGTCGTCCGTCCGTTCACATTTTCCTACAAACGACTTCTCCTCCTAAACCAATTAACTAAATTCAAAATAATTTTACTGGAATGTTCCTTGGGTGGATCTCTTTCAAACTTGTTCAAAGAATTCTATTCCATTCAGAACTTTGGCTGCCACGGCAAAAAAAATGGGGAAATTTACCAAAACTTAAAAAATCTTCTTGTCCAAAAGTACTGGCCTGATTTGAAAATTATTTTGCACAAAATGTTCCTTGGGGTACCTTCTACCAAGATTGTTCAAATATTTCTGATCCGTTGAAAAACATGGCCACCAGAGGGCGGAGCTTGTTTTCCTTATATGTGCATTGTTAAATTTTAAAAATCTTCTTGTCCAAAAGTACTGGCCCGATTTGAAAATTATTTTGCACAAATGTCCCTAGGGGCACCCTTTGACAAGATTGTTCAAATATTTACGATCCGTTGAAAAACATGGCCGCCAGGGGGCGAAGCTTGTTTTCCTTATATTGTCGTATAATAGCTCAAGACACACAGCTTAGTTCATAAGATATTTAATACACAGTCTGAAAGCATAGAGAGCCGACGGCTATAGCCGGTCTGCCTTCAATAGTGTAACTCCCCTCTTTACAAAGAGCCTTCCTAACTTTACATAAACGGTGACCTGTGTATCCTTGACAGGTGGTCACGTATGTTGTAGACAGTCAGTACATTAAGATGTAACCTGTCATTCAGAATACTTCATATATACGTGAACAAGCCCCATCCTAAGAATAATATCCATTATTCTACACCTCCTAATGTCATTTGAAAAGAAAGGAAAAATATCCAACACTAGGTGTAGGTTGAAACTAACATGAAAGATCATTAAACCCCAAAACAACAACAATATTTTAACAAACAATAAAACATGATAAATAAAGAGTTGACGTTAACACAAAACTCAAAGTATGGTGAGAAATATAACACACACATGTCATAGTATTCCATATTAATTAACAATATCATAATAAATGAGTGTCTTTAGGTCTGTTTTTGGAATCTGTAGTGTCTGCAATTTTAAGGTGAATGAATGTTCCATAATGTGCATTCTGTTCATGACGCAGAATGGCACAAAATTGTTGATTGATATCGCCTCAGGTTGTTTTCCTGTATCGTCCCATCGTGACAAATATCTTGAAAGTGCCGTAGGAGAATTTGTTTTGACATTTGACTTGAAGATTGTGGGTTCCTAATGATAATTTTATTCCCATATCACTTGAACAGTTCTTGAACCAAAATGAGGTTTTAACAAGGAATAGTACATACTTTTAATGTTAATAGTTGCACAGCGTCGGTTGTTAAGTCGGTGGAAACTTCGCCGGTTGTCATCGGTTTGCTGGAGAATAGTGGAACCGAAATAATCCTACAAACGTGTTAGCTGTCTGGTGCCCGTTCGATGTTCACAACCCTCTTAATTATTTTTTTGTTGGAAAATGGAGGGATACACTATGGAAAAGATGGAAGTGTATTTACGTTGGTATCTATCCGAACTTAGATGCTCTATGAATAATTGTCATATGTGCCTTTTGGTAAGGTCAAAGATGGAAGGTTCAGATTGCCTTGTTACCTTTCTCTTTCAATGTCCATTGACTTATCTGAATATAGCTGTCATCCGGATCGTGTGTGGTGATTTACTGACTTAAACAGTATTCCATAGGTCGGACATGTACAAGAGAAACAATTTAACGCAATTCAAGTTTATAAAACAGCTCTCAATTTGCTTTGAATCTAACTAGTCAATTTAACTATAATTAATTTAATCTATTGGATATTTATTTGTAATACGAAGATAACTATATGAAAATTTAAAAACAATAACAAACATTTAAAGTAATAACAATATACCAGTATATTTTATGTACATCTGTTTCTATCTCTAGAAAGTAAGCCCTACAGCTTTAATTATTACTCGCAAGTAAAATCGGTTAACACCGTTCATGTTAACAAAACAAGGTTATGCGCCTTATTTAATGTAAGTATATGAACCATTTACCTATTCAAATCGTATGTCCGCTTAGAAAGCGATTGTCTCTTAAGAACTTGTCCCTAATTCTTTTATCATTACTATTCAGTAAACAAATAGGTTAACACCATGTATGTTAGGAATATTAGGCTATTCACCTGTTATTTATTTCAAAACTATCCACTCGCATTATCGAGCGATCACAATATCATTTGAATATATGTTGATATGTTCTCAACAGTTTTGTATTATTCAAAATACACATTACTAATTAAATGTACTACCAATTTCAAATCATTTGAAGTAAATGACCTTGTAAATAGTGTACGTTAATTATTGAAAGTATGCATATAGAACACGATACATCTGTCGAAACTTATATAAGATACATCTGTCAACACTTAATTATATTCACACGTTCCAAGAACGACTCTAAATTTCAGCATTTATGTTTTAACCCAATTTCTTCATATATATTTAGCTACTTTGAAATATGCTGAACTCATGAACTATAAGTTATAAATGTTACTTAAATAAAATTTACTTTGAATGTAATTCGACCAAATTATCAACTCAAATGATAATGTTTAATTTGTGTATGCAAAGGGGCGTTTTATTGCTGCCGGGGAGTAAAAAAATTGACTAAGGCCTGTCAATGACTAAACTATCCAACTAATACAGATATACAAAGTTGATCACTAGGAGTGTTGAGCTGTCAAGCAAATCATTAAAATATCCCAATGAACATGTTCACATTCCAATATTGTGTAATAGCAAAACCAACTGATGGCTAATGAAATCACCTGTCATTACCAAACATATGACATTTTAAACCCTTTGCATATCAATGAAATCTACTTGTGTTGTTATAAGCCGGAGTTTAAACGTTTGAACTTACACTTGATTTTGAAATTGAGATCGTTTACAACGGAAATTGCTGAATCTGAAAAAAGACATGGATTGTTCCGGAAACAAATAGATACAGAGACTAGCAACCTTGCGAAATCTCGCATTGTATCTAGAGTATGGCAGGAAAATTGCTGATCATAGTAATTGTTCTGCCTGCGCTTGATAAAACTAACAACCGTCTGACAATCCCATATTTTACTAGCAATGACTGCCATGCAAAATATAAAGCAAGAAATGAGCATTTCAATCATCTTTGCAATTTAAATTTAATACTTCTGTATATAAAATGGCATTTGATTTTTGTTCACAAACATTTTACGGTTTAATTGCAAATAGGCAAACCTGAATATATACTATTTTGAATTTTAAGGAATAATTTTGATGAAAAAATAAAAATTAAGGATTTAGTTAACTGATCAGTTAGATTCTGTAAAGATTGCGTAAACTGTATTCATAGACATGACACAACAAGAAATAACAGTTAAAAAGTCAAGTAAATTGCACCAATCTTTGATCCCTATAGTGGTAGTACTTCTGTTGTTCGTATCCTTGGTCAAGCGGTATCAAAAAGACCTCTGTCGTATAATTACTCAAGACACACAGCTTAGTTCATAAGATATTTAATACACAGTCTGACAGCGTAGCGAGCCGACGGCTATAGCCGGTCTGCCTACAATAGTGTAACTCCCCTCTTTATAAAGAGCCTTCCTAACTCTTACATAAACAGTGATCTGTGTATCCTTGACAGGTGGTCACGTATGTTGTAGACAGTCAGTACATTAAGATGTAACCTGTCATTTAGAATACTTCATATATACGTGAACAAGCCCCGTCCTAAGAATAATATCAATTATTCTACAATTATGTGCATTGTTAAAACTTTAAAAATCTTCTTGTCCAAAAGTATTGGCCTGATTAAAAAATTATTTTGCCACATGTTCCTTGGGGCACCTTCTACCAAGATTGTTCAAATATTTCAGATCCGTTAAAAAACATGGCCGAGGGGGTGTATTTTCGATCCGTTTAAAAACATGAAGCTTGTTTTCCTTATATGTGCATTGTTAAAACATTACAAATCTTCTTGTCCAAAAGTGCTGGCCCTATTTGAAAATTATTTTTAGCACAAATGTTCCTTGGGGCACCCTCTACCAAGATTTTCCAAATATTTCCGATCCGTTCAAAAACATGGAGCTTGTTTTCCTTATATGTGCATTGTTAAAACTTTAAAAATCTTCTTGTCCAAAAGTGCTGGCCAGATTTGAAAATAATTTTGCACAAATGTTCCTGGGGCACTCTCTACCAAGAGTGTGGAAATATTTTCCAATCCATTGAAAAACATGGCCGCCAGGTAGCGGAGCTTGTTTTCCTTATATGTGCATTGTAAAATCTTTAAAAATCTTCTTGTCAAAAAGTACTGGCCCGATTTATAGATAATTTAGCACAAATGTTCCTTGGGGAATCTTCTATCAAAATTGTTCAAATTAATCCAATCCATTGAAAAACATGGCCGCCAGAGGCGGGCTTGTTTTCCTTATATGTGCATTGTAAAATCTTTAAAAATCTTCTTGTTTTCCTTATACATGTATGTGCATTGTAAATCTTTAAAAATCTTTTTGTCCAAAAGCACCTGCCTGATTTAAAAATCATTTGGCACAAATGCTACTTGGGTGACCTTCTACCAAGGTTGTTCAAATAAATTCGATCCGTTGAAAAACATGACCACCAGGGGGTTGCCTGTTTTCCTTTTATGTATAGAGTAAAAACTTTGAAAACTATTGAAGTTCTATTAAATCAGGTGAGCAATATAGGGCCAACTTGGCCCTCTTGTTTGTATGTTAGAGAGGGTAAAGAAACAGTTAAATTGGGATCATGTTGCTCAGGCAGAAGGTCAAATTCACTTATTAGAAATACACTGAGGGTAGTTTTCCTGGAGCAGCGCTCATTTGTTAATTTGTTAAACAGTTTCAGCAGGAACTTGGGTTGCACTGGATGATGCTACACTTACGTCTTTTAAACAAGATGGTTTGAGTCTGACTTTAGGTCACAGATACAGTGTTCGAGTTGCTGCTACCAATGGCGCTGGACTTTTATCGGCTTATGAAACTGATGGCGTTCTACTGGACACAACTGCACCAACTGTAAGTTTTGTAAAATTGAGAAAGATACACATTTTATAATGTTATCAATATGGCATTTTTGACAAAAATGTTAAAGCGTACACACTTTATACTCAGAGAGGCAAACTATCTTTGAAATGGATAACATAAATCCATTCAGATAAGCAGAACAGAAAAACCAATCAGAGTAATTGACATTTGATGGAACACTTTTGAAACAGCATTGAACAAAATGAAAGTGGTATAACAAATAATATTCCTGATATTTGTTTACTTTCTGTGCAAGCTGAGACAATCACAGTTCTTTTATATATATTTCCATATACTCGGGTCTCTGAAGTTTGTAAGCCTAAGCTTTCAAAGAACCACGTTGGCGAGGAATAAATGAATCCTGAGACATCAGAAAATCTTTCAACACTTCTCAGTTGACTGCTTGTACTATATCACCTTAGAAAAGGCTGAGAATAATGATGTCATGAATTTAGGATAATAACAAAGTTATAATGCTCTACAATATACTGTTAAATTGTGATACATGAATGATAATCATGTAGTTATGTCTAAAGTAAAATAATTAATTATCAAAAGTATTACCTTATAAAACTTGATTTTAAAATTGGCATACATGTATCAGATATCCAGTTTAATGCATTATTATGGTTATTGAGTGGCAGGGTAGTCCAGTGGTTAACACAATGGACTGTCAATCCAGAGGTCTGGTGTTCAAATCCTGGTCCGGGTTCTGGTAATTTTAGGGATGCTTTTAAGCGTCTCCCACTCAACTAGAGGTCAAGTGCTGGTCACTTCCAGGAAAAATAACCTTGTGTGTATCGATGCTATACATGGGGCACGTAAAAGAACCAAGGTGTCTTTTTGGAAAGAGCTAGGGTATCGCACCCGGACTCCCTTGTATCTAACTTTATCTGCTCGCTAAATAGTAAATTCTGCATGGCAAGGGTAAATAAAAACAAACTAATAATAATGCATTATTTCTAATTATTTCTTTTTAGATTTCCAATCTATATGTTGGGATTCTTGGTGGTGAAGAAGAAATACTAGTCGACGGATATTCCTGGCAATCAGACCATGAAGGGATAAAAACATCTTGGATAGGCAGTGATCCTGAATCGGGAATCACAGGGTTTCAGTATACTGTAGGAACAACAGAAGGTAACACTGTGCTATTTCATCATCTCCTGTCTTAACCCTTTCCCACATACAGCAAATCTGCAGCAGATGACTTTGAAATCACATAGGGCAAAACACTGAAAATCTTTACAATTACTGAATAAAAGTTCAAAACACTCTGACCAAAGGGGAAATTATTCGTTTTCAGCAATTTCTTCTATTGCCACAATGTTTACATAGCAGTCTTCTGCAGAGGCGTCAGAAAGTGTCTATATGAGGGAAAGGGTTAAGTTAAGTGTCTCTATACAAGTTTTAAAATGCCTTGTATTTAACCCCTTTCTAACATACAGCAAATCTGTGACTTTGAAAATGTTGAGACAAAAATATGGAAAATATTTATGCAAAAATAATTTTTGAATTGAATGCATTGTGATAATACAAGAAATTGCTAATCCATAGGCAATTTCTTCTTTTTGCCACAATGTTTATAAAAGTAGTCTACTGCAGATGCATCAAAATGTGTCTGCAGACGGGAAAGGGTTAAGCATAATTCTACTTGGATTGTGAAGCAAGTTCTTACTACTAATATTATATTTTCTTGTTCCTTTACTCTCAACCAGTGCTCACACCAAGTGTGTGAGGAGGTCCCAACTGTTGACGTGCTCTCTTCAGAATTGAACCGGTCACCTTTGGATTACTAGGTTGACACTCTGAGCCACTGTCTATCACTTTTATTAGGTAATCTAGATGACATGATAATCCTAAACTGTCATGATAACAACAAATATTTAACCCCTTCCAATATACAGATGCATTTTGATGCCTCTGCAGCACACCACTTGCGACAATATTGGTAAAAAAAGGACAAATAACTCATAAGTAGTAATTTCTCCTTTTGCCACAATGTTTTCAACTTTATTCCATTATTATACTTTCATTTACAGTGATATTTCACATTTTTGCTAATTGTTTTCAAAGTCATCTGCTGCAGATTTCCTGCATGTTGGAAAAAGGGTTTAAAAAACTGTTCTTGTTACCCCTCAGGTGGAAGTGAAGTTTTAGATTGGACAATTGTGGACGGAGCTAGTATTGATGCATATCTAATGTGTTCCCTGACTGATACAGACCTTGATACCTACAGTCCTGTGTATTATGTTAGCCTTAAAGTAAAGAATGGAGCTGGTCTGTGGAGCCAACCAAAAACATCGGCACCTGTTGTGGTGGTCCAAGAGGATAAAGCAGGTTTGACTACATTTGAGTCTTGATGAGGGTTACTAGGCTTTGGTACAATGTAGATTTAGATGTATCCTTTGGCTGTCCCTCATGCTTTGACTTCATTATAAAATGTGGGTATCGGTCGGTGATACATATGTTTCTTTGCACACTTGTGATTTTAGCATGTAGAATTTAACCTCAGCTATTTTCATGAACAAAGAAAAGCATTGAAGTTACAGTCAAACCTTGTTTACAAACCTCTAGATATGAAAAAGTAAACATGTCTTAACTTTGCAGTCTCTCTCGTATGACCCAATTAAACTGTAATTGTAAGTAATCAAGAGAACAGTCTCACAGACTTGATTCTCCTGAGTATCCACATCAAAGGTGTTATATGTTTTTCATCTTTCGGTCAGTGTAAAATACTATTGAATTTCTGTGTCTTTTATTTTTGCTTTCTAAGTTCAAAACAATTGTTCAGCATGACAAGAGTTCATTTGTTCAAAAAAGTTTATGATATCAAACTATCATATATACTCTATACACACACAAATATCAGAACTCTTATTTATAACCCCATAAACAAGATGTAAGAATTAGTTTTTAGTCTTACTGATATGGTCTTTTAGATCTTATGTCTTCTTTGGAAAAAAATGGAAGAAAACATTGTAGAATGTTTAAATTTGGAAGCATAATCTTGATACAGAATTGAAAGCATTGTGGGAAAAGAAGATATTGCTTTCATTTAGCAACATCTCCTTTTTGCACAATGTCTATCAAGACTTATTTGCTGCAAAGGCATCTAAAGAAGTCTGTATACGATAAAGTAATAACCCTTACCTACATACAACAAGTCTGCAGCAGATGACTGAACAATTTCCTTTTGTCACAATGTTTTCAAAAGCTGTCTGCTGAAGAAGCATCTGAAAGCGTCTCTATGTTGGAAAGAATTATTTGCTTGCCTATAATGACCCAATGGTAACCTTATACAGGAATAGTAACAGATGGTCCTTTGACGGGATTCGAGAATGACATAGATTACCAATCTGACACACATACAACCACCATCACGTTTTCTGGATATGAGAGTGCTTTACATGGTATCAAGTCATTTGATTGGACTATTGGAACGTCATCAGGAGCTGAGGATATAAAACCTTACATGGAACATGGTATTATCTATGAGGAGTCTTTGGATGTGGTTGGAGGAGGTATGTCGCATTTATTTTACCATTTCATTGTAGCAGACTATGTAGGTAAAGGAGCAATTTCTCCTTTTCTGATGATGTTTTTAACTCGGTTTCAACACTTACCTTGTAATTTACCAAATATTAAAATTCCCTCAGATGTTTTTGAAATAGACACATTAGAAAATACTGTATTAGGTAAAAAGTAAAATGTTCTGAACAGTTATAAAACCTGCTCAGCCAATATTGTATTGTAAGGATGACACTTCCCTGTGTGTCTGTATATCACTTCTTGACTTCAATTATAGCTTATGGCAGGTGATACATCATGTGCTAAAATTTTGCTACAAAAAGCCAGTCATTGCATGAATATGTTGATGTGATTACTGATACAGGAAACACTTTGGTATGGTGAATATTTGATAAATCAAACAAACAATATAAGTTTAAGAAAAGTCATACTTGAGCTACATTACAAACTATTATGTGAGTTTAAGTTTATTGTTCCTGCAAAATATGATAATAACACAAAACATTGAAAGGTTTTTAAATAGATTTAATCATAAACTAATAAATGACAATTTAGGTGTAGCAAGTGCTGGTCTGGCCCAATCTGCATTAGAACTAGATCCCAGTCAGAGGTACTACACCACTTTGAGAGCCATCACAAATGCTGGACATGTACTTCAGGCCACATCAGATGGATTCACTGTAGATGTTTCTCCTCCGGAAGTACAGATAGAGAGGTAAACATACAGTTCTTAGGTTGCTTGTCCTTGTGAGCAGGGTTGGGGTTAGACAATTAGTTTTGTATTCTTTCATCTCGCTGATAAACCCTCAGTGTGTCTCTTTTGAACTATGTGATACAATGTGTAGCTGGGCACCTTGGGTAGGATTTTGGTATATTTTTATATATTGGTAGTACCAGAGTCATGTCCCATTATAAAGGTTTTCCTTAACAATATGACAATTTTGTAGCAGATTTTGTCAAAAAAAAGAAAATCTCTATAATTGAATGGATTAAAAGTGGCAAACGTTGTGGCAAAAGGAGAAATTGCTCGTTTTTTGAGCAATTTCTTCTTTTGTCACTGTTTTCAAAAAGCCGTCTGCTACAGAGGCATCAGAAAGCGTCTGTATGAGGGAAAGGGTTAACTTTTGCCTAGATATTTTCAGGTCATCTGTTGCAGATTTGTTGAAAGAAGGAAGAGGTTAAGGTTCGGTTTCCCATTGTGTAACTCAAATCAAGATTAAAGTTCAATATCTTACAGGCTCTCAGTTTTGTTAACCCTTTCCCTCATATGGATGTTTTCTGACGCCTCTGCAGCAGACAGCTTTTTTGAATACTAGTGACAAAAGAAGAAATTGCTCAAAACAAGCAATTTCTCCTTTTGCCAAAATGTTTTCCATTTTTAGTCATAGGTTATCCATTCAATTATAGAGATTTTCCATATTTTGACAAAATATGTTCAAAGTCGTCTGCTGCAGAATTGTCGTATGAGGGAAGGGTTAAATGATAAAAGCTTTTGTTATTTTTGAAAATATTTGCTTGTTGCTTCGCTTGCCTGATATCTGTATATCTTAACATAGCAGTTTGACTAAGTTACAATTATTAGGAGGCATCGCATGTGTGCCTTCACATGCTCTTGTTTTATATAATGTTTGAATTTTTATTCTTAGCTTATCCGAAGTGTCACCTTTAACTTCAAATGATGTCATTTTCCAACTTGACGAATCCACATTATCCGCTCAATGGCACTATCATGACCCAGAGCTACACAACCCTGACTTATATGACAATATTACGGACAACTGGTACATTGTTGGAACAAGTCCATACAGCAATAATTTGTATGATGCAACATATCTGGATATCACAGAAAATGGAGAAAGAGAACTTGAAGTTGGTGCTGTTGCTCCTGCTAAAGATGGTAATGGGTGTTTACATGATACAGGCAACTGTTAACTCTTTCCCTCATACGACAATTCTGCAGCAGACGACTTTGAACATATTTTGTCAAAAAATAGAAAATCTCTATAATTGAATGGATAACCCATGACTAAAAGTGGAAAACATTGTGGCAAAAGAAGAAATTGCACATTTTGTGCAATTTCTTCTTTTGTCACTATGTTTTCAAAAAGCCTTCTGCTGCAGAGGAGTCAGAAAGCGTCTATATGAGGAAAAGGGTTAACTCATCTGTAGCAGACACATTTTGAAATCTCATCTGTAGCATATGCATTTTGAAATTGTTGGGAAGAAGCAATTTGCTGAACATAAGCAATTTCTCCTTTTCCTTCAATGTTTTAACAATGTATCTGAGTGATACTTCAAATTGACTAGGTGTTAAAAGTTTTTTCTTGTATCTTTACTAAGCAGAAGACACAAGATATCATATCAGCTTACTAATTTACTCTCCTTTCAATCTATAATGATCAATAACCTTTACCCTTATATAATTTGCGTCGATGGTGTAGTGGTAGAGCATCCGCCTTGGGTGCAGTGGTAGAACATCCACCTTGGGTGCAGGATGTCGCGGCTTTGATCCTTGACTGGGTCATACCGAAGACTTTAAAAAATGTTATAAATGGTTTTCCCTCCTTGGCGTTCAGCATTTTGGTGTTAACATTACAACTGACTAGCTGGTGTCAGGATAAATAAACCAGTAGTAATGGTAAATTACCCAGGAAACATTGTGATTTGACTGAAAACTGTTGAAAGTGGTGTTAAATACCACTCAAACAAAACAAACTCTAATATAGATGACTATTGTCGACTCTGAAACTAACCACTCTTGAAAACACAATTTTTTGCCAAGGTGTCTTCTGCTGCAGATTTGATGTTTTTGGGAAATGGTTAAAATGGAAATCCTCTTATTATTTTGAAAATTGCCCCCTTTCCCACAAAGTTTTAAGATTGTTTTGCCTCAGCTATTTTCAGCGCCAACTTCTGTATAAATGTCATATCAGATAATAGGATAATCATATATTTGTAATTTTATAACCCAAATTTCTATAAATGATTATATATAGTGTGAAATAGAATTATAGAAATACATATACAATTTTAAGTTGATGTAAGAAGTCAAATATTGCAGGAGTTTGTGGAAAAATTAACAAAAAGCATCAAAAGAGAAGTAAACAATCAACATGTCAAAGCTGCTTTGTTGTCCATATTTTAAAAATACATGTAACAGTTAAAAAATGTACCTTTGTTTAGGTAAACCCACTATTCTATCTGTGTATGCGAAGAATGGGGCTGGTCTTGTAGGCAGTGTCAGAGGACCCTCCGTGATATATGATAACTCACCCCCTCTACAAGGAATAGTGTCTTGTTCTAGATATGTGCAGGTGGGTTCATTTTTCTGTGTATATTCTCCTTTTTTCAACCTTTGGGCTGTAAATGGGTTTTTTAGTATTTCCCTATTGCAGAACTATTCAGACACCTCATGCAACAAAGAACATACAAACAAAATGCGTAAAATGAGGACATTTCTTAAAACAAGCAATTTCTATTTTTAGCTCACCAGGGCACGTAGTGCTCAAGGCGAGTTATTGTGATCGCCTTTTGTCTGTCGTTCGTCGTCCTGCATCAACATTTGCTTGTTAACACTCTAGAGGCAACATTTTGCATCCAATCTTAATGAAAGTTTATCAGAACATATATCTCCATCAACTCTAGGGCAAGTTCGAAACTGGGTTGTGTGGGGTCAAAAATTAGGTCACTAGGTCAAATTTATGAACAATCTTGTTAACACTCTGGAAGCCACATTTTTGGCTTGAGCATGTTGAAACTTTGTCAGAATGTTTGTCTTAGTGATTTCTATGCCAAGATCGAATATAGGTCATGTTTGGTCAAAAACTAGGTTACTAGGCTTAATTTAAGGAAAATCTTGTTAACACTCTAAAAGCCGCATTTTAAACTTGAGCATGTTGAAACTTTGTTAGAAAGTTTGTCTTGATGATATCTAGGCCAAGTTCAATTATGGGTCATAATCAAATATGGGTTGGTCAGGTCAAAAACTAGGTCACTAGGCCATATTGTATAAAAATCTTGTAGAGATTGCATTTTTGACTTGAGCAGCTTGAAATTTTGTCAGAAAGTTTGTCTTGATGATATTGCCATTGGCGCTGAAAGAGTTAAATCTTAAAAAGCCCATTCTCAGGTGAGCGATCCAGGGCCTCATGGCCCTCTTGTTACCCACAAAGTTTCAACTCTGAATCAAAATTTAACTCCCAAGATCCTAGATGTTACAATATTGATCTCAGATGTTTTTAAAGCAGAAGACTCATACAACATCTTGAAAAAATGGAGTAGTATTATCATACAGAGCTGGAAACGTTTTGGGCGAAAGAACATATCCATATGTTGCCACACTTTTACAAAAGTCATCTTCTGCAGAGGTTCTATAGACATTTGTGTCATGTAATGTGTTCATTCATGTTTTCAAAAGCCGTCTGCTGCAGAAGCATCAGAAAGCATCTGTATGTGGGAAAGGGTTAAAGGTTATTATCCCCTCGGCTAACGAAGTTTGCGATGGGAATATAGTAACAGGACCGTTGTTCGTTTGTCTGTGCGTCCGTCCGTAACAACCTTGTGACCACTCTACACTGAACATCCTTCGACCGATCTTAACCAAACTTGGTATACAGTTAGTACAGGTCTAGAAGCCTATTTATTTTCAAAGTAATAGGTTAAAAGGTCAAGGTCAAAATTGGACTTTGACTATTTTCCCATATCAACAACCTTGTGACGGCGCTACACTAAACATCCTTCGGCCGCTCTTAACCAAACTTGGTACAGTTAGTATATGGCAAGGTCTAGAAGCCTATTTATTTTCAAGGTCATAGGTTAAAGGTCAAGGTCAAAATTGGACTTTGACTATTTTCCCATATCAACAACCTTGTGACCACTCTACACTGATCATCTCTTGGCAGATCATAACCAAACTTGCCACGTATGGCAAAATAGTAGTTCTATTTTTTTCGATCACAAGATAACTCAATGTGATGATTGAATACTGAGGGGATGCATGTGCTTTGCAGTGCCCTTGTTTGATCTAACAGCATGCTGATTTGCATGGATACTTTCAATGATAAAATATACAGTCATACTTTCAATGATAAAATATACAGTCATACTTTCAATGATAAAATATACAGTCATACTTTCATGCTGGATTATACAATTGAGGACCTATATTATAGTGCTTGCCCTGCTTGTTTGTTGCAAAAACTTATATATTTTAACCCATCTAAGATTGGACTTGATTAGTTAAGTTTTGTTTTATTGGGGATTTACCCAATTTGAACATTAATTCAGTAATATCATGGCCCCAATTCACTTATTCGTGATCCCTGGGTAGACAAGACAGTATTAAGCTAGGATAGGTTCTTCTCCTAAGAGCAGTCAGCCATGACTGCCGAAGGTCGGGATCAAAACAAGGTCGCCAAGTTCTAGATCCCCAACGTAAATGATGACTAACCACTTGGCCACGGCAGGGTTCTTGCTTTAATCCTTGGCATATTTATGATTAAAGCCAAATTACCAGTTATATCAAAAAATGTGTTACATTGACCTACATTTCATTCCTTGTGACAAGAACTTTCTTGTGGTACCAACTGTTTTTATATTGTGTCCTTGACATGGACATTGGCCTTCTTCTAGAAAACATTTTATCCCGCAAAGGCTTTGGTGAAACACATTTTGTGTAAGTATGTTATAAAATATTTGAAGCAAATAGAAATGGTTATTTTGTTTAATAAAGTATCTTTACTTCAGAGTCACTCTGAGATTAAATGTGAATGGAATGGCTTCTATGACTTGGAAAGTAGGATAGAAAGATATGTAGTCATATTGGGATCAGCGAAAGGGTACAGAGATAAACTAATTGAACAAGAAATACCAGGAACACAGTTACATTTTTCTACTACAGGTAAACAAAATTCAGGATTTACTATCCCTGTGCATATTGAAGGTGGTGTTTTAGTATATTGTTTTGAAATCAGTTATTGCACTTTTTTTTTTTTTTTTAGATCATTCCTCCAGTTTCTGTCCTTCAATACTTTGTTTTCTTCAGTCCTTCGAGGTTTGACTTAGTTTGTTTTGGCAGCCAACACAGGTGTTCCTTCAAACCCTCTTGTTTGAATACTTTTTATCCCCCGCCTATGAAATAGGGAGGGGGATATTGAAATGGCGTTGTCCGTCCGTCCGTCTGTCCGTCCTTCTGTCCTTCCTTCCGTCCGTCCGTCCGTCCGTCACCTGCATTTTCTCAGTAACTAGCTGGTAGAATTTCATGAAACTTAAAATAAATATGAACCACTATACTGGTATGATGCTCGTCTAATTTTTTTTTTGATTAGTCAATTTTCCTTGGAGTTATTGCCCTTGATTTTTTGAAAAATCTACGTTTTCAGCCATTTCTCAGTAACTAGCTGGTAGAATTTCATGAAACTTAAAATAAATATAAACCACTATACTGTGACGATGCCTGTTCATTTTTCATTTGGATTAGTCAATTTTTTTCTTAGAGTTATTACCCTTGATTTATTAAAAAATAATCGTTCGCAGCCGTTTCTCAGTAACTAGCGGCTAGAATTTGATGAAACTTGAATGTAATATTAACCAACTTCCTGCCATTATTCCCCTCCAACTCTTTTTTGGATTCCTTAATTTTTTTTAGAGTTACTGCCCCTGATTTATTAAAAAATCCACGCCTACAGTTATTTCTCAGTAACTAGCTGCTACAATTTGATGAAACTTGAATGTGATATGAACCAACATCATGCAATGAACTTCTGAATAAATATGGTATCAAATCATTTACATTTATTATAACACTGTCTGATACATAATTATCCATGCATTTTAGCTCCACTTTAAGAAGAGTAAAGATATCTATTGTATTTGTGTCACTGTTGGTTTAAGAAGCAAAACCTAGTATTCACATTTTTCCTGTGTTATTTAAGAAATAACAAATGACACCCCTTTAGTTTTGTAATATTGATTATTAACCCTTTCACCGCCTAAATACTCTGTTGAAAATAGTGCAGTTCCAGATAAGACGCCGCTTTTAAAGGTGGCGTCTTATCTTGGACTGCACCATTTTGCAATAATTGATGTTCCCGAGTAAGCAGTTTCGGAAAATACAGTTTTATTTAATCGTCCCTCTGATTTATTTCGTTAAAATATTTTATCATAAAGTAATCCCAGTCGATATTTTATAATTTGGCGCGGAACGGGATAAACCAGTGTCATAACTTTATTTTTTCCCCTTGATCCTGTGCGAAGAAGTTGAAATTTAAAGGTCAATTGCACATTAAACATAAAGACCTTCATGCACAAACAAGCCATCAATTACAAACAAGCCATCGTTGGCGGGGGATATCTTTTCACTGAAAATGCTTGTTGTGATAGGCTATGTGTATCATTATGGTCCATATATGGGATATCTCATAAGACTTGATTCATATGCACTTTAGTTTTGGTTAGTTTGTTATATATATCAGTTATATAGTTCAGTTTATTGATCAATTACAAGGACTTAAATCAATCAAACTTTGTTTTAATCATTGTAGATGCAGAGTTGGCCCATCATGACGTACTGTATGCTACAGTGACGGCTATAAACAGTGTAGGAATGAACATAAGTGCTTTCTCAGATGCCATCATTGTGGATGATACCCCACCCACCAGTGGAGTGGTTGTAGAATTGTTCTCAATGGCAAGGATAAACCCATACAATAGTAACTTTACAGTGGAAATGAACAGAATGGCTTGTCAAAGTGTAGCAGGTAAAGATGAAATAATGTACCCAAATGATATGGATGCATTAGGGTTGATACTGTCCTGCTTTATGTCTTTGGTAGTACAATTATCCTTAATGTTACACTCATAAAGCAAATATGAAAAATCAGTGCAAAAGTAAGAAAATTCTCTATAAATGAAAGTATAACTATTGAAAGTGTTGTTTCAAAGGAAGATATTGCTCATTAACCCTTTCCCTCATACGACAATTCAACAGCAGATGACTTTGAACATATTTTGTCAAAAACAGGAAAATCTCTTTAATTGAATGGATAACCTATGACTAAGAGTTGAAAACATTGTGTCAAAAGGAGAAATTGCATGTTTTGAGCAATTTCTTCTTTTGTCACTATGTTTTCAAAAAGCCGTCTGCTGCAGAGGCGGCAGAAAGCATCTATATGAGGGAAAGGGTTAACCCTTACCCCCATACGACATTTCTGCAGCAGACGACTTTGAACATATTTTGTCAAAAAGTGAAAAATCTCTATAATTGAATGGATAACCTATGACTAAAAGTGAAAAACAAATGCGGCAATAGGAGAAATTGCATGTTTTGTGCAATTTCTTCTTATGTCACTATGTTTTCAAAAAGCAGTCTGCTGCAGAAGCTTCAGAAAGCATCTATATGAGGGAAAGGGTTAAATGAAAGAACAATAATTGATTAGAGTTGAAAAGATGGTGACAAATAAAAATTGCTTGTTTTGAGCAATTTCTTCTTTTGTCACCATGTTTTTAAAAAGCCGTCTGCTGCAGAGGCATCAGAAAGCATCTATATGAGGGAAAGGGTTAAATGAAAGAACAATAATTGATTAGAGTTGAAAACATGGTGACAAATAGAGAAATTGCTTGTTTTGAGCAATTTCTTCTTTTGTCACCATGTTTTTAAAAAGCCGTCTGCTGCAGAGGCATCAGAAAGCGACTATATGAGGGAAAGGGTTAAATGAAAGAACAATAATTGATTAGAGTTGAAAACATGGTGACAAATAGAGAAATTGCTCGTATTGAGCAATTTCTTCTTTTGTCACCATGATTTTAAAAAGCCGTCTGCTGCAGAGGCATCAGAAAGCGTCTTTTTGAGGGAAAGGGTTAATTAATGGTACCCAGAGCGATATTTATGTGTGTGTAACAAATGATTGTGTGAGCACAAGTTTTAATTATTGGTTAAAATGATGAGGGAGAAGATCTTTTGTACCAAACATTAAGCCCTTTCCCACATACAGACGCTTTCTGACACAAAAGTAGAAATTGCTCATCATGATCAATTTCCCCTTTTACCACAATGTTTCAACTTTATTCAATACTACTATTTTGATTTAATGAGATTTTCCATGTTTTTGCCTACATGTTTTCAAAGTCGTCTGCTGCATACTTGTTGTATGCGGGAAAGGGTTAAATGGTAATAAATTGCATGGAACATGTATGATCTATGAGGGTTTGTCATTTCTCGTAACGGATGTTATGGCTCTTCCATGACACAAATAAGCATTTTAATGTAGGTGGTGACATGAAATATGATGTCATTTCATACTGATAATCTCCCAGGGGGAGTTTTTCCTACTAGGGAATATGAAATTTTCTATGTAATATCAAAATGTAATTATTTTTCTTCCTGTACAGAATGCATGAACATTGACGCTACCTGTATCGAGACTTTTACACGACTTGGAGTCGCCTGGAGTATATATTCTGACGATGAGTCAGATATTGATAGGTTTGTTGTTTTCATTAACCCTTTCCCACATACAGACACTTTCTGACTCCTCTGTAGCAGGCAACTGGCGAAAGCAATGTGACAAAAGGAAAAATTGCGTAAATCAAGCAAGTACTCCTTTTGACATAATGTTTTACACTGTATTCAATAACTGAGATTTTATTTGCAGTGATTTTCTTATTTTTGTATAAGTGCTTTCAAAATGGTCTGCTTCAGATTTGTTGTATATTGGAAAGGGTTAATCAGTTATTTTTACTGTGATAATATTGGTTCATTGATTGATTGATTGATTGATTGGGGTTTAACGCCATTTTTAACAATTTCTCAGTTATATCACGGCGGCCAGTTCACCTACTCATGCATTTCCTGGTTTTCTCACACCAGTACTCCACACAACAATCCTCCCAAGCAACTGGCTGCTTTTCCACATAGACTTAGCCCATTGGTGGAAGACGAATGACGCATGTCGCATTGACTTTTGTCAATCGTCGGAAAGAAAGTTAGCCGAGCCGGGATTCGAACTCACAACCCCTGGATTGACAGCCCGCGTCGCTACCGACTGAGCTACCGGGGCTAGGCGTGATAATATTGGATCAAAGAATTGAAAAGGTGCTGCAGTCATACATTTTCAGTCTTTTAAAACTTACTACGGTTATGATACATGTATACATTGTATGTATATGCATAGAAACACTATCTCTTTCTCACACAATTCTTTTGCAGCAAAGGATATTGAAAAGATTTTGGCAAATCTTTATAGAATGAAAACAATTATTGAATAGAATTGGGAACAATATGTCAAAAGGAGAAAATACCTATGATGATCAATTTCTCATTTTGCAACATTGTTTTAAAAGATTGTCAGCTGAAGATGGATCTAAATGATTCTGAAAGTGTAAGTAATATATGGGTATAATTTATTTTATTTAACAGGTATGAGTTAGCCCTTGGTACAGCACCTGGTGGGTACCAAATTGTTCCTTTCTTTGAGATAGACAAGACTGTGAACTTTTATGTCTTTGACAACCTAGATCTGATGAACGAAAGACAGGTAGGAACAAATCTTGCCCAATCTATAAAATATAGCAGGATTAAATTAACTCAACCCCACATCCAGAATCATTTTGAAGCATTTTCATCAGACAACTTTTGAAAACATAGTGGAAAAGGTGATGAAAAAACAGCACACTTTCTTATGGCTAAAAAATGGTTTATGCTATCAAAATCCATTTAAAAAAACCAGAGTGGACATTTCTTCAATCTTAATGACAGTTTCTTTTACCATGTTGTTGGAAGAGTATCTATTTATGCAATGACTTTGCAACAGTGCATGAACTTTGACCTTATGAATTACTAATACTTTTTGGCCGTGATATTCTAAAATATCCTAACCAAGTTTGGTGCAGATGGGATATGGATTGCTCAAATTAAACAGCAAAGGATTTTCTGGTCACATGGTATTAGTATATGATATAAATGTTCACCATTATTATTCTGTATGCCATATGGACACTTGGTTCCTTAGCACTCAAAGTTCAACTCTTTCCCACAAACAGTATTGCAGCAGACAACTTTTATTGCTTATTTCCTTTTACCACAATGTTTTAAACTCTTTTCACTTATTATACATTTGCTTTAAATTTTTCATATTTTTGCCTAGATGTTATCAAAGTTGCTGCTGCATATTTGTTTTATGTGGGAAAGGGTTAAAGAAATGTTCTGTGTTTTTACCTATGTGATTTCAAAGTCGTCTGCTGCTGATTTGTTGTATGTGGGAAAGGGTTAAAAAAATGTTCTATCATTTTACCTATGTGATTTAAAAGTTGTCTGCTGCTGATTTGTTGTATGTGGGAAAGGGTTAAAGAAATGTTCTATAGTTTTGCCTATGTGATTTAAAAGTTGTCTGCTGCTGATTTGTTATATGTGGGTTAACCCTTTCCCTCATATAGACGCTTTCTGACGCCTCTGCAGCAGACGGCTTTTTGAAAACATAGTGACAAAAGAAGAAATTGCACAAAACGTGCAATTTCTCCTTTTGCCACAATGTTTTCCACTTTTCGTCATAGGTTATCCATTCAATTACGGAGATTTTCTATGTTTTGACAAAATACGTTCAAAGTCGTCTGCTGCAGAATTGTTGTATGGGGGAAAGGGTTAAAGAAATGTTCTATAGTTTTGCCTGTGTGATTTCAAATTCGTCTGCTGCAGATTTGTTGTTTGTGGGAAAGGTTTAACACATTGAGATCAGGGTCAGAGTACCCTTTCCTGTCACATTTTGATGCATCTGCAGCAGTTGGCCTTTGCAACAATGTTTTCAACTCTATTCTGCAGATTTATTGTGGTTGGAAAACGGTTAGTTCATTTAAATGTTCCTCTATGACACAGTTACCCAGTATAAACTGTTTTATTCATAGCATTTTACAGTGTTGTATAACCGGTTACCGTTTACATAATATGATGATACAAGTGTTGTCTATTTTAGATAAAAATGTAACACCTCGAAATTTGAAGTGTAATTTTGATCAAGAGGAGAAAACATTGTAGACAATAGAGTATTTCCTCCTTTTTCCACTATTTTTCCATATTGTCTGCTGTATACGTACATAGGTCATCAGTATCAGGTAAAGGCTAAAGAAGTCAATACTTTATATTTGTTTTTCAGCTCTTTATTACAGTAAAAGCAATCAATGGTGCAGGACTTGGTACCAGCAGTGTATCTAATGGTGTATATTTATCTTACCTGAGTCAAGGATTACCTCCCTTGTCTCCTGTTGGTATTTGGGATTCTCATCCGTTTTCTGTCGGAGACATGTAAGCCTATATAGTTAATCTTAGTACAGAATAAGAATTTTAATAGGTTATAAACAAGTCTGAATTACTCAAGCTTGACTATTCTACAAGAATGGCTTCTTTTAAATCATGACCTTGCATTTTGTTTACCATCCAGGTATCATGAAAGAGAGTATTATTGCCATCATCTAAACTATTGTTGAAAATGCATTAAGTCCAAATGAATCAAATCAAATATATTAAGATTATTGCTGATGAATCTAAATAGTATATGGTCCTGTCAAAGATGAGGTTGTGATCCTATCTAAGTTCTAAGCATATGAGGCAAATTGATATGACGCAAACAAAATATAAGTAGCACATTGAGATGAAGTAATCGTCAATAATAAAAAGTAATGTAACAGAATAATTTCTTGTATATTTAGCCAATACCAAACAGAAGAGACAACCATAGAGGCTATGTGGGATGTTTCTGGTGACCCATGTCCAGCTGTGAAATATGAATGGGCTGTAGAGCAGACAGACGGTACTGTGATACAGGAGTTTATTGAAATAGGTAGTGATTTTGTTTTCTTGGGTTTACCACGTTAGCCCTACCAAATAAACAGCACCTCTGCAGCAGATCACTTTGAAAAACATCTATGCAAAAAATTAAGTAAATCTCTTTGAATGAAAATATGCTTATTGAATAGAGTTAATAACTCTGTGGCAAAAGAAGAAATTGCTTATTATCACAGCAGACTGCTTTTTGAAAACATAGTGACAAAAGAAGAAATTGCACAAAACGTGCAATTTCTCCTTTTGCCACAGTGTTTTCAAATATTGTGTGCTGCTGAGGGCATATTGATGAGGTTTAAAAGCCGTCTGCTGCAGAGTCGTCAGAAAGGGTTAACAAAGTTAGGCAAAAGACACTGCATCAGTCATTTTGTTTTTCATTGATCAGTTTTGCCAAGAACTCAATACTATTTATACATACAAAAATAGCCTGTTTGCTTCAACAATATACATCTTCCTTGATAAAGTTTGTTGGTGCTTAGTAAAAACTGTTAAAATGTTGTATGGTTGTTTATGAAAATACAACCTTTTTCAAGCTAACTTCTTGTCAATTTTTAAGATATTTCAATGAGTGAACAATTATGTACAGTTTTACCTTTATATTGAAGCTTCCACGCACGGTTACAATGGAGAAGTAGATTTACAAGAGGGCACGCGATATTACTCATTACTCAGAGTTACCAACGCCATTGGATACACCTACACTCTCCGGTCGAATGGCGTTACTATCAATTCATTCCCACTGATACCTGGATATGTTTATGACGGGGATGTGGATGGGTATGACCTTCTTGTTATACCGTCAAGGTCAATAATTACAGCTAACTGGGAGAGCTTTGGAACATTGAAAGAACAAGTGGATATTCAAGATGTTTTAACAGGTACATTATTACCAATGTTCTTCTACATTTTATTAGAATTTGCTTTGTCATTTCTTATCTGCTCAATAACTTTAGATATATTTGATATATATGAATGAAATGCCACTAGTAAATATGTCAGGTCAAAAGCTAGCTCTAGATTGTATGGGATCACTTGGGTTAAGCTCAAATTCAAAATTCCAAAAAGAAAGATATTTTTTCTCCAATCTATAAGCAAACTTCATGGATAGATAACATAAATCAAGTCCTGACTGTTAACCCTTTCCCTCATATAGACACTTTCTGACGCCTCTGCAGCAGACGGCTTTTTGAAAACATAGTGACAAAAGAAGAAATTGCACAAAATGATGAGCAATTTCTACTTTTGTCACAATGTTTTCATAAATCATCTGCTGTAGATGCAGCCAAATGTATATGAAAGTGGGAAAGGTTCATTCATATATTGTATTGTACAGGTAACAAAGGTGTTGACCAAAATAAAGATAGAGATGCCAGTCAGGAAATTGCTTATTACATGGTGGCTGTTGGAACTGATAGAAGATTTCCTGAAACGAGAGAGATCATTGTTCCATTTACAAATGTTGGCACAAACACCTCAGTGACCTTCACCGACCTTGACCTTGAGCCAGGCAATGCTGTATACTACTTCACTGTACAGGCCTTCAGTACTTCACTAGCCACAGCTACTGTTACATCTAATGGTTTCTCTGTTACCTTCTCTGGTGGAGTGACTGGTATGTATATAAGATTAACATGATACATGTATTGTAATACCATGCAACTACATGTTTATTGACATTTTCAATAACAAAAACTTACCATCTATTTATGGAATTAGAATTAGACTTATTACAGGTAACTTGATACTTCCAAGGATTTAATGGACATTTACAAAGACACATGATGAGCAATATCTACTTTTGCCAAAATGCTTTCAACTCTATTTAATCATTTAACTTTCATTTGTATAGAATTTTTTATTTGTTTTAAAAGTTGTTTGCTGCAAAAAAAAATAGGATTGATTAATTACCACATTACTTAAGTGCTGTATAATCCTTTCCCTAATACAGACAATGTATTATGCCTTTTTCACAGATCACTTCTGAAAACATAGTAGGAAAAAGAGAAATTGCTCAAAATCAGCCTTAATTTCCTTTTCCCTAATAATTTCAACTCTGTATCAAAATTATTTTTCCAATTTTTCAGATGTTATAATGTTGGCCTTACTATGTGATTTGATTTAATAACCATGCAATAATATTGTTTAGCAAATATTTGTTTAGTTTATTCATTTAAACGTTGTATGAATGTAATTACAGCTGGAGAGATAGATGTTCCGGATTACATCTATACCACAACTTACGTTGAATTCCAATGGTCAGGCTTCCAATCACAACTTGATATTATGTTGTATTATGTGGCTCTATCAAACAATACACTGGCTAAAGATGAAGAATGTAAACATTATGTAAGTAAAGTATCTTTTTGTGTTATCCATATTAAATGCCTTGATAGGGATCACTTTTCTATCGGCAATACACCTGTCTTTCTGTATGTCTGTATGTCTGTCAGTCTGACCAACATACTTTGCCTGTATTGATAACAGTTATTAGACATTGACATGCACCATATGTACCTTCAAACACTCTTGTTTTCAAAGAGATGGAGTTTGTTTATAGATGTAGTTGTTGCTTCAATAACTTTAGGATGTTGAGACATTTTATAAAACCTTGGAATATGATGTACAATTCTTTAAAGGTTGACGGTGGGAAAGCTACATCATTACAACAGAGTGCGATGTTCAATATGTACCCAGTGACCAATGTTGGGACAGGGACATACAAAAATATCACTGGGATATCACTGGTACAGGATGGACAATACTATGTCTGGGTTATGGGTAAGTCTACACTTCTGGTGCTTTTGTAGCATGCAAACTTCAAAAACATTGAGCGGAATAGAGCAATATCGGTTTTTTAGGTGCAATTTCTCTGTTCCTACACTGTTTTTATTTCTGTCTTTAAATTGTTTTATCTTTGAAGTTTTGAAAGCAGAAAATGTGAACTTATCATTGCAGGTATCAATTATTGATATAGATTTGTCATCAGACTGAACATCTCCTTTAACCCTTTCCCACATACAGCAATTCTGCAGCAGACGACTTTGTCCATATTTTGTCAAAAAAAAGAAAATCTCTATAATTGAATTGATAACCTATGACTAAAAGTGGAAAACATTGTGGCAAAATGAGAAACTGCTCGTTTTGAGCAATTTTTTCTTTTGTCACTTTGTTTTTAAAAAGACGTCTGCTGCAGAGGCATCAGAAAGCGTCTATATGAGGGAAAGGGTTAAATACATCTTATGGAAATATTACAAAATCTAGACAGTTTTGGGTTATAACTTTGATACAAATTTAAATAAAGAATGCTTTGAGGAAAAATGAATAATTGCTTATTTAGGGCAATTTCTCCTTTAACTGAATATTTACAAAAGTTATCTGCTGCAAATGAGTCTAATATTGTTTGGTTACTGAGTTTACCTTAGGCTGGCAACTTCAAAATTGTCTTTGTTCATCATTTACCCAGGATTCTCATTTTGTATCCTCATCAATCCAGTGCTTCATATATTTGAGGGTATCATCCCAATGCAGTGAGCAGTTAGAAGGGGTCAAGCTGTTGTCCTTTCTTTCCTTTAATGCTTTCCCACATACATCTGTTTTCTGACACCTCTGCAGCAGATGACTTTTGAAAATGCTGTGGCAAAAAGAGAAATTCCTCATAATAAGCAATTTCTCCTATTGCCACATTGTTTAAAACTCTATTCAATAATAATACTTTCATTTACAGAGATTTTCCATATTTCTAATATTAAAGATGTTTTTAATGTCTGCTGCAGATTTGTTGTATGTGGGAAATGGTTTAGTGGCTATATGAGTCTATTGTTATTTACAGCTGTGGACCAATCAGGGGAATGTAACATGACATATCATGGGGTTCATGTTGATATAACTCCACCTGTAGCTGGGTTGATTACTTCCGGGCCATTCTATGACATGGTAACCTTTTTATACTGACCCCTTTTATCTCTATCCCACTTACAGACACATTCTGACACCTCTACAGCAAATTACTTTTGAAAACATTGTCACAAAATGAGAAATTGCTCATACTGAACAATTTCTCTTTTAGCCACACTGTTTACAACCCTTTTATCAGTAATTATACCTGTATTTACAGAGATTTTTCATGGTTTTTGCCTAGCTTTTTTCAAAGTGGTCTGCTGCAGATTTGCTATATATGGCAAAGGGTTTACTGTTTGGTAACAAACACTACAGTAAGAGAGCTTTTCATGTACTGATACCCATTCGTGATTGGACATTTATGTGAATATTTTTGAAAGGCCCTCATAAAATTAATCTGTTTTCTCATCTGATTTTAATCAAACTTGCTGTGAATGTTTATGGTTATTGTATCTCAATAAAGTTAGCTACATAGCCAGCTCTCTCAAATGACGCTGAACCTATGGCCGCCCCTGTGTTGGCTAAATTGGAGGAAATTAGTAGTGTCTGCCCACTAACTTACAGCTTCCTATCTGTAAACCCTTTCCAACATTCAGCAAATCTGCTGCAGCGATAAAATCTTGGCAAAAATATTGAAAATATCTGTGAATTAAACAAAACAATTATAATAGAGAAATATTATTGTGACAAAATGAGAAATTGCTCATTATAAGCATATTTTACCTTTTGTCAAAATGTTATCTGCTGCAGGTGCACCCACATGCATTTGCATGTAGGAAATGGGGGTGTTAGTCATAATAAATGCATCTGAAAAAAGGAAATGTTTAAAAGAAGAAAGAAATGTGTATTTCAGAAACTTGCATACAGCTTGTCCTCATCAGAAATGAGTGTGCGATGGTCTGGTTTCTCTGATGCTGAATCGAGTATCTCTCACTTTAACTTATCTCTATGGGATTACGGCCCATGTGCTTTAACTCCAGCATCAACTAGCCTCATAACCTCAGTGAATATCGATGATTCTTACACTGAGTACACATTCAAAGATCTTAATCTACTGGTAAGTTATCTTAAGTTTATTATATTTTGTACATGAGCAGCCTGGATAAAGATAAGTAAACTAAAAAATACAAATCTACAGCAGACAACTTTGAAAACATCAACTCAAACATATGGAAACCCAATAAAAGTGAAAATATTGTGGAAAAAGGAGAGATTGCTCATTATGAGCAAATTCTCCTTTTGCCACAATGTTTTCAAAAGTTGTCTGCTGCAGAGGCATCAAAAAGCATCTGTATGTTGATAAAAGTCTGTATGTGGGTGATATGATATGTTGATTATCCACAACATTGAGATTGAGTAAGAACACGAAATATGCTCCTTTCCCAGAGGTAAGCTATCTTAGTTAGAAAATAAATAGATGAAAAAAAAGTTCTAAAACTTCATTTTCTGAATGCAACATGCAACCAAAGAAAAAGACAATGTCTTATTTTCTTAAGGTTTGTCTTTCTTTTTATCTGCATATAAAATTCTTATGGCATCTGTTGCCAATAGAATGACGACATCTCAAACTTACAAGTGCTGCACAATGCAGCAATTGTTTTTTAAGTGATTCACTGTTTCCAAATAATTTTATTATTCCAAATCAAATAGATAAGTATTAGGGACCAGATTTAATAATATTATCGCAAATATGAGAATTAATAAGAGAAATGTTTGAAAACATTAGAAATATCTATTTCATTAGCTTGTCTGTTGTTCGAATAAAAAAAGTCGGTTATTGTGATACCCTTGGCATCATCGTCGTCTGTATTGTCACAAAACTTTAACCTTACCTCATAACTCAAAAATCATTTAAAATTTTCAAATGGAACTCGGTACACATGTTCATAGGAACAATACCCATGTCTATACCAAGTTACAATACTCTGGCTTTAATAATTACATAAAATGTATTCAGTAATGCCCCTTCTTTTTAATTAGAAAAAAACAGACCAGCATTGGTGTTGTTTTCTAGCTGACTTTGTTAAATGGTTATTTTGTTTCTGTCTGATTTTAGGGCGGTTTCATGTACCAAGTTTCTATTGAAGCCTTCAATAATGCTACCCTGACAGTAATAAGATCAACATCCCCAACAGTATTTGATGATTCTGTACCGCAGGCTGGGTTTGTTGCTGAAGGATTAGATTTTGTAACAGATGTTGCATGGTGGGGAGAAAGTGCTTACATGGGTATTTTAAACTTCTGCTCAAATATTATTTCATACGTTGTCTGCATTGAACACATCTGAGGATACAAATGTAACAGCTTGAAAATTGGAAGTATAATTTTGATGAAGAATTGAAAGCACTGGACCAAGGAAAAATGTCTCATTATGTTCCCATGGTTATCAAAAGTCCTCAGATATTGTCAGTATCAGGGATTGTGTTCATTAACCTTTTCCCTCATATAGACGCTTTCTGACGCCTCTGCAGCAGACAGCTTTTTGGAAACATAGTGACAAAAGAAGAAATTGCTCAAAACAAGCAATTTCTCCTTTTGTCACAATGTTTTCCACTTTTAGTCATAGGTTATCCATTTAATTATAGAGATTTTCCATTTTTTGACAAAATATATTCAAAGTCGTCTGCTGCAGAATTGTCGTATGAGGATAAGTGTTAAACTTTGTGGAGGAAGTACAATCAAATGTTAACACTTTCCTACATACAACAAACCTGTGGAAGATGCCTTTAAAAACAACTTGGTCTAAATATGAAAAATCTTTGTATATGAAAATATAATAATAAAATAGAGTTGAAAACATTGTGGCAGAAATTGCTCATTAAAATCTAGGTGGACAATTCAAAAATCATTTGAAATAAGTGATTTCTAGCAATGTTTTTTTTTTCAGTACCTGTAAATGAATACTTCAGGATCAAAGTGCAAATAGTATGCAAACTCGCGACTCCCTCCTATTACTGGCTTTCTTTTGATTAATGAAAAATCTTAATGTTTTCATGCTGAAGATTACGATATGGCAGGCAGGCAACTTACTTAATTTATCCTATCAATTTACTACCATAGTCCTGCTTGACTGTTTCAAACCAAGTTTCAGGCCGGCACCTTTGGTAAAGAACTAGATTGTTTCAGGATATTGTGACCATAATTCATAGATAGATAGACAGACATCTTATACTGATATCTTATGGTTTTACTCAAGGTTATTTGGGCCAAGGCCGCTATGGTTTAGCCTATAAATCCTTTTCCATATTTGCAGCAACAGACGTTGAAAACATCTTGGCAAAACTTTTTGAAAAATCTCTATAAATTAATGGATACAAATTGAAAAGACTTGAAAACATTGTCGCGAAATGAGAGATTGCTCCTTATGAGCATTTTTTACCCCCACAATGTTTTAAAAATTGTATTCTGCAGTTGAGTCTGCGGTTGGGGATAGATTAATGCTATGTCAAATACAATTTAGTTTAAATTGTACTTACATTAGGCTCAGTATTACATCACCCTGATGTAACAGAAGACCCATGTCCAAACAGAACCATTGCTATGAATGACACGGGATGGGGTACAATAGAAATAAACAACATGCAAGATCCAACAGGATTCCAATGGAACTTGGTACAGAGGCCTGCCAATATTTTATATAACAACTACACAGATACCATAACAGTTAAGATTGCCAGAGATTCCAAGAATGACTTGATATATTCAGGAGCCTATATAAGATCTGCAGAATTATTCAAAGGAGGTCTATATGAGGTAAGAGTTATCTATGTATTATTTAATTCTTTAACTGAAAGGATATTTCAAGGTTCGTCTGCTTTGAAACATTTTAGGAAAACGTTAAACAAATAGATCATTGGACAGAATTTTAATACAGACATTGCTTGAAAAAGAGAAATTGGCGGTTTAAGGCAAAAATTGTAGGTTCTCAAAATAATCATATAATAATGAGACAAGTCTTTTGAGTATCCATATCAAAATATCTGGAGGTAAAATAAGGGATTAAACCATTCCCACATACAACAAATCAGCTGCAAAGTTATAAAAAAGCTCTAAAAGGGAAATTTTAATTATTGCATAGAGATGAAAAGAAAACATTATTGCAAAAGGGGAAATTGCTTATTTTGGGCAATTTCTCCTTTTTCAACAATGTTTTCATAAGTTGTCAGCTGCAGATTAGTCAGAAAGCTGTATGTAGGAATGGGGTTAAAAAACATGAAATACACCCCTCTTTTCTGAGCTTCAACTCCTACATTTACACTTACATTATCATATTTACATGATGAATCAATGATTTATTTTGGATTTTGGATTTTTGTTTTGCCTGCCTTTGTAGGGTGACACATTGGGATAACTTCTCTGTCTGTCTGAACATCACTCTTTGACCTCACTGGCAGACGCAACATGTGTTTCTTTGGATATAATACATTTATAACACAATATTCTTCCCTATATTGATCAATTTAGAATTTTCTTATAGGATCTTATTCAAAATGATCTAATACCACTGGTAAACATTTTCAGAAGAAAGTTATCTAGTCTGAAGTGAATTAACTGTTTTCTCACATACAAAATATCTGCAGCATATAACTTTGGACATAACCAGACAAAACATATGAAAAGCTCTATAGATGAAACAGAAATATGGAATAGAGTTGAAAACATTGTGGCAAATGGGGAGAAATTGCTCATGATAAGCAATTTCACCTTTTATCACAATGTTTTCAAAAGTTCTTAGCTGCAGATTAGTCAAAATATATCTGCTAGTGGGAAAGGGTTGAGTAAGTAACATGAGTTCTCCTGTGTTGTTACAGCTATCAATCAGGGCTGCCAATGGGGGAGGTAATGCTGTGACAGGTGTCACCTTCTGGGATGGACAGGCAGATGATCTCCATATATACAACCATGAGGAGGAAGAAGATTGGACCGAAAGTGTTTGTGCTTGCTGCTACCTGGATCCTTTGGTAAGTATTAACCATTTCCCACATATAGACGCTTTCTGACGTCTTTGAAGCAGACAACTTATGAAATCATTTTGAGAAAAAGTGAAATTGCTCATAATGAACAATTTCTCCATTTGCCAAATTGATTTCACCTCTATTCAATAATCATTCTATCATTTATAGAAATTTTCTATATTTTTTTTACTTTAAATTTTTGAAGTCGTCTGCTGCAGATTTATTGTATATAGAATAGGGTTTAGGGGTAGTCAGAAAGGGGAACCATTTATGCTGGCATATCAGTCTGTCTAGCATATTAACCCTTTCAGCATCAGACTGGGTTAACAAGAAATCTGCTTTCAAACATTTGATGAAAAAGTTTTAATATCCAAAATAATGGAAGTTTAATTTATAAACATTTAGGAAAATGAGAAACTGATCAAATTGACCAAATTCATGTATATTTTCATTGTTTACAAATACCGTCTATATCACGTTAAATATGTGGGGCAAATTTATCAATTCCATAGAATTCTCTTAATCTTAGGTGGTCAAAGGTTGATGATATTCTGTAGCCGACATGAACATGTCAATTCAATTAACCCATTCTCACATACATCAAACCTGCAGAAGACGACCTTGAAAACATACTGGCAAAAATGTGTAAACTCTCTATAAAGGGAATTCAAATTGTTAAATAGAGTTAAAAACATTGTGGCAAATGGAGAAATTGCTCATGATGAGCAATTTCTTCATTTGCTGCAAGGTTTTCATAAGTGTTGCAGAGGCGGCAGAAAGCGCCTGTATGTGAGAAAGGGTTAATTTTCTCTCATTGTAGTGTTATATGAAACTCTGCAGCACTTATGAAACTTATGAAAACCTTGCAGCAAATGAAGAAATTGCTCATGATGAGCAATTTCTCCATTTGCCACAATGTTTTCAACTCTACTTAACAATTTTACTTCCCTTTATAGGTAGTTTACACATGTGTGTTAACCCTTTCCCTCATATTGACAAAATACGTTCAAAAACGTCTGCTGCAGAATTGCCGTATGGGGAAAAGGGTTAATAGAATTGGTCACTGCACACAAAAGTCAGTCTTCAGATGTTTTGAAATTAATGTTATTAACAATAACTATCAAATTGAATTGTTGGTATTTTGCATCAACGTTCTGCAGAGACTTTTCGAATGCTTGTATGGCTAAATGGCTTAGTAATTGTACTGAACAGACTTTTTTCGATCTTAACTAGTAGAAAATACCAAAATGGTAAATTTTTGTCACATTTGACTCATTGATTTCTTTCTTTAAATTACAACAGCCTGAAGACTGTCCTTGTGCCTGTGATGATGTAAAGCTGAATGATAATGGTATTATACCACCAGCACTGGAACCTACTGAAGCCACTGTTATAGAGTCGAGTGTTGTATCACAACAGTCCTGTGGAATACAGTTGTATGCAGGTATACTATATCACACTGTTGAGTTGAATCTTGAATCACAACCGTCTTGTTGTGGAATACAGTTGTATGCAGGTATACTATGTCACACTGTTGAGTTGAATCTTTAATCACAACAGTTTGTTGTGGAATACAGTTGTATGCAGGTTTACTATGTCACACTGTTGAGTTGAATCTTGAATCACATCAGTCTTGTTGTGGAATACAGTTGTATGCAGGTATACTATATCACACTGTTGAGTTGAATCTTGAATCACATCAGTCTTGTTGTGGAATACAGTTGTATGCAGGTATACTATATCACACTGTTGAGTTGAATCTTGAATCACAACCGTCTTGTTGTGGAATACAGTTGTATGCAGGTATACTATGTCACACTGTTGAGTTGAATCTTTAATCACAACAGTTTGTTGTGGAATACAGTTGTATGCAGGTATACTATGTCACACTGTTGAGTTGAATCTTGAATCACAACAGTCTTGTTGTGGAATACAGTTGTATGCAGGTATACTATGTCACACTGTTGAGTTGAATCTTGAATCACAACAGTTTGTTGTGGAATACAGTTGTATGCAGGTATACTATATCACACTGTTGAGTTGAGTCTTGAATCACAACAGTCCTGCGAATACAGTTGTATGCAGGTATACTATATCACACTGTTGAGTTGAATCTTGAATCACAACAGTCTTGTTTCTAATTTCAACTTGAATCACAACTGTCTTTTTAATTAATTTCACACACTTTATAGAGATGATTGGTATATCTCATCAATGTTGTGCAATAAAGTTGTATTTAGATTTAATTTCACACATTGGTATGTAGACAATTATTGCAGATAAGTCTAGGATCAAATTAAAGGATAAATTAAAGAAATTATTTGACAAGGATCGTATTTCACTAATCGATTTTTATTGTGGCAGAAACTGGCCATGACTTTTATAACAAAACCATTCAATTCAAAGTTCTACAATGTACTTAAGTTTGAACATATTTTATTTCAATGACTTAGAACATACTTTTACAATATACTTTGAGCTGGTAGGAAGTAGTCTATGAACCCTGGGAGTCTCTGCAACAGACAAATTTGGAAAACATTGTTACAAATGGAGAAATTGCTCATTATGAACAATTTCTGCTTGTGCCACAATGTTCTCAACTCTATTTAATCATTATACTTTCATTTACAGGGAATTTTAAATTTTTAAAAAAAATCCAAGATGTTTTCAAATTCACCTACTGCAGATTTGATGTAAGTGGGAAAGGGTAGCAGCACATCTTATCATATGTTGTGTACATGTATATTTTCAGGCATCAACTCAAAAGTAGTAACCTGGTGTAGATTCTATGATAATTCAGCACAAACAATGACGGTAGAATCTGACCTCAATGTTGATCCGTCTGCTGACTTTCATACTTACCGAGTTGACTTCAATATTGTTAAAGAAGACATTATAGTATGTATTATAAGTGAATAACAATGTCTAGTTGTGTACGTTGTTGAATTATAATCCATCACATTACAGTTTTACAAAGGCCTGGAATAGGAGTAGTGAATTTGCTATTGTCCCACAATATCTATATTATTACTCAAATGAAACCTTTTTTGTGAGACTTGATCCGAGATTGTATTTTAAACCATGCCCATTGTCGTGCATCACAAACAAACAATCCTTTAATCGTTAAAAACTACCAGGTTCACATGCATCACATGGCATTTGTTTGTGATGAAGAAACTGCATTCGACAATCGAGAGTACTGGACTGAATATATCGGGTTTTTTTATTGGTTATAATCTGCAAATCGGATCTATGAATTGTCTCAGTGAGGCAAATTCACCAACATAGGCCAAAAAAGTGAAATATATTTTTAAGACATTAAAATGTGCTTATATTATTATATTAAGCTCTTAATTTGAAATAACTGGTACAGGTGAACTATGAAAACTGTCCTGGAAGAACATGCTCAAAATGTGGAATTTCTCCATCATCCACAATATTTTTCATACTCTATCAGAATGTTTCTTTTTTTACATTCAATTTTTACAGCCGTCAGATAAGAGAGATTTAACGCTTTCCCACATACAGATGCTTTCTGACACCTTTGAAAAACATTGAGGCAAAAGGAGAAATTGCTCCTCATGAGCAGTTTTCCTTTTTCCAAAATGTTTTCAAAGGTTTTCTGCTGCAGATGTGTTAAAAGATTCACATAGGCTCTTTTAACCCCCATTTCCCACATACAAGAAATCTGCAGCAGACGACTGATCATATTTTTAAAAAAAAATAGAAAATCTCTAATTGAATTGATAACCAATGACTAAAAGAGGAAAACATTGTGGTAAAAGGAGAAATTGCTCATCATTAGCAATTTCTTCTTTTGCCACAATGTTTTCAAAAGTCGTCTGCTTGAAAGGCGTGAGAAAGCATCTGGATGAAAAAAAGGGTTAAGAAAGTTTACCAGATATTCAATTCAATTCAATAAATTTTATTGCATAAAACAACAAACAGTTTGTTTATAGCAAATTAAGAAATTATAAAAAGTACAAACAGAGAAATGGATTTTTCAGAAGAATTTGCAATAATTTAACAATGTAAGAGTTCATGAAAATACTGATCTATTCTAGAAATATCATGTGTAAATTTCAATAAAACTTTGATATGAGATATGTCTCATCTATTTAAAATTCCTGAAAGATTGTTTTCCTGTGACATCGTCCAAATTAGAATCAAATACTTTGAAATATGTCACTATGTTTATGTTGTATGTAGCACCGGTACATACTTCCAGAAAAACCTTCTTTTGAAAAGTTTGTGTTTGTTATTCATATAGTGTTTTTTTGTTAATTAGGACACCTGGTGTATGTATGTGTACATGGATGGAATACAAATATCGGACATGTGTGGGATACCTGAACTAAGTGAGGACACAAACATGGTTCTACATGGCTGGAATAAAAATAACTACTTGGCTAATGATTTTGATATATTTGATCTTTGGGAAGCAAGGGCTCAATTTAAGGATGTTGTGTTTCCACCATCAAAGGATTCCTTATGTAGATTTGGTTCCCCTTTTATCAGTGGTGTGAATGCTATTGTAAGTTATGAGGCTGGTATCGGAACGACAAAGGAATCTCCAGATGTTGTACCATTCACTGAGGTGAGCATTATTGGTAATATTGTTTGATTCATTTAGTTGGGTCTTCCATATTTGGTATGTTTACTGTTTACTTAAGTGAATATCATTATTATTGAATGTAAATGACAATATCAAGTTTAGTTTCAAAATTCTTGGTATCATGTAGTTATTGCCCTATCTCTCTCCATGTGTGTCTGTCTATCTGTCTTAGGCAAACTTTTAACTTTGAGAATATCTTTTGATCCATTGGAGTTAGGGCTTCCATATTTGGCATATTTATTCTTTGTGACAATACCTTACTAATGGTAACTAAATGTTTGATATTTTGATCTTGACATTGGCCTTAAACCTATATTTGAAAATACTTTGTTGACATGAACAGACATTGTGGTTGAAGAAGAACACATATTGTGAGTTTTCATTTCCCTTTTGTTATAATGGAAACATAACTGATCAGGAATTGTATGTAATGATTATGTTTAACCCTTCCCCACATACAACAAATCTGCAGTAGACAACTTCGAAAACATTAAGGCAAATTAAGAACAATTTCTTTAACAGAAAGTATAATTGTTGAATTGAGTTAAAAACATTGTGGCAAAAGAGAAAATGCTCATTATAAGCAATTTTGCCTTTTGCCACATTTTTTTTCTAAGGTAGTCTGCTCCAGAGGCATCAGAAAGCATCTGAATGTTTGAAACGGTTTAATTCTGAATTAAGCAAATCAAGTTTGTCAGACGTCTACTCGATTCACCCCGTTGCTTGGTTGGTGAATCAATATGACATATAAACTTTGTTGAGTAAACTTCTTTTTAAAATGTTTTCAACCTTAATCTGCAGCAGACGACTTTCTTAACCCTTTCCCTCATATAGACGCTTTCTGACGCCTCTGCAGCAGACGCCTTTTTGAAAACATAGTGACAAAAGAAGAAATTGCACAAAATGTGCAATTTCTCCTTTTGCCACAATGTTTTCCACTTTTAGTCATGGGTTATCCATTCAATTATAGAGATTTTCTATGTTTTGACAAAATATGTTCAAAGTCGTCTGCTGCAGAATTGTCGTATGAGGGATAGGGTTAACTTCTAAGCAAAGTCACTGAAAATCTCTGTAAATGAAGGTACTGAAAAAAAAATGAAAAAGTTTTGAGCATTTGCTACTTTTGCCACAATGTTTTCAAAAGTCGTCTGCTGCATTCATCAGAAAGCATCTGTATGTGGAAAAGGGTTAATGAAATTTGTGTACTCATGAAAACTGTCCATTGTAGAATGCTTGATATAATTTTGGATTATAACTGATTTTGCCTTCTCGGGTTCTCAACCCTTTAACATTTTACCTGTTTTACAAAACTTGATATTTTTTCGCTTTTAGTGACATTTCAAGTTTATTTTCAGGTATTGGCACCCTGTATCCCATGCTCGGACAGCTGTTCTTATATTGTGTGCGATGAAAATTGTCCAAAAACTGGGAACCATCTTCTTCATTTTACACTTGATGACGTTGTGGTTGAGAATACAATTAGTAATACAGCTATGTATTTGATTGGTATGTTTGTTATCTTTTTACTCTTAATGTGACTAACAATATAAATGTATTCAAACACATTTTGACTCATCTGCAGGAGACAAAAATTTAAAACATTGTTGTTCATGATGAGTAATTCCTCCTTTTGCCACAATATTTTCAACTCTATTCAATTATAACACTTTCATTTAGATTTTACATTATTTTGCATATTGACGTTTTAGAAGTCATCGGCAGTATATTTGTTATACTTGTGAAAGGGTTAATGTGCCTTAACCCTTTCCCTTATACGACAATTCTGCAGCAGACGACTTTGAACATATTTTGTCAAAAAATAGAAAATCTCTTTAATTGAATGGATAACCAAAAGTGGAAAACATTGTGGCAAAAGGAGAAATTGCTCGTTTTGAGCAATTTCTCCTTTTGTCACTATATTTTCACAAAAGCCGTCTGCTGCAGAGGCGTCAGAAAGCGTCTATATGAGGAAAAAGGTTAAAATATTTATTTATTCCTAATAGGAGTAATGCTTTCTGTCCTTGGCATTCAGTATTGCAGTGTTAGCATTACAACCTATTCAGCAGTGACAGGATAAATGTGCTTGTCGTACTGGTCATTTACCAAGGAAACACTCTCATGTCACTGAAGTACTGTTCAAAGAGATGCAAAATACCATTCAAGCAAACAAACAACATCCCAGAGATTTAACACATGATTATTATATTTGAAATTATAGAAGCATTTGAACGGCACTCTGTGAAAACTAAACATGAAGCATTTTTGTTACCACTGTAAATCATGATCAGCCAATGCATCTTTGCAGTCTGATCTGGCTTTACACTGTTTGTCATTTAATCACAGAATATTTAAAAAAAAAACTTATACACAACAATAAAAATCAGGATTTGTTGCATGAATGTTCATGTATGTCTTTTTCTTCACATATAATGAATATGTTCAGGTTGCTTTTCCTGGAACATTGCTCATTTTTTGTCCACTTTCATACTCCGGTCTCCTAAGTTTGTGATCTGAAGCATTTCTCCCTTTTTCACAATGTTTTCAAAAATATTTTGCTGCAGTTATATGGTTATTGTTATGAACTCTGAATTCAATAATTTGTCTTTACCTGGTGCAATATTTTTGTAAAAATTTGCTATGAAAATGACAAAGGATCTTGTAATATATGGATAATTAAATTTGATATAGAGTTTATACATTGTGGGAAAAGCAGATGTTGCTCACTACATGTATATTTTTAACATGTTATTAGTTTGGCGAAGTCGGTGGGCGGGCGGGCGTCAACTTTCCTTGTCCGGATCATAACTTTGCCATGCATAGAGATATTTTCAAATAACTTGGCACAAACATGCACCATATCCAGACGATGTGCCAAATGCAAAAAAAAATTCTGTAGATTCAAGGTCAAGGTCACAGTGATAAGAAATAGACTTTAATTGAACTTTTCTTGTTCGGACCATAACTGTGTCATGCATAGAAATATTTTCAAATAACTTGGCACAAATATGAACTATATCAATATGATGTGTCACATGCAAAACTTTTGTCTGTAGCTTCAAGGTCAAGGTCACAGTGACAACAAATAGACATCAGTTGAACTTTTCTTGTCCGGACAATAACTTTTTCATCCATAGAGATATTTTCAAATAGCTTGGAACAGATATACACCATATCAAGACGCTGTGTCATATGCACAATGTCTGATCTGGGTCCGAGGTCATGAAACTTACTCAATTTGAGCATGTTAACATAATTATTACTATTGTAGTTACACACTTAGATTACAAGGCTAGGAAATTGGCTCGTTGCATAGTAGATTTCAGTTACAAACTAAAAGTAGATATTTTTTTTTTTCCAAACTTTGTCCTCAAGCTAACAGAGCTTTTTAAATTTGAGCATCATGCTCAAACTAAAAATGCTTCGTAACCATGGCGACAAACTCCAAACATGGATTTTATTCTCATCGTTGGTTTGTAATTTCACCCTATTTTGCAAGGAGCATATTTCATAAACTTGTAACTCAAGCATCTAACTTCAACAACAATATTTCTATTACATGCTCAAATTGAGTAAGTTTCATAACCTCGGGCCCTGGATCTAGTCTGTTTGCAAAGGCATAAACCCGTTACTATCAAGTAAAGGGTTAAGGCAGATCACTGATTATCAACCAAGCATTAGGGATCCTAAAATGTGGCTGCTTACAACAAAAGGTTGCTTAATATCTGTTATCTATTATATGTTCTTAATAAATGAGGCCATCAACACATGATTGACTGTATTGAACTGATATTTGTTAGATAAAATTGTGATATATTTAATTGACAAAGTAATTTTGATTATTCATCAATAGAATATTCCCTGTTACTTGAATTACTAGCTTTGATTAACTATTAACAGAAAGATTTGACAGATCTGTTAATTCTTAATCAAACACCTTCCATTATAGAAAACCTGGTTTCATGGAATGTCCATGTCTTGTCATAAATCGTCTGCTAGAGATGCATTTACAGGTGGGAAAGGGTTAAAGATAAAATAGCCTCTAACATAAATGGCTTGTAGTTAGCTAATTACCTTAGACATTCTTAACCCTTTCACACAATCATAGAGATGCTTTTTGAAGCGTCTTCAGCAGACAACTTTTGAAAACAAAAGGAGAAATTGCTCAAGTGTTCTGCGCTTACTTGTTTGTATATTTGAATATATTACAGTGAAGGCGATACTAGGATCTGGAGCATCAGTACAACAATCTTCAAATGGTTTTAATGTTGATTTAACTCCGCCAGTACTAGATCCTACTGTCTTCCTCTACATTGATGTACGACAAGGGGAGTTTACTCCTGTGGAATACCAAGGATCAGACTCAACAATCAAAGCATTGTGGTTGTGTGAGGACGAACAAAGTGGAATTAAGGTAGATAACCCTTTCCCTCATATAGACACTTTCTGACGCCCCTGCAGCAGACGCCTTTTTGAAAACATAGTGACAAAAGAAGAAATTGCACAGAACGTGCAATTTCTCCTTTTGCCACAATGTTTTCCACTTTTTGCCATAGGTTATCCATTCAACTATGGAGATTTTCTATGTTTTGACAAAATATGTTCAAAGTCGTCTGCTGCAGAATTGTCGTATGAGGGAAAGGGTTAACACATATGCAGAAGCATTTTGATACATCTTCAATAGACTACTTATTGTCCTGGACTAGATATACTATAGCCAAACTTGGGACAAAAGTATGGAAATCCATGTTCTTTGGTTTTATACCAGGAATTGATGGTTAATGATATCACTGTATCCTCCATCCTAAGATAACATATAAACATGAGCAACTTTTTCATAATGGATATCTTGGAGACAATGATGCAGAGGTAGAGTGTTTGCTTCTTGTACCAAAGGTCCTTGGTTCAAGTCCTGTGATGAGCGGGTTCTAACTTTTGAATATTTCTGCACAAACGGCGCGAGTACCGGTTAAGTCTCAAGGAAGCAGACATCGAGCGTGATTAATATAAGTTGAAAGCTTGTTTCCTAATCAATGTAAAATAAATAAGTTTAAAACTCATGATGTGGGATTTTCATTATCTATATTTATATTGTCCCCTTAGTTATAATTAGTTACCAGAATTATAATGCGTTTATAATGGAAACTGTTTATAACTAGCAAATGGTAGCAAATGAATATTAAATTATTAATTCATTGCCACATACAACGAATCTGCACCAAACCACTTTGGAAACATCTAGACAAAAATGTAGAAATTCCTCATAAATGAACGTACAGTCATTGAATAAAGTTGAAAAAATTGTGGCTAAAGGAGAAATTTCTTATTATGCCAATATTTTTTTTTTCAATATACCTCTGTTGTAGAAGTGTCAGAAAGTGTCTATATATTAGGGATGGCAACGGTTACCGATATAACTAACCGGTTACTCGTACAATTTTGTAACCGGTTACCCGGTTAACAGTATAGATTCATAGACAATAAATATCCACTGTTTTAGTTGAATATGGTTGCGCATGTTACTGGTTCCACCAGTCCAAGACAGTTCATTACCACACAAACTGCGCTTGGCTTTGTTATCATCAGCACAGCGTTTTAAATACTTCCAGACAAAGGATGTAGCAGGCGGCATTATGGCAATATATTCTGTAGATCTTTTTTAACGAAGTGACTGTTATACGATTTATAATATGTCGATTGAAAAAGGTACATAGCTGCATATTTTTAAATACCAACTCAGGGGAAGATGTGATACAAACTTCAAATTACTCTTTAAATCTTCTAATCGTGTTGGTAAATAATAATTTACAAAAACAACAATTCAAATGTATGACACCTACTCCAATTAGTTGTATTATCAAAACAAACGCCGAATATAATTAATAAGTTATTATCTTATAATTTCTGCCTTTATTAGACATCAAACTTTTTTTAAAAGAAACAAAGCGTCCTTTAATTGACAATTATTCGATTAACACTACACAAACAAACGATCATCAATTAAATTGAGTGCAGCTGTTATCACAGTAATGTTAACACTGGCCGATCGAGGTGTGACTAATTAACCTATCATGTCAGATACATGTGACAAATTGAAAAGAACAAAAGGTGAAACACAACTGTGTATATATTTTATTTTTCTTCCGAGTACTCGGTTACCGAAATTACTAACCGATTAATCGGAAGATGTACGGTTAACCAGGTAACCGATTAATCGTTGACATCTCTACTATATATATAATGTTTCCTTTCATCATCCAAATTTGAAGCATTCTGTCAGACTATGTTTGTAATGTAACTACAGTCTGTTCAGCAGAAGATGACTTTTGAAAACAATTTCAGAAATGGTGAAATTTTCCAAAACAATATATTTAAAGTTTTTCAGATGTCATATTCTGAACCTAACGTAATGATTGAAAAAATACCATATGAGGTTAACGGTTGTACAATTTAATCCTCCGGTTCCCACATACAATACATCTGCAGCAGAGGACTATGAAAACATGTCATCGAATTATGAAAAATCTCTATAAGAGAAAGTTTAACTAATAAAAAGTCGTCTGCTGCAGAGGCATTAAAAAGCAGGTGTGTAGAAAGTGTTAATTACGTTTAACAGGAATACTCCTGGGGCATTGGCACAGCTGAAGGTCTGACTGACCTTCAACCTCTAACATCAACTGGAACGAATGGATCTGCAACAAATGATCAACTTGAAGGTCTTTTACAGAACAATCAAACCTATTTTGTCACTGTAACATGTACAAATGGTGCAAACCTTCAAACAATATGGCCAAATAAAAATGGTGAGTGTTTGTTTTCTTTTTTTTCTGTGAAAAAGCTTTATTTTTTTTACCAAATCCTTCTTTTTTTTTTTACAAAAAATGTCAGATATAACTGTTATACAACTGAACTTAATGCAGTACAAGATTACAAGTAGCTTACTTCTTTGATGAAAAAAGTTACGACTAATCCATTCTTATGCATTAATACTGGTATGATTAGTAGAACGTACATATTTGAGCCATATTTGGTGATTACCATATTAATGCATCTGCACTTTACTTTCAACTTGATTGTTTTATAGATGTTAATGTATTTTTTAAAAAAAGCTGGAAGTAAAGCCTAATGATGCCAAATTGGAACGCAATAAGATCCAAAATTGCCAGACGCGATTCTCTTGTTATCTAAATGTATATTTATATGCTAATGATGTCACATAACTCTATGTAGGTGTCACAGTATTGCTAGTAGCCCCTGACCCAGACAAGGTAAAAGCTGAAGCAGTGAATGCAGAAGCCTTTGAAGTGCCTGTTTCACCAGCTACAGCACTAAAATCTGAAGACCCAGACGGATGTGGACAGTCCTTTGAAGTTAGTGATGATCCAACAATTAGTAGATATGGTTAGTATTGATCAACCTTTGATGAGACATACCTGTATGTTTCTCCCTTTTCCCTGATACCAATCTCATTTGCAGCCAATGACAAAAAAAAGAAAAAAATTGTCATTATGATAATTTTTAGCTCACCTGAGTACAAAGTGCTTATGGTGAGCTTTTGTGATGGCCTTATATCCGACGTCCTGACGTATGTCGTCAACATTTTCTTTAAATGACATCTCCTCCTAAACTTGTTTGGATTTTGACTAAACTTGGGAGGAATGATCCATTGGTGGTCCTGTTTCAAAGTTGTTCAAAGAAATACATTCCATGCAGAACACTGTTGCCATGGCGACAGAAAGGATGAACTATTAAAAACTTTGAAAATGTTCTTTTCTGAAACAAAAAGGCATAGAGCTCAGATTTTTGGTGTGCAGCATTTTTTGATAGTTCTCTACCAAGATTGTTCAAATCATGCCCCTTGTGTCAAAATAAACCCCACCTGTGGAAAATTCAAGATCTGGACATGAAATTGAAGGAACAGATCTTTTATACCTTCAATACAGAAATCTGTGTTTGGAATTCGTACAAAAACAAATGGGAAAGATGTGATAATTTACACATGAAATATGTATCATTTGTCCCGAAGTCCAAATGGTTATGTACATGTATATAGATTTTTAAACTCTCAGTTAGTCCGGATTAAACTGCTATCGTGTCATTGTTTATATAGATTAGCAGCCATATAAGAGCTAGATTACCTGTCAATACTGATCAGACTGTTAATACAGGCTTACTATAGGCCTTCAGTTGTCACAAAGGCACAATGATTCAGCACAGTCTGGTATATAGGAATCACCATGTCTGTCTGTCTGTCCATATATTTTTAGATCACCTGAGCCAAAGGCTCAAGGTGATCTATTCTGATCACTCTCTGTCCGTCGTCCGTCCGTCCGTTCTTTTATCTTTAAATATTATCTCCTCCTTAACCACAGGATCAATTTTGAACCAAACTCCACAGGAATGTTCCTTTGGTGGCCCTCTTTCAAAATTGTTCAAAGATTTAAATTCCATTGAGAACTTTGGTTGTTGCGGCATCAGAAAGGGAGTGAATTTGTCCAAACCAATATTTTTTGGTAGAAATGTTCCTTGGGTGACCCTCTACAAAAATTGTTCAATCCATACTGATTGGTTGAAAAAAATGGCGTCAGGCGGCATCAGAAAAGGGGCAAATTGACAACGTTTAAAAATTCCATTTCTTTTAAAGTGTTTGTCTGATTTTAAGAAAATTAAATAGGAATCTTACTTCAGTGATCCTCTAGTTAATTTGTTCAAACCGTATTGATTGGTTACAAAATCATAGCAACCATGCGTATTCACAAAAGGGGTAAATTGAACTTTTAGCTACAAATGACAAATCTCCTACCATACCACTGGACCAATTTCAACTAAACTTCACAGGAGTGTTCCTTTGTTGGTCATCGTTCAAAATTGTTCAAAGACTTACATTCTGTGTAGAACATTGGTTGCCGCGGCATCAAAAAAGCGAGAAAAATACCCTAACTTTAAAATCCTTTTCCTCCATAATCTGTTTGTCCGATTCCAAGATAATTTTGTTGAAAAACAGGGCATCAGGAAAGGCAGTTTCATTTGCACACCTCATCAAACTTCCCCAGATATTTGCAGTTATTTGCTCCTAATTATCCCCCGCTTTTTCGAAGAAAAAAAAGGGGGTTATTAATTTCGGTTTGTCCGTCTGTCTGTCTGTCTGTCTGTCTGTCACACTTCGTTTCCGTGCAATAACTGCCACAAATGTAAACTATTTTTTTTCAAACTTGGTAACAAGGTTAAATGCCTTAAGGGCTAGGCCAAGTTCGATCGTCACTTTCGGCGGACTTTATTTAGTGGAGTTATGGCCCCTTATTTAACACAAAATGTCGTTTCATGCTGTTTCCGTGCAATAACTGCCACAAATGTGAATATGTTTTTCTCCAACTCGGTACAAGGTTAAATGCCTTACGGGCTAGGCCAAGTTCGATCGTCACATTCGGCGGACTATATTTGGTGGAGTTATGGCCCCTTATTTAACAACAAATGTCGTTTCTTGCTGTTTCCGTGCAATAACTGCCACAAATGTGAACCGTTTTCTTTCAAACTTAGTAACAAGGTTAAATGCCTTAAGGGCTAGGCCAAGTTTGATCGTCACTTTTGGCGGACTTTATTTGGTGGAGTTATGGCCTCTTATTTAACAAAAAATGTTGTTTCTTGCTGTTTCCGTGCAATAACTGCCACAAATGTGAACCGTTTTTTTTCAAAATTGGTTACAAGGTTAAATGCCTTAAGGGCTGGGCTAAGTTCGATCGTCACTTTAGGTGGACTCTATTCGGTGGAGTTATGGACCCTTATTTAACAAAAAATGTTGTTTCTTGCTGTTTCCGTGCAATAACTGCCACAAATGTGAACTGTTTTTTTTTTCAAACTTGGTAACAAGGTTAAATGCCTTAAAGGCTAGGCCTAGTTCGATCGTCACTTTCGGCGGACTTTAATCGGTGGAGTTATGTCCCTTATTTAACAAAAAAAGTCGTTTCTTGCTGTTTCCGTGCAATAACTGCCACAAACTTGGTAACAACCTAGGCCAAGTTCGTTTAATTTACCCTGTAATACATGTTCAATAAAAAGTCTACTGACATGTTTAAACCTAACCTCAACATTTTCCTACAATATTTCCTGCAAGCGGGGGGATATAAATTTCATGAATTTGCTTGTTTACTATCATTCAGGTAATCAATTTAGGGCCATCTTGGCCCTCTTGTTAGGTTGAGCTTTAACTTTGCAACCTTTGGACTTTGGAAGCACATAACTTTGAATGGATGGTTCATACTTCATAAAAGGGTTGCCCATGACCAGACAAAGCATCATGCATTGAATCAATATCATTGGAGTATAAGTTAATTCTATCTTGGTTTTTTCCAGATTTCTGTGTTGGAAGTTCTCAAGATTTTATGGCAGACATTGTGCCCTGCATCTGGGTCAGTATTAATACATCTTGTACCGTAGAAATAAAGGCTGGTCATTTAGATGTGAATGGTGTCCAGTACTACAGCCTATCAGAACTTAAGTCCCTCAGTAGTGGTGTTTATGACACTGATGTTGACACATCTTCAGCTAATACTTTCCACATGGAAATTGGTCGGACTCTGTTTTTATACCTTAATTTGTGTAACCTTGCTGAAAGATGTACTGCCAAACTGGTCAACACACTGGTTATAACCAATGCAAACACACAGCTATCCTCATCAACAAATGGAGAAGCCATAACTGCTGCACTGACTACACCAGATGCCAGACGCAAGAGAGCAACTTCTGTTTTAACAGTGGAGACTCCAGCAGGTCAGTTTAATCCTTTCCCAATTGCAGACATATTCTGATGTATCTGCAGCAGACAAATTTTGAAAACATTGTTGCAAAAGGAGAAATGTCTCATTACAAGCATTTTCTTTATAGGCTTTATAAAATGATTCCAAATTTATTCAATAATTACATTCATTTAAATTCATTTATTTAAGTCATACCAGGGTTTTGCCTCAATGTTTGGGAAGTAGTATGCTGAAGATTTTATGTATGTGAGAAATATTTAAAAAGTATTTTCTAAGCATTTTCATCCATTTTTGTGTTGCTGGCTCTAGGGGTGGTATACAGGGCTCACTTTATCTATCTGTCTTGTCTGTCTGTCCTACACACTGAATTTCACAAGCTACCCATGTGTGCATCTAACACTCATGTAAAATCATCAAGCATGTTCTGGATGAATTCGGTATTGACAATGAAGGGTAAATGGGGAGACTTCATCTGAGTCACACCACATGATAACAGACCCACAGATGTTTAACCATTTCCCACCTTCAGACACATTTGAACGCATCTGCATCAACTTTTGTAAAACATTCTAAAAAAGGAGAAATTGCTCAAAACAAGCAATTTCTCCTTTTGCCAAAATGTTTTCAACTTTTTTCAGTAATTAAACCTACAATTACGATTTTCCATATTTTTGAGTAGACATTTTCAAATTTGATTTGCTGTATGTGGGAAAGTGTTAACCGTTAAGACGCATTTTGAATCATTTGCATCAGACTTACTGCAAAAACTTGAGTTATGAAAATGCAAAAACTTGAGTGAAGAAAAACCTCAAAGGAACTCACATAATATAATGTAGATTGTAATTTCTTATTTCTTTTCCCACAACTTGCTAGATAAATCTATCAAAAATACAGACAGGAAAGTATATCTAAGTTATATTGGGAACATTTATTTTAACTCATATTCTTATTTCATTTGATTGTGCAGGACTTGTTGAGGGACAAAGCCTTGTGACAAATGTTCTTACCGATACAGAACTAGGCGCGACCTACACTTCAGATGCCTCTGCTGATTTTGTATCATACATCACTAATCCAAACATAACGCTGGACCAAGTGGAACGTATTTTATATGGAAGGTAAAACATTGTGATTCATGTACAGCAATTGAGATAACCCTTTCCCACCTGCAAACACACAACAGATGACTTTTGTTTGTCTTTTGCCATGTTTTCAACTTTATTAAATAATTCTGCTTTCATTTATATAGATTTTCAATATTTTTAGATATGTGCTGTCAAAGTTGTCTTCTGCAGTATTATGCTAGGTTTGTCCCTTTCCTACATAAAGATGCTTTCTGACGCCTCTGCAGCAGACAACTTTTGAAAATGTTGATGCAAAAGTGGGCAGCCAGTTGATAACTAAATGTAACATTGATGATTTGCCTGACCATCACTCTATTTATGGCTGCCTAACTTATTGTGCAGTTTCATAATGAGTGTCATAACCTCAGTCATGTCTGATAATAAGTTAAATTTCTCCAGACTTTACAAATTTGAGCAGATGAAAAAATCTCCATTATTGAAAGTATAAGGTTTGAATAGTGTTGAATACTTTGTGGGAAAAGGAGAAATAGCTCTGGGGCATCAACAAGTGTCTGTATGTGAAGAAGTGTTAAGTGAAGAGTGTTGACCATAAATATTGCCTATATTTATAAATATTGGAACTGTTCAACTTCTGATTTAGGAAGTTTAAAATAAATATTTTATCAAACTAGCTGTGTAAAGCTTACTTGTTATTTCAGAATCCAGAATGTGTAAAGCTTACTTGTCATTTCAGAATCTAGGATGTATTAAGCTTACTTAATATTTCAGAATCCAGAATGTGTCCACCTATTTTGCTATAAGTCCAATTGGACAAGAGCCTCTACCAGGCCCATTAAATGTTACATTTGAACAGAGCATGTTTAACCCAGCACCTGATGAAGAGACCATCGTGTTGATACATTGGAATCCGGGTAATAGAAATCTCTATTTTGATGTACTTTTTGTAGAAGGGGATTAAACTCTTTCCCACATAAGTCAAATCTGCAGCAGACAACTTTGAAAACTTGTAAAAACTTTCATAAAAATATGATTAACCTCTAAAATAGAAGGTTCAATTATTGAATAGTGTTGAACATATTCTGGCAAAAGGATGAGCATTTCTACTTTTGTAACAATGTTTTAGGCATTAGGGAGCATCTGTATTTTGTAAATAATTGATACCTCTGTCACATCTGACTTTTTGAAAACAATATGTATAGGGAAAAACTGCCTGGAACAAGAAAATCTTCTTATTCCTACAATCTTTTCAACTCTTATGCAAGAATATATTTCCGATTTTCTAGCTTTTGGAATATTTTTAACTCATATTATTTCAAAACAAATGTCTCTAAAAATATGAGTTTAGGGAAAGGGTTTAAGAAAGGCAATAAAGGTAACAGCTAATTGATTTGAAAGAGAAATGGAATGGAGCATATAGGGTTCAAGACTTTTTCTGTTGAAATGTCTGTTAACCCTTTCCCACATACAATAAATCTGCAGCAGACAACTTTGAAAACAAATTCGCAAAATTATGAGAAATCTCTATGAATGAAGGTACAATTACTGAAAAAAGTTGAAAGCACTGTAGTAAAAGGAGAAATTGCTTGTTTTAATAATTTCTCATTTTGTCACAATGTTTTCAAAAGTTGTCTGCTGTAGATGCGTCGAAATCAATCTACAAATGGGAAAGTGTTAAATATGATCACAGTTCTATCTGAACTATAGCTGCTGCACATGAATTATATATAAGTGTTTTCTGAAAATATAAGCAATTTCAACTTCTTTGTGTATGAAAAAAAGTGTTCTGTTAAATGAAATAGGTTTGGGAAAGTGTTAATTCATAATGTGATATATTTCAGATGACAGTGTGTGGCAGCTGACTTCAGAAACTTGTAAGGAAGAAGACCCCACTGTCTATGACAATCAAGCAGATGGAACCACAACTGTTTTGGTATGAACATTTATAACAAAGCGTAAACGAAAAGCTGCCTCAGATTTAAACTTTTTCACATACAGGCGCCTCTGCAGCAGACAACTTTCGAAAACATTGTGACAATGGAGAATTTCCTCATAATGTGCAATTTTTATCCATTTGACACATTTGTTCACCTAGTTCAACAGTCATATACTTTCATTAAAAGAGATTTTCGATATTTTTGTGAGCATGTTTAAAAATTGTCTGCTGCAGATCTTTTTTCGTATGTGGGAAAGGGTTAACAATGGTTACTTAACTACATCATTAAATAGATTTGCTGAAGGATAGATGCTTTGTTCTTTAAAAATGTTAAGGCTTTATAGATGATATCTCATAAATATATATTACATTTAACCTTTTCTCCGATAAAGAAAGCATTTGTTACCTCTTTGGCTGGCTGCTTTTGAAAACTTCATTTTTGTGTAAATATACAATACAATTCCTCAAGCATGCTTTTTTCAAATCAGATGCCTCAATAAATGTCATATCATGCAAATATTAAAACACAGAATATTATGAGAAGAAAACATTGAACAAAAGAAAAAAACCTTTTTTTTTAATTTTCTCCTTTTGCCACAATGCTTTCAAGTCTCTTGCTGGGAAAGCATCAGAATGCATCTGTATGTGTAAAGATTTCATGTCATAATATTAAATTATTGCAGCTGTTTATTAAGACCATATGATGCATAATTACAAAAACCAACAAGGATTCAAGTAAGTATGCTATAAATATATGGCAGTAGGGAATTAGGGTTGAAATAGAGTACTAGTTATTTAAGTGTGGCTCTCATTTTAGTGTCACCCTGCGTAGCATGGTAGGCACTTAGGGATTACTTTTTTTTTTGTCCGACATCTGTCTGTCTGTCCATCTGTCTGTCTGTCTGTCCGTCCGTCACACTTTTTCGTCACTTTCAATGAGCAGGTGCAGGTGACACAATGTGCTCCGCGGAGCACTCCATTCTAGTTAAAACTTAAATTGCCTTTACATTTGATTTACTACTTCATACACCTATTTTCTTATCATTAGGTGTGCAACACTCGATTGTTGTCATCAGTGGAATCTGTGAACAACACAAACTTGACAGCATACTTTTACAAAGAGACTCAGTTTGGTGTGGCTTCTATACTTGGTGGTATTGTCAACAGTGCACCAATCTTTCTGGAGCCATCACAAATCAACATCACTGAAGATTCTGGTATGTATAGCTTTTTACCCCACTTGAGCACAAAGTGCTCAAGGTGAGTTATTGTGATCGCCTTTTGCCTGGCGTCCAGCATCCGACATCCGTCAACTTCTTCTCCTCAGTCGTCTGCTTGCAGATTTGTTGTATGTGCAGAGGTACAGATAAGGAGGGGTATTCAGCTCTTTTTCCCACAATTTCTCTCTTATCATGAAAGCAAATCCTATGTTGTGGGCACTCAAAAGAATTGTCTCACTGAGACGATTCTTTTAAGTACCCACAACATAGGGTAAGAGGGTCAAATAAGGATTTTAGAACATGCAAAATGCCCCTTATCTAGAGCTCTGATGTGGGAAATGATTAAACATAAAAGAGTTATATTCTACGACAATGCATTCTTTTAGTATGTGCACTATTATTATGTCTCCTCCCTCCGGAGGAGACATATTGCTTTTGCCTGCGCCGTCTGTCTGTCTGTCTGTCTGTCTGTCCGTCTGTCTGTCTGTCCGTCTGTCTGTCCGTCTGTCTGTCAGGGCGTCCACATTTCTTGTCCGGCCTTTATCTCACAACCCCTTGGCCACATTTCTATGAAACTTCACAGGAGTCATTGGTACAATGTCTAGTTGCGCATATTACGAGGGCGTTTAATTTGACCTACTTTTGGATGAGTTATTGCCCTTTCTTAAAATTGCCATTTCATTCTTGTCCGGCCTTCATCTCACAACCCCTTTGCCACATTTCTATGAAACTTCACAGGAGTCATCGGTACAACGTCTAGTTGTGCATATTACGAGGGCGTTTAATTTGACCTACTTTTGGATGAGTTATTGCCCTTTCTTAAAATTGCCATTTCATTCTTGTCCGGCCTTCATCTCACAACCCCTTTGCCACATTTCTATGAAACTTCACAGGAGTCATCGGTACAACGTCTAGTTGTGCATATTACGAGGGCGTTTAATTTGACCTACTTTTGGATGAGTTATTGCCCTTTTTTTAAAATTGCCATTTCATTCTTGTCCGGTCTTCATCTCACAACCCCTTTGCCACATTTCTATGAAACTTCACAGGAGTCATCGGTACAACGTCTAGCTGCGCATATTACGAGGGCGTTTAATTTGACCTACTTTTGGATGAGTTATTGCCCTTTTTTTAAAATTGCCATTTCATTCTTGTCCGGCCTTCATCTCACAACCCCTTTGCCACATTTCTATGAAACTTCACAGGAGTCATCGGTACAACGTCTAGTTGCGCATATTACGAGGGCGTTTAATTTGACCTAATTTTGGTTGAGTTATTGCCCTTTTTTTAAAATTGCCATTTCATTCTTGTCCGGCCTTCATCTCACAACCCCTTGGCCACATTTCTATGAAACTTCACAGGAGTCATCGGTACAATGTGTTGTTGCGCATATTACGAGGGCGTTAATTTGACCTACTTTTGGATGAGTTATTGCCCTTTTTAGATCACCTTAGCCGAAGGCTGAAGGTGAGCTATTCTGATCACTTTTTGTCCGTCGTCCGTCGTCCGTCTGGTGTTAACTTTTAGCTTTAAACATCAACTCCTCCCAAACTCCAAGGACAATTTTCGTGAAACATCACAGGACTGTTCCTCTGGTTGGCCTCTTTCAAAGTTGTTCAAAGATTTAAATTCCATTGAGAACTTTGGTTGCTGCGGCATCAGAAAGGGGACAAAATGTCCAAACTTTGAAAATCTTCTCCTCCGAATCTGCCTGTCAGATTCAAATATAATTTGGTAGAAATGTTCCTTGGGTGACCCTCTATAAAAATTGTTCAAGCCATACTGATTGGTCGAAAAACATGGCAGTCAGGCGGCATAAAGTATCCTTATAAAAGTGCTTGTCTGATTTAAAGATAGTTTTGTAGAAATGTTCTTTCATTGATCATCTACATACTTTGTCAAGCCATATTGATTTGTTGAAAGGCATAGCAACCAAGCAGCATCAGAAAAGGAGTAAAATTAACTTTTTGCTTCAAATGATGGTCTAAGGGAGGTAACACTTGGCAGAGTATTATGCAAGGGCAATCTCCTTCGCAGAGTTGTCGTTCCTTACACTCACCATACACTATCAATCAGGTGATCGATTTAATGTCCAAACTTTAAAAATCTTCTCCTCCGAATCTGCCTGTCAGATTCAAATATAATTTGGTAGAAATGTTCCTTGGGTGACCCTCTATAAAATGTGTTCAAGCCATACTGATTCGTCGAAAAACATGGCAGTCAGGCGACATCAGAAAAGGGGCAAAATTACAAAATTTGAAAATTCCATTTTTTATGAAAGTGTTTGTCTGATTTTAAGAAAATATAATACGAATCTTACTGTAATGATCCTCTATTTAATTTGTTTAAGCCGTTTTGATTGGTTACACAATCATATCAACCAGGTGTCGTCACAAAAAGGGTAAATTGAACTTTTAGCTACAAATGACAACCAACTCCTACCATTCCAATAGACCAATTTCCACAAAACATCACAAGAATGTTTCTTTGGTGGTCCTCTTTCAAAATTGTTCAAAGATTTAAATTCCATTGATAACTTTGGTTGCTGCGGCATCAGAAAGTGAGAAAAATACCCAAATTTTAAAATCCTTTTCCTCCATAATCTACTTGTGCGATTGCAAGATAATTTGGTAGAAATGTTCCTTAAGTGACCCTCTAAATAAACTGTTGAAGCCATATTGATTTCGTTGAAAAACAGGGCAGCAAGGCGGCATCAGGAAAGGTGCAAAATGATAAAAACTTTATAATTCCATTCTTATTAAAGTTCTTGTTAGATTTCAAGATATAAATGGCCTTTACTGATAAGCTGTTTCTTGAGAAGTGTCCACTCCTTTGCAGTTTCATTTGCATTCCCTGATAAAATTTTCCAAGATATTTGCAGTTAAATATTTGCTACTAATTTACTATCAATTACGTGATCGATTTAGGGCCATCTTGGCCCTCTTGTTTTAAATTGCCATTTCATTCTTGTCCGGCCTTCATCTCACAACCCCTTGGCCACATTTCTATGAAACTTCACAGGAGTCATCGGTACAACGTCTAGTTGCGCATATTACGAGGGCGTTTAATTTGACCTAATTTTGGTTGAGTTATTGCCCTTTTTTTAAAATTGCCATTTCATTCTTGTCCGGCCTTCATCTCACAACCCCTTTGCCACATTTCTATGAAACTTCACAGGAGTCATCGGTACAATGTCTTGTTGCGCATATTACGAGAGCGTTTAATTTGACCTACTTTTGGATGAGTTATTGCCCTTTTTTAAAATAAATCACTAACTGACAAAATACAGTCAGCCAGACAAATACCCCTTGGGGGAGACATACGTTTTTCCCAAAAACAACCTCTAGTTTTATCTGAGGTAATGTCTGTTTATGTATTAAATTCTACAGTTGTAATCAAAGAACTATTCTCTCTTTCAGACACTAGCTCTTTCCTGCTCCAAGCCAATGATACAGAAGGCGACGCAATCACATACAGCATTGTTTCTGGAGCGAATACAGCTATTGGAAATATAGATCTCAATTCTACTGGATTGTAAGCACAAAATTCATTCATTCAGATGCTGTGTATACTTTCTATATCTTTGTGGGTTCTTTTATCAAAATAACGCATATGTTTGTAAGTCTGTTATCTGGCAGAGGGCAATTACATTTTGTTGATATTCAAAATTGTTGATTTTTTTCCCCATCATTTTATAATCAATTTTATCAAAGAATGCAGTTAACCCTTTCCCACATATGAAAAATTTGCAGCAGACTACTTGGAAAGCATCTGGTTAAAAAGAGGATAAACCTCATATAGATGCTTTCTGACACCTCTGCAGAAGGCTTTTTGAAAACATTGTGACAAAAGAAGAAATTGCTCAAAACAAGCAATTTCTCTTTTTGCCACAATGTTTTCCACTTTAAGTCATAGGTTATCCATTCAATTATAGAGATTTTCTATTTTGACAAAATATGTTCAAAAATTGTTGTATATGGTAAAGGATTAACCCTTACCCTCATACGGCAATTCTGCAGCAGACGACGTTGAACGTATTTTGTCAAAAAATAGAAAATCTCCATAATTGAATGGATAACCTATGACAAAAAGTGAAAACCATTGTGGCAAAAGGAGAAATTGCACGTTTTGTGCAATTTCTTTTTTTGTCACTATGTTTTCAAAATGCTGTCTGCTGCAGAGGCGTCAGAACGCGTCTATATGAGGAAAAGGGTTAACAGAGTTAAAAGCATTGTGCCCAAAGTTTTCAAAGTTATCTTCTGTAAAAGTGCATCAGAAAGTTTGGAAATATATTAATTATATATTTTTCTCATATAAATTATATATTTTTCTCATTACAAATACTATACAAACAATGTACCTGTTTTTTTTTCTCAGGTTAAGCATCAGTCCTTGTGCACACTGTTTTGGATCAGTGGAAGTTTTAGTTGGACTGACTGATCAGCCATCAGACAGTGAGATCACTGCATCTTCTTCTACGGCTACCATCGTCATAACCGTCTCACCTGTGAATGATCCTCCAGTCATTAGCTTGTTCTCAGATGGGAGTTACATTTTACTTTCGGATCCTACAGAACATGTTATGGTAGGTGATGTGTCAGTTAACCCTTTCCCACATACAATAAATTTGCAGCACATGCCTTTGAAAACATCTAGTGGAAAAGTTCTAAAATCTCTCCTTATTAACCCTCCCCCACATACAGTATATCTGCAGCAAACGACTTTGTTAAGGTCTTCTCAAAAATATGAAAATCTCTTCAATTGTAGTTATAATTACTGAAAATAAATGAAAGCATTGAGGCAAAATGAGAAATTGCTCATTTTGAGCAATTTCTCGTTTTGTCACAATGTTTTCAAAAGTCATCTGCTGCAGATGCGTCAAAATGTGCTGTAAGTGGGAAAGTTAAAGTGTTAAATAAAGGTGAAAAATTGCTTATCTGCTGCAGATGCATTTCAAAGTGCGAAAGCTTTAATCGCACTCTTTTTATAATCTCACTTTATTTTTAACCCCTTCGAACAAAACAATAAATCGGCATCAGACGATTTTGAAAGCATCTTGGCAATCGTATGAACAATTTCTGTAAACTTAAGTATCATAATTGAAATGAGTTGAAAACATTGCATCTTGAGCAATTTCTCCTTTTGCCACAATGTTTTTGTGTTGCCCTGCGTAGCATGGTAGGCACTACTTTTTTTTTGTCTGGGGTCTGTCTGTCCGTACGTCTGTCTGTCCGTCACACTTTTTCGTCACATTTTCAATGAGCAGGTGCAGGTGACACACATGCTCTGCGGAGCACTCCATTCTAGTTAAATGTTGTAAAGGCATCAGAAAGCATCTCTTATGTGGGAACAAGTTAGAGCAATTCAATAATTACATTTTCAAAGCTTATCAGCTTTTGCCAATTATGCTTGTTGAATTCAAGATATTAATGTGATCTATTAATAATACGTTTCCTGAGATGTGTTGTTCTGTTTTTAACACTTTCCCACAAATAGACGCATTTTGACGCATCTGAAGCATTCAATTTTTTAAAACATTGTGACACAAGAATAATTTCTTCTTATTAGCAGTTTCCTCTTTTGCTACAATATTTCCAACTCTATTCAATTATTAACCTATTATTTATAGAGATATTCCCTATTTGTGTCTAGATGTTTTTAAAGTCATCTGCAGCAGATATTTTGTATGTGGGAAAGGGTTAGCAAGGTTTACATCTGAATTGAAACTTTGTATTTGGAATGGCGATCTTGTTTGGGCGGGTAAGTGGTTGCATAGGTTTGTATGCATTAGGTTTGGTGTCAAACATTGTTTTGTCAAGATTAATGTTACATAACATAAATATATACATAGACTGATATTTTTTGCATCATTAGGCATCCGCTGTGGTCGAGTGGTTAGCGTCGGGAATTTCGAAACCGGGTGTCCCGGGTTTGATCCCCAGTCGCGGCACTACGGTCATGGAGGAATGCCCTTGGGCTAGGCACATTTTCTAGCCTAGTACTGGTTTGTTTACCCAGGGATCATGAATAATTAAAATTAATTGCGCGCTAAATGACCTTAGCTGTCGATGCGCCATAAAACAATATACATTCATTCATTTTTGCCTCATTTCTTGGATAACCTATGACAAAAAGTGGAAAACATTGTGGAAAAAGTAGAAATTGCACGTTTTGTGCAATTTATTCTTTTGTCACTATGTTTTCAAAAAGCTGTCTGCGGCAGAGGCATCAGAAATCGTCTATATCAGGGAAAGATTCCTTCGTATTGACGTTTTTCTGACACCTCTGCAGCAGACTACTTTTGAAATCATTGTGACAAAGTAGAAATTGCTCTAAACGTTTGCAAAATATTTTCAACTGTTTTCAGTAATTATACCTATATTTATAGAGTGTTTCCTTGTTTTCCAAGTCGTCTATGGCAGATTTGTTGTATGTGGGAAAGGGTTAAATTCCTATAGTTTATGAATTATTTTCAATCATTGAGCCCATTTTGCACTAAAAGAGAATTGAAGCATAACTGTAAATATGGTGACTCATGATTCAGAGGTTATCTATATATAAATTTATATATAAAATTGTAGGTATATATAGAAAACAACAATGATACTGGACTTCACCTTGACCTTGGGTTACTGATAGTCTATGATGTAGAGGGGGATAACTTGGCTATAAACAACACACTTGTGGATGTGAATGGCACATTTACCCTGACCGAAGCTGCTGTAGAAGAAATACAGAGTACTATAGCTTGTAACAATTCATTGGTAAGTCATTGATTGGTTTATAAAGAATTTAATGGTATGAAACTATGTATATAGGAAAAACAAATACAGATAAAACTATGTCTGTACATTCATGCTATTTGACCAAAACTTTGTCAGAAGCCTATTGGAAGTTACTGTGATCAAATAGAGATTCAGATAAAATGTCCATGAGATAACAGATGTCATTGGAATTTGATGGCTGATTAAATTAAGAAGATAATACAGCATTTTGTCTGCAAATTTGTACTTTATGTTCCCTAAATATATTGTTTACCCAATACACTATTTATAGAATGGTTTGCTTTAACCCTTTCCGCTAACAGACACTATCTCTGAAGCATTGTGGCAAAAGGAGCAATTACTCATGATGAGCGATTTCTCCTTTTTCCACAATTTTTACAATTCTATTAACTATGTCCAACCTATAGGTGCATTTTGACATTACTGCAGCAGATGACTTTTGCCAAAATGTTTTCAAATTTATTTATTAATTATACTTTCATTAATAAAGATATTCCATAGTTTTACTAATAGGTTTTCATATGTGGGAAAGTGTTAAGAATATATGTGTAATATCTGAAATAATGATGCAATTATTTTGATATATATAGGTGAGAATAATGTTGAAATATTTTCAAAAAATGTTCACAGCATAGTGGTCAAAAGTCATCTGTATCATGAAAGAAGTTAATATATGTATTGATAAAGATTCCATTAACCCTTTCCCTCATATAAACGCTTTCGGACGTGCAATTTCTCCTTTTGCCACAATGTTTTCCACTTTTCGTCACAGGTTATCCATTCAATTACAGAGATTTTCCATTTTTGACAAAATACGTTCAAAGTCGTCTGCTGCAGAATTGTCGTATGAGGGAAAGGGTTAACACCTACAATGAGTTTGTTGAATTTTTTCAGTGTGTCAATCAGTCTGTCCCAGCAGACCTCAATACCATGTCATGGAAAGGTTTAAGAATCACCTACAATGTTACACCAGAGTACTATGGACAAGAGATCATCAAACTGGTGGGATATGACAGTTCTGGGACATACTCCGATGTAGTCACAGTTAACCTGATTATCATGAAAAACAAATGCTTGAATGAGGGAGTCTGTGCAAGTAAGTCACTCTGCAAACACATTTCTATACATCTGCAACTAAATGACATTTGAAATAATTCTGTTAAAAGGATAAATTTCTCATAATGAGCTTGTCACAATATTTATAACTATGATTTATGGAAAGCTTCCATAGTTGATGGTTGCAGAATGTAATAAAAGCTTAACCATTAACCTGATACACAAGTAAACGTGACAACTTTCAGCAAATTGAGCAATTACCAAAGTCATCTAGGGCATCAAATGTATTCTGTTTTGGAGAAAACGTTAAGAGGCTGATTATTGGTTCATCCCTTGTAAAACAGACTTTTGATATCACTGCAGCAGGAGGCTTTTGAAAACATCATTGGGAAATGTGACATTTTTTACCAACAATTATTATTCCATCGGCTAACGAAGTTTGCAATGGGGATATAGTAACGGGACTGTTTGTTCGTCCGTCCGTAACAACCTTGTGACCACTCTACACTGAACATGCTTTGACCGATCTTAACCAAACTTGGTATACAGTTAGTATATGGCAAGGTCTAGCTATTTATTTTCAAGGTCATAGGTTAAAGGTCATGGTCAAAATTGGACTTTGACTATTCCATATCAACAACCTTGTGACCACTCTACACTGAACATCCTTCGACCGATCTTAACCAAACTTGGTATACATTTTTTATAGTATATGGCAAGGTATAGAAGCCTATTTATTTTCAATGTTAAAGGTCAAGGTCAAAATTGGACTTTGACTATTCCATATCAACAACCTTTTGACCACTACACTGAACATCCTTCGACAGATCTTAACCAAACTTTATATACAGTTATTATATGGCAAGGTCTAGAAGCCTATTTTCAAGGTCATAGGTTAAAGGTCAAGGTCAAAATTGGACTTTGACTATTTTCCCATATCAACAACCTTGTGACCACTCTACACTGATCATCTTGGCAGATCATAACCAAACTTGCCATACATTTAGTATATGGTAAGATCTAGAGGATTGTAAATGTTAACGGGCAAAGGTGGAGACAAGGACAAATTACACTTAGTTCTCTGGTACATAACATTAATAACAATTTAATAAAGGCAAGGACAAATAACATCAGTTTTCTGGTACATAACATATGCTTTGCGGTGCCCTTGTTTTATTCTGAACCCTTTCCCATTTGTAGACACTTTCTGACACAGCAGACAACTTGTTAAAACATTGTGACAAAAAGGAGAAATTACTCATAATGACAATGTTTTCAACTCTATTCAACAATGATATTTTCATATATACATTGTATAGAGATTTTTTTTTTTCTTTTCTAGATTTGTTGTATGTAAAAAAAAGGTTACCGGTAATCTCAAAATATATTCTTTTCAAATATTTAAAAAAAAATCATAACGGAGGAAGGACCTATATTGACAGGTACAAAAGGGTTATTAGCGCTGAAAGTCAACCTCTAAAGGTTTTATTGGAATGAAGTGATTTTTTGCAGATTCAGATTTATGAGGACATATCCCAAGTGAAACCTGAATCTGCCTAAAATCATGACAGTCCTGTAGTGTCTGGATGTGGTTGCAAGACATGATTGTCAGGTTAGGTTAGTTGGTTATAGTGCCAAGCTAGTGTTATGGGGGTCCTTAGTTTGTGACCCACATTGGGCGGACATTTTTCCCCTCTTGTGTTACTTAAGTCCAATATAACCTTCTAGGTGGACATATACTAGTACCAGTTGTGTATCTCTGTTCCTGATAGTACAAATTACTTAACATACTCATTAAAGAAATTATTCCACATTCAGACACTTCTGCAGCAGAGATGTTTGAAGACATTGCGACAAAAGGGGAAATTTATCATCATGAGCAATTTCCTCTTTTGCCTCAATTTTATTCAACTGTATTATAAAATTAGAGAGTTATTTCCTATATCCTCTGCTGAAAATTTGTTGTAAGTAGGAAAGGGTTAAATGATTCCCACTTACAACAAATCTGTGGCAGATGACTTAGAAAATATCTAGGCTACAAATTAAAGAATGATTATTGAACAGATTTTTGAAAATATTGTGACAAAAGGAGAAATTGCTCATCATAAGTTTTTAAAGTTCACCTGAAATGGTTAAACAAGGGACTACTCAAATTGGCAGTTTTCTAACTACAATCAGGGACTTGGCAGCTAAATTGAAAATATTTTCCTAATTCCAATCCAGTATGATATACAGGTGTGTTTTAAGCATGCCTTTTTTTGCTCACCTGAGCACGAAGTGCTCAAGGTGAGTTATTGTGATCGCCTTTTGTCCGGCGTCCGGCAACTTCTTCTCCTCTGTAACCAGTGGGTCAATTGGGATGAAACTTCACAAAGAGCATCCTCTCAATGACCTCACCAGAATTCCTTAACAATTTTGGGATCCATGCAGAATTCTGGTTTCCATGGCAACGAAATGAAAAATTCCTTCAAGCCATGTTGATTGGTTGAAAAATATGGCTGCCAGGGGGCGGGGCTATTTTGCCTTATATGGCTATAGTGAAAACTTAAAAAATCTTCTCCTCCTGAAGTGTCAGGCCAATTTTCAAATAATTTTGTAGAAATGTTCCTTTAAGTGACCCACTATCAGATTCCTTCAAGCCATGTTGATTGGTCAAAAAACATGGCCGCCAGGGGCCGGGGCTATTTTGCCTTATATGGCTATAGTGAAAACTTAAAAAATCTTCTCCTGAAAGTGTCAGGCCGATTTTCAAATAATTTGGTAGAAATATTCCTAGGGTGACTCTCTATCAGATTCCTTCAAGCCATGTTCATTGGTCTAAAACTATGGCCGCCAGGGGCCTATATGGCTAAAATGAAAAAAAAAATCAGGTGAGCGATCCAGGGAATATGATCATAAAGATTGTAAACTTATCAACAAAGAAAAATGTTTCATAGACATACTGAAATGTTTTCCTTTCTCACTTAGTAAATGCTATGTGTTTAAACCTTCCCAACATGTAGATGCATTTTGAAACCCTGCAGCTGTTGCCTTTTGAAAATATTGTTATAATGAGCAATTTCTCCTTTTTTCCACAATGTTTTAGATAGTTAACTTTTTTCCATATTGAAATTTCCCATAATTTTGTGTTTATGTTTTCAAAGTATTCTGCTGCTACAAAAGGTAATATTAATGATTTTTTAGTTGAGCAAATGCAACTGTTCTTTGAAATCCCAAATAAGGGATAATATATTAAACAAGTGCATGACAATGATTTATCTCCTACAGGTTTGGAACCATCTTCCTATTCTTGTAATGACCTAAAAAGAACGGAAAGTTTTGACGACTACTATACATGTACTTGTACACAAGCTTGGACGGGACCCTACTGTGGATCGGATGTCAATGAATGTACAGTGTTTGATCCTTGTACTGCCGCAGAAACCTGCATTAACTCTGTTGGAAGTTATGAATGTGCCTGTGATACCATACTGTGTAAGATGAACCTTACAGACTGGTGGCAGTTTGCTCTCATCATAGTTGCATGTGTTCTGTTCTCTGCAGCGGTCATAGTTGGATCTATTCTTGTATTTAGGAGTCACAAGTGAGTTTTGCTATTGTTTTTCTTAATATTGTTAATGACATGGTTATCATATTTGAGGGATTGTTTTTGTTGTACAAAGATTTTACTAACTTAGTTAACCCTTTCTTCCTTATAAACAAATTTGCAGCAGACAACTTTGAAAACATCTGCATAAAAAATATTGCAAATCCCTACAATTGTAAATTTTAATTATTGAATAAAGTTGAAAATATTGTGGCAAAAGGCGAAATTGCTCATCATGAGCAATTTCTTCTTTTGTTACAATATTTTCAAAAGTCATCTGCTGCAGATGCGTCAGAATGCTTCTGCAGGTGGGAAAGGGTTAATGACATGCTTCTGGCAATTGAGGGATTATTTCTGTAGTAGCAACACTTTTGAATTCATTCAAATGCAATAAAATACGAGCAGGATGAGATCATTGTACCATTTAATTGGATTTTAATTGACAGAAAAATAAAATAATCACAATATATTTCAATGATCATAGTATTTGAAATGGGAGTATCAATAATGTCTGAGTAAAAGAAGGTACATATATTTCCCATTTGTTTCACAACTTTCTGTCATAAAACAATTTCTTTTTTAGGAGACAGAAGACAATGAATGAATATCGACGGGTAAGTAACAGCCCATAAATATTTAACAAATTACAGTAGTACCTAATCTCACAAAAGAATCTATAGCAGATGACTTCTAAAACATCTAGTCAAAAATATTGAAAATCTCTACAAATCAATAATAATTATTGAAACATTTAGGCAAAAGAAACAATTACTCCTTCCTAACAATATTTTTTTAATTTGTCTGCTCAGGGACCGTGTATATTGTCTCTGGTCTGCTGCACCGCAGAGCCATCCAAATATGTTCTCTGTATCACAAAATTTACATGTAAAATTAAAAAAGAATTCCCACATCTAAAACAAACCTGCAGCAGAGTGACGACTTTAAAAACACCTTGGCAAAAATATGCAAAATGTGTGTAAATAAAAAGTGTAATTACTGAATAAATTTGACAAGCAATTTCTCGTTTTGCCACACTGTTTTCAAAGTCGTCTGTTGCAGTGTAATTACTGTATAGATTGGACAAGCAAATTCTCCTTTGCCACACTGTTTTCAAAAGTCGTCTGTTGCAGACACTGCTGATGCATCAAAATCCATCTGCAGGTAGAAAGGGTTAACAAATTGATTCTTAACCCTTTCCCTCATATAGACGCTTTCTGATGCCTCTACAGCAGACAGCTTTTTGAAAACATAGTGACAAAAGAAGAAATTGCACAAAACGTGCAATTTCTCCTTTTGCCACAATGTTTTCCACTTTTTGTCATAGATTATCCATTCAATTATGGAGATTTTCTATTTTTTGACAAAATACGTTCAAAGTCGTCGTCTGCAGAATTGGCGTATGAGGGAAAGGGTTAATAAGAAAATTATGAAAAACAAAAGGATTACGTCAGTCAGGCATTTTTTTTAAAAAAACCCAGTGAAATACAGGATTATAGATCTAGTTATACTTTTAGAAATGAAGTTGGTTCACCTGTTTGTTTGTATTTTTGGCACCAAATCAAAAAATGGGAATTTGGTTGCTTAACACAAAAATTTTCATGAAATTTATAGATTTTACCAGTAATTTGTTTAATTTGATTTTATAGTATTTCAGTTATATCAAGGTGACAGTACATTCAGCCATGATATCTGGGTGACCAACCAGTTCTAGACTAGGAAATTTGCGTTGCTTGAGAGTAATTCTACATATTGAAACTGGAATGCCTAACCCAAATACCCCATGCTATCCAAGATTGTTCAGATACATAACAGATTATCATGGATGTTTTCAATACAGATCACTTTAAAAATATGATATCACATAAACTGTTTTAAAGAAATGTTGAAATTGTCTGTCACTGATTGAATGCTTATGTCTTACAGGAATCATCCAATACTTCGCTGTTCAATGTAAATAAAGTCAGTCCAGCTAATAACACGGTATGTACATGTACTTATGAAACTATTCTATTTGAACTCTTTCCAACCTACAGGAGATTTCTGATGCAGCAGATGATATTTGAAATTATCAAGGCATATTTCTATGAATTAAAGTTACATTATAGTCCTGTTTAATAACCATTGTTATTATACCTCACATGACTTTGTCATGTTAAATTCTCGTTAAATTCTCATATACTCATTATGGGCAATTTCTTACTATTTCATGCTGACAGTACGTATTTGACCGATACTGTCACATAGAGCGCGTAAAAAAATAGACAATTTTGGTTTCCCAAGTCCGAGATGGAAAGCGCTTATAAAAATATGTTGTAAATCTATATCATCCTGTGTTTGCAACTTTTCAAAACGACATTTGCAACACAATGACTTCTAATGTAAACAATCTTGTAAGTTGTGTAATGTTGAAATGAATATATGTAATTTTGTTCGGTATATTATAAATATGGTCACACTGGAAGCTATGCCATATTTATATATTATCTCCCTTGCAAAATTATCATTTTTCGTTGACCCCAACTTCTGGTGAGCTCAACAAAAGAAGAAAATTGGGATCGAACAAAGAAATCAGTGATCTGAAAGTTTTGAAAGTTTATCAATGTGTGAACTGAGAGTTTATTAACAGACTTCAAATGTCGATACCACGATTTTCTAACCTTTATTGATTGTTTGGTATTTAACGCCACTTTCAACAATATTTCAGTTATATCAGGCATTTCCTGGTTAAGTTACCAGTACTATTGGTCCATTTATTTTGACACCAGCTAGTCAGTCGTAATGCTTACTCCGCTACCCTGAGTGCCAAGGAAGGCAGTCATTACTACTATTTTTAAAGTCTTTGGTATGACCCGACTTGGGATCAAACCTGCATCCTGTACCGAAGCGGATGCTCTACCACTACACCACCAAGGTGGTTTCTAACCTTTAAGTATCTTTTATCACTTTTTCAAATGCCCTCCATTGGATATAGGGAATAAGTCTCCAAACTAAAGAGCATCAAAGGGATATCATTTTTCAAGGGAGAGAACAGGACTATATAATAAGAATAGAGTTGAAAACAATATGGCAAAAGGAGGAATTGCTCCTTTTGTCACAATGTTTTCAAAATTCGTCTGTTGCATAAAAGTTTTAAGCCCTTAGGATACCTAGGGAATTGAACAAATTTGAACTTGCCACAATATAAAAAGGAGAAATTAATCTCTAACGTTTCCCAAGTTCTTTCAAGTTTTGTTCTGTATATATTTTTTAAGTTGGGTTGTATTTGAATTCTTATTTTGAAGTACAAATGATAACAAATTTAAGGAGACAGCGAGTTTTGTTGGTCTTTGCTCATCTGCTTCAAGCAAACTTGCATTATAGGTTTCCCAAGTCTGTATGGGTAAAAATTGTGTTTCACAAGTTCCATTGGTCGAGTTGTCGGAGGTTTTGAGAAGGAACAAGTCCCAACACAATATTTTCCCATATTTATGCAACAACCTTTTTATTGTATATTTTGATATTGCCTATTTTTGAAAACCTTGTGGCAAAAGGTGAAATTGCTCGTGTTTTTTCCATCATCTGTTAACATTTTGCTTCAAACGACATTCAATCCGCTTGGCCAATTTTGATAAAAACTGTACAGGGATGTTACTTTGGTGCACCCCTTTCAAAGAATTTAATTCCATGGGGAAATTTGGTAGCCATGGCAATGGAAAGGAACAACTTTCACAGACCTAGGTCAAAGGTCAAGGTCATAGTAACTACAAATAGTCTGTTTGTTCAAATTTCGCTCTACTTTTTCATTTGTAAAGCGGACATTCTTCATACTTCCTACAAAGTTTATAGTTAAGGGAGCTTTGACAGAGTTTCACTGACCTAGGTCAAAGTTGCTATAAATAGCCTTTTGTGTCTTCCAAACGACATCATCACTCTTGCACTTTTGTTTGTGGGTGGACTTCTTTCATACCTCATACAAAGGTTGAGTGTAAAGGGAGCTTGGGTATGTTCATGTCTGAAAGATCCAGGTCAAAAGTCAAGGTCACAGTTGCTATAAATAGTCACCATAAATCTTTAATTTCATAAACATTTGGGGGTTGGGGAATATATGTTTTTTCTAGTTTTTAAATAAAGTTGAAAACATTGTGGTTATAGGAGATACTGCTCATGATGAGCATTTTCTCCTTTGTCAATATGTGGTCTGCATGTGTTAAGATAAATAGACTAAATCTGTATCCCAAGATTTATTTGAATTACTTTTTTTGTTAACTCTCTTGTAGCTGTCATTTAGCAATGACGTTGAGGATGAGTTGGACCCTGTAAGTAATGGAACACACAGTCCAAGCTTGATGAAGGATCTTACTGAAATGGATGCCCAGGTATGATATTATCTCTCATTGAAGTAGAAAGTTTGAACAGTTCTATATAACAGGTATTACCCTTTCCCAAATACGACAAATCTGCTGGACATACATTTGTAAGCATCTTCATACAAATATTGAAAATCTATACAAATGAAGTTATAAAAAATGAAAAATAAGTTGAAAACAATGTTGCAAAGGGGGAAATTGCTCATCATGAGCAAATTCTCCTTATGCCACAATGTTTTCAAATGTTGTTTTCTGCAGAGACAGCAACAAACATCTGGAAAAGGGTGAATTCATGCTCTGAAATCTAGTTACCCTATATTGTTGATACTCAAAAGATTGTTCAAATTATTTTGATCAGTTGAAAACATGGCCGCCAGGGGCTGGAGCTTGTTTTCCTTATATGTATAAATGGTGAAAACTTAAAAAAACTTTTTGTTCAAAAGAACAGGCCCGATTTGAAAATAATTTGACTCCTGTCTGTTCCTTGGGTGAACCTCTTTCAGGATTATTCAAATTATTCTGATCCATTGAAAAACATAGCTGCAAGGGGTTGGGGCTTGATTTCCTTGTATGAATATATACTGAAAACTTTAAAGAACTTCTTGTCAAAAGTATAGGCATGATTTTGAAATTACTTGGCACAAGTGTTCCTTGGGTCACCATTTACTAATTAATATTAAATTAGGTGAGCGATCAAGGGCCATCATGGTCCTCTTGTTGTGTTAAAATTCATCATACAAATGTTAAGTGTCATGGGAGCTTTGAAAAATTCACATTTCACAGACCTAGGTCGAATGTCAAGGTCGTAGTAACTACAAATAGTCTGTTTGTTCAAATTTCGCTCTACTTTTTCATTTGTAAAGCGGACATTCTTCATACTTCCTACAAAGTTTATAGTTAAGGGAGCTTTGACAGAGTTTCACTGACCTAGGTCAAAGTTGCTATAAATAGCCTTTTGTGTCTTCCAAACGACATCATCACTCTTGCACTTTTGTTTGTGGGTGGACTTCTTTCATACCTCATACAAAGGTTCAGTGTCAAGGGAGCTTGGGTATGTTCATGTTTGAAAGATCCAGGTCAAAAGTCAAGGTCACAGTTGCTATAAATAGTCAACATGAATCTTTAACTTCATAAACATTTGGGGGTTGGGGAATATATGTCTTTTCTAGTTTTTGAATAAAGTTGAAAACATTGTGGTTATAGGAGATACTGCTCATTATGGGCATTTTCTCCTTTGTCACTATATATGTTTGCAAATGTGTATGGTCTGCATGTGTTAACCCTTTCCCTCATACGGGAATTCGGCAGCAGACGACTTTGAACGTATTTTGTCAAAAAATAGAAAATCTCTATAATTGAATGGATAACCTATGACAAAAAATGGAAAACATTGTGGCAAAAGGAGAAATTGCATGTTTTGTGCAATTTCTTCTTTTGTCACTATGTTTTCAAAAAGCCGTCTGCTGCAGAGGCGTCAGAAAGCGTCTATATGAGGGAAAGGGTTAAGATAAATATACTAAATGTGTATCCCAAGATTCATTTGAATAACTTTTTTTTGTTAACTCCCTTGTAGCTGTCACTTAGCAACTTAGCACTTAACAAGGATCTTGAGGTTAATGCGTCGTGCGTCAACTTCTTCTCCTCAGTAACCAGTGGATCAAGGGATGAAACTTCACAGGAAGCATCCTCTCAATGACCTCACCAGATTTCCTTCAAATTTTTGAGATCCATTCAGAATTCTGGTTTCCATGGCAACGAAATGAAAAAAACTTCAAAATTCTTCTTCTCCCAAACTGGTTGGCAGATTTTCAAATAATTTTGTAGAAATGTTCCTTGGATGACCCTCTATCAGATTCCTTCAAGCCATGTTGATTGGTCGAAAAACATGGCCGCCAGGGGCGGCGGGGCTATTTTCTCTTATATGGCTATAGTGAAAACTTAAAAAATCTTCTTCTCCGAAAGTGTCAGGCCGATTTTCAAATAATTTTGTAGAAATGTTCCTTGGATGACCCTCTATCAGATTCCATCAAGCCATGTTGATTGATTGAAAAACATGGCCGCCAGGGGGGCGGGGCTATTTTGCCTTATATGGCTATAGTGAAAACTTAAAAAATCTTCATCTCCGAAAGTGCCGGGCCGATTTTCAAATAATTTTGTAGAAATGTTCCTAGAGTGACCCTCTATCAGATTCCTTCAAGCCATGTTGATTGGTCGGAAACTATGGTCGCCAGGGGGCAGGGCTTATATTGCTAAAGTGAAAAAAAATAAAAATTCAGGTGAGCGATCCAGGGCCATCTTGTTTCATAATAATTGTTTGCCACTTACAGGCATCCAACTTCTAGACTGACAAAAATGTATTCATAAAACATTTCTACGATGTTCTTTGAGCAGAGACTATGAAGTGCAGGATGAGCTGTTGTGATCACTCAACATCCAGCTTCGTCTGTCTGTCTGTTCACATTTTCATAAAAACTAAACTAATGGACCAATTCCAAAATAATATCACAGAAATGTTCCTTAGGTGGTCCTTTTTGAAAGTAGTTCAAAGATTAAAATTTGGTGGTGTAGGAGGAAAGTGTCTGCCCTGGGTGCGGGTTCGACCCCTGACTGGATCATACCAAAGACTTGGTAGTTATGGCTGCCCTCCTTGGCGTTCAGGGTTAAGTGGATAAATGGACCAGAAGTACTGGTACTTAACCCAGGTAGCCGTGATATAACTTTAAAATTGTTGAAAGCAGCGTTTAACACCAAACAATCAATCAACCAACCAAATGTATATATGCCTTATTAGTCCCCTACCGGTCGATTAAGTCTGTCTGTCAGTCCCACCTAACCTTGTCCGGCCCGCATCTTAACCATGCATCATAGGATTTACAAGAAACTTGGCACAAACGTTCAACATGATGAGGCGGCGTGTCGCGCAGAGGTCAAAATGAGTACAGTTTGATAGGATTACCTTGTCCGGCCCGCATCTCAACCATGCATCATAGGATTTCCAAGAAACTTGGCACAAACGTTCACCATGATGAGGTGGCGTGTCATGCTCAAGACCCAGGCCTGTACGTCAAATGTCAAGGTCACACTTAGATGTCAAAGGTTAAAATGAGTACTATTTGATAGGATTACCTTGTCCGGCCCACATTTCAACCATGCATCATAGGATTTCAAAGAAACTTGGCACAAATGTTCAATATGATGAGGCGGCATGTCTCGCACAAGACCCAGGCCTGTACCTCAAATGTCAAAGGTCAAAATGAGTCCTGTTTGATAGGATTCCCTTGTCCGACCCGCATCTCCACCATGCATCATAGGATTTCCAAGAAACTTGGCACAAACTTTCAACATGATGAGGTGGCGTGTCATGCTGAAGACCGAGGCCTGTTCCTCAAATGTCAAGGTCAAACTTGGAGGTCAAAAGTCAAAATGAATACTATTGGATAGGACTGTAACTTGTCCGGCCCACATTTCTACCATGCATCATAGGATTTCAAAGAAACTTGGCACAAACGTTCAACATGATGAGGCGAGACCCAGGCCTGTACCTCAAATGTCAAGGTCACACTTAGAGGTCAAAGGTCAAATTAGTACTGTTTGATAGGACTGTACCTTGTCCGGCTCACATCTCAACCATGCATCATAGGATTCCCAAGTTACTTGGCACACTTTTTCACCTCAAATGACAAGGTCAAACTTAGCGGTCAAAGGTCAAAATGAGTACTGTTTGATAGGACTGTACCTTGTCCGACCCGCATCTCAACCATGCATAATAGGATTTCCATGAAACTTGGCACAAACGTTCGCTATGATGAGGCAGGGTGTACCTCTCAAGACCAAGGCCTGTACCTCAATTTCAAGGTCACACTTAGAGGTCAAAATGAGTACTGTTTGATAGGACTGTACCTTGTCCGGACCGCATCTCAACCATGCATCATAGGATTTCCAAGTTACTAGGCACACATGTTTACCATCATAAGGTGGCGTGTTGCGCACAAGACCAAGGCCTTCACATCAAATGTTAAGGTCACAGGTCAAAATGAGAACTGTTTGATAGGACTGTACCTCGTCCGGCTCGCATCTTAACCATGCATCATAGGATTCCCAAGTTACTAGGCACACATGTTCACCATGATAAGGTGGCGTGTCGCGCACAATACCCAGGCCTGTACCTCAAATGTCAAAGTCACACTTAGAGGTCAAAAGACACAGTGTGCTGTCCTCGTCCAGTAGGCAACTTTTGTATTGCTTGCCATACGACATTAACTTGTTATACCCCCAGATACATAGTATATGGGGGCTATAAAGGAGTCATGCTTGTCGGTCCGTTGGTCTGTGGACAATTCTTGTGAACACTATTTCTCAGCAACCCTTGGTCAGAATTCAATATAACTTCACAGGAATGATTGATGCCAAGCCTAGTTGTGCATATTGTCGGTGTGTTGCACTGGAATTATTTTTAAATGAGTTATGGCCCCTAGCTGGGGGTATTCATCACCTTCAGTGATATTTCTAGTTTTCAAATAATTTGGCGTAAATGTTCCTTGGGTGACCCTCTACCAAAATTGTTCAAGTTATTATGATCCGTTGATAAACATGGCAACCAGGGGGCTTTGCTTGTTTTCCTTGTATGCATAAAGTAAGAACATTGAAAACCATTTAATATCAATTAAATAAGGTGAGCGATCATGGTTCACTTGTTTCAATAATTATTCATTCATTTATAGAAATTTCCATATTTTTGCCTTCATGGTTTCTGTCATCTGCTGCAGATTGGGTGTATAACATATATGTTTATATATTTCAGGCTGCTGATTTACCAGTTTGTGCATCAACCATGCCAAGATTACATTACTTAGATGCACAAAACATACCACAAGACTATAACCAAGAACCTCTGCCTAAGGTTTTCAACTTGAACAAGGAAAGCCTGCCTCCGTCTTTTAATTCAAGTCGACTTCTGCCTGATGCTTTCAAGTTCCCTTCAGGAAACCACCCAAAACCATTCTTGATGACTCACGACACAGTACCCAGAGTGTTTAAAACAAGGCACAAGTGACAATATTTTGAAAACAAAACTCTTATATAAACTTAATTGATAAGAGTAAAACTATTTTTTAAATCTCTTTCTCTTACCGGTAATTCAAGAAAATTTGTTTTTTTCTACACACAAATTTTAAATATTTGCCTTCATTATTATTCAACAGGAAAACAATTCTTAATTCGTTCACTCAAGCAAACTACTTGTGAAAATATTGTTGTAATTAGGAATTGCTCATTAAGAACAATTTCTATTTTTGCCACAATGTTTTGAACACTTATTCAATAATTAATATTTCATTTCATACAAGAATAATATCCATATATATGCAAGGATGTTTTCAGTCTTCTGCTTCACATTTGTTGTTTGTCAAGTTGAATACATTGTGGCAAAGGGAGAAATTGCTATTTGCTGCAATGTTTTCATTTGACTGCTGTATATTTGTTGTATGTGGTTAAATTTCTATTAAGTAATTAACAAAGCATTTCAATAAAAAAAAAAAAATTAAAATAATTATATCCATTTGTCTAACAAAAGTTAAACAACATTTGTGTACAAGAATATCAACCATTTTTCTTGTAGTCTGTGCTCGCTCCATCTACTTCCTATGACGTCATACCATGTGACGTGACGCAATAAAACATTTCAGCCTTTTAAAACATTTGTTTTTCATTATACATGAACATTCTTTTACTAAAATGCAGAAAGCTTGAAAAATAGATATGATGTTACAGAAAGATTCATGGAGCAATGTTTTAACCCTTTCCCTCATATAGACGCTTTCTGACACCACTGCAGCAGACAGCTTTTTGAAAACATAGTGACAAAAGAAGAAATTGCTCAAAACGAGCAATTTCTCCGTTTGTCACAATGTTTTCCACTTTCAGTCATAGGTTATCCATTCAATTGTAGAGATTTTCTATCTTTTGACAAAATATGTTCAAAGTCTCCTGCTGCAGAATTGTCGTATGACGGAAAGGGTTAACTCTTCAAAAGGTTCTAAAGGATGTAGTTGTTTTTGTTAGGAAACAATAATTGATACTGCACAATGACCCGCCTCCAGACTTGTGGAAGCAAGTTAATCTGCCATTAGTCGGGGCTCAACTGTTCACTCATTCAATTTAATGACTCGTTTGAATTCAATTAAACCTTTCTTATATTTATCCCTTTCCACCATACAATAGATCTGCAGCAAACAACTTTGAAAAGATTTAGTTGAAAATGGTAACTATAATTGGAAGAACAATTATTGAATAAAGTTGAAAACATTGTGTCGAAAGGAGAAATTTCTCATTTTGAGCAACGTATCCTTTTGCGATTATGTTTAAAAGTTGTCTGCTTCAGAAAGTGTTTCTCTGTGGGAAAGAGTTAATAAGCACTTTGAAAAGAACAGCTTGTAATTGTGCAGTATGTCTAACAAACTTCCTCAAGCAACAATATGCATAAATGAAGAACACTTTAAGAAGACTATATTTGAATGACCAGACATTTCTACTTGTACTCACCAATATTCCAGAGCACATTATATGTTTTTAGCTCCACCGGCTGAAAGCCAGTCGAGCTTATGTCATGGCAAATTGTCCGTTGTGCGTGCGTTAATTTTTTCCTTTAAACGACTTCTTCTCCCTAACCACTTGGCCAATTTGGTTTAAACTTCATAGGAAGCATCCTCATAATGTCCTCTCTTAAATTCCTTCATTTTTTTTTTTTATCCATCCATAATTCTGGTTTCCATGGCAAGCAAAAGAAAAAAATAGGGAAAACTTAAAAAAATATTCTTCTCCGAAAGTGTCAGGCTGATTTTCAAATAATTTTGTAGAAATGTTCCTTGGGTGACCCTTCATTAGATTCCTTCAAGAAATGTTGATTGGTTGAAAAACATGGCCGCCAGGGGGCGGGGCTTTTTTGCCTTATATAGCTATAGTGAAAACTTAAAAAATCTTCTTCTCCGAAAGTGTTCAGCCGATTTTCAAATAATGTTATAGAAATGTTCATTGGGTGACCCTCTATCAGATTCCTTCAAGCCATGTTGATTGGTCGAAAAACATGGCGGGGCTATTTTGCGTTATATGACCATAGTGAAAACTTAAAAAATCTTCTCCTCCGAAAGTGTTGAGCAGATTTTCAAATAATTTTGTAGAAATGTTCCTTGGGTGACCTTCTATCAGATTCCTTCAAGCCATGTTGATTGGTAAAAAACATGGCCGCCAGAGCGCGGGGCTATTTTGCCTTATTGGTCGAAAACATGGCCACCAGATGGCTTGGCTATTTTGCGTTATATGATCATAGTGAAAACTTAAAAAATCTTCTTCTCCGAAAGTGTTGAGCAGATTTTCAAATAATTTTGTAGAAATGTTCCTTGGGTGACCCTCTATCAGATTTCTTCAAACATGGCCACCAGGGGGCAGGGCTTTTTGGAGATTTGATTTTTGCCTTATGGCTGTGGAGCGAAAAGGGCCCTCTTGGCCCTCTTGTTTATATTTACCGTGTGACATGTATAGCTTTTTTTTTATTTGTTTATTATGACTCAACTCCATCAATAATTACTGACAACCAGTTCTTATGTACACAATCCTTTTCTATTATAACAGAGAACATATCAATAGGGTCAAGCATTTTAAAAATAGATCAGACAGATTATGTTAACTTTGTTTTCTAGTAGGCAGAGGATTTTGTACACATTATCAGTATTTTGTTTCCCATGATAATTGACATGGCAGGGCTTGATACGGATCATTTCATATCAATTTTTGGGTAGTTGGTAGTGAAGTTGTGCTCTGTTTTAGTTTTAAAGACAATTAAAAGCATTCCCTGTAGTTGATTTTTGACACTTCAACAGCAGGAAACTTTAAAATATTGCGGGTGAAAGTGCAATCATTTTGTTCATCCTCGCAATGTTAAGAATATACTAATAAGAGGAAAAACAAAGTAGTTTTTAGTGAGTGAAATCTGGTTAGTATCACGTTTTAAACGCCATCAGAACCAGTTAAAATACTCTTCTTTTAAAAACTTTGCAAACAATTAATTTTTAAAAACTTTACTGGATATGAAAAAGACTCAATAACCTACTTCTGTAAAGTTCATGATGAAATCTATGCTTAACTAATTTTCAAAATTGAAACCCAAAAAAAACAATTAACTGTTAAACTGATTCCTCTCTCGCATTGAATTTGGTTCTTCACTTCATGTGCTTCATTTGCAATTAATAATTTTTCATGTCAATAAGTTTGTTAAGTTTTCATAAAATCAGAGTTCGATCTCTGTGATGAAAACACAGAAAGAAATATAGTGCCTTCTTTCAATTGCCTTTGAGTAGATATCCCAAAATGATACTTCTAAATGTTCAAATCCTAAAATATCTTGAGGGAAATCGGTACAGCTTAAATAACCCTTACAACAGATCAAAATGAAGGCATTGTCACCGTCTTTTAAATAATGTGTTACTATTCATGATCATTGATGTTCAGAAATATGTTATCCAATAAAACTTTCTTATATCATTGTTGTCTATTGTATTTTCTTCCATATACAAGATGAACTGCAAAAGCATTGATCCGAGTACAATTTCTTTCTCTCAGTATTTAGAGTTACTATGTAGCTGCATCCACTGATTGCAAACTCTGTAGAGGCAGGCATCAAAATGTTAATTCCCTTAAATAACATTGTTCAGACTCGACCACTTCTAACTTAAAGTGGGTCTACTGGGCTCAGAATAACTTGCCGTTTACAAACATTGACTGGCTTTGTCCAAACAAAAATGAAGTTTTTTAAAGTAAAACATATTTTTATTAGAAAATACTTACCAGTCATTTAATACCTGATATATAATCTCAACACCGTTAATTCATCCAGAAAAGAAGCTCGCGCAGCCATGCATAGCCCTCACGCGTGTGTGATACACACGGCCGCCGGTAATACCGGCGCACTGGCCATGTGACCCCCACTTTTAATTTCACCGTTAACTTGCAGCGTTTAGTGTTGGGTGACGACGCGGGGTTGGGAGGCGGGAATCTGAAATGACTGGTAAGTATTTTCTAATAAAAATATGTTTTACTTTAAAAAACTTCATTTTTATGTCAAAAATACATTACCAGTCATTTAATACCTGATGACTTTGCAGCATCGGTCGGGAGGATCGTCCAACACAATGCCGGTCCCGAGAAATCGTAGCACTTGGTAAGAGTACCTACGGTACTACTAAATATAAACACAACTGTTTATGTATTTAGTAATGTGTGTATTAATTAGGTAAGTACTCGCTGAGAGTCCACTTGTGTGTCCAGAGAGAAATAATTTCTGATTGAAACGTTTTAAGACTTTATCAGAAGGATCTTATTACTAATTAAAGGAATAGGATATCCAGTGTTTGAATACGCTGCTGACATATCCTTCTCCTACCAGAGGTTGAATAACCCCTACTGTGGCTCTTACAGCCATCGAATGTTTTATATAGAACTTAAGACCCTTGACAGGGTACAAGATCAGGTGTATGTCTAAGGGAACACAGTTCACAGAAAGGTTGTGAAATGTGATGGGTTAGGAAGCACCAAAGGCAACTTGGTCTCAGTAGGAATACAGGTTTATAAGAACGGTTGAATAACCATACGGCTGTAAAACCTGATGAAATTCGTTTCTACTGAAAGCAAAGAACTCACTTCCCTGATAGTGTTCGCCAAGCAAGACGATTTTAAGTCTCAGTTTATAACTTAAGAAGCGGCAGCTTCCGAAGAACGTAAAGGTTTGGAGAGAAATGGATCTGAACTTTGAAGTTAAGCGCATTGGAGCATCGAACGATAATTGTTGTGTTCAACGCCAAATCTTGAATGCGAGAGGTCGGCAACATATGTAAGCATAAATTACAGATTGACGTACCTTAGAAAACACCAATCGGTAAGAACTGTCTACTTCTAAGGAAAATGTAACGGTTATGTCGATAGGCAGGCCAGAAGAACGTTGAACTACGATCTCTGGGCCAATACTGTGTTTCTAAAGTCATTGTCAGGAAGAGAATAACGACACCGGAAGTTGACTCATTTGAATTATGGGGGCAATTCAGGGAGTAATTATTATTGCCAATCGAAGGACTACTGTCTCTTCTATTGATCATGTACGTGTCCTAGTCAGTTAAGCCCTGTACTGTAATGAGTATTTAACACACTGCCCGAACTGTAAACAATTCGGGTGTGGTGTGAAGCATGTATCGGGCCGTTTCCCTTAATTACTGATCCTTATCCAGGACATGGGAATCGGATTCTCTAACAGCGAATCGAGTCTGTCCGAAGGGCCAGCTCAACGAGAAACGTCCTACAACGAGTCTCTTGAGGGGAATAGATCCGACATGCCCGTTTTGGGAATAAATTCTAAACGCAGGTAATCGAAGTGAAGTGTTTGAAAGGAACACTTCCCCGTTTACAATGAATCGACGGTCATTCCTCGATGAAAAAGCAACCGGTACGTGGTAACAGGCGTCTGTTAGGTCTAAGAATCGCTCAGACCGCCGTTCCGGATTGCGTTCTTGATAAAACGGAACGTTCCATTTTATTACTCGACCGTACTAGACGCAATCTGAGTCGATAAGTCTTATTCCGGTCTTCACCGGCTGTCTTCTTAGGAACCAGAAGAAAGACGGTTGTAGAAACCACCGAATGGAAGGTTGATACCCACTCCATGGCATTCCTGTTAGCTTAATAGAGAGGAGCGCTTCCCTATAGCCGCGGATTAGGGCCAGTGCTCTACTTGGTTGTATGCCAACTTTGCTCCCGTAACGGGGCTTTGATAAGGCAGGGCCAGCGGAAGCAGAAAGCTAGGCTCGAACTTAGCCTGTCTCTTGTGTCTTCACAGGTTGGGCTTCTAAGAATGCCTTTGCAGAAGTCGCTGTACGTTCTGTCCCTGTGAACAATGTTGCCGCATACGCCGAAATGCGCCTATGGACGCAGTGAATGCAGTAACTTTCCACTAATGATAGTTTATTTAGAGTCCAGCTCTAAATTGTTAATCATCCGATGGAGCACTGAACCCGATATGTCTCTTATTCGTCAGATAAGACGGGGTCGTGGGTTTTACCCGACGACGTGCGGATTGACTAAAGCCGGTTCTGGACCGGAATGTCAGTGTCCGATTCGACATGGAGGAATCCTATGATCGATTGATTGTGGTTTAATGCCGTTTTAACAATTCTCAGTTATATCACGGCGGCCAGTTCACCTACTCATGTATTTCCTGGTTTTCTCACACCAGTACTCCACACAACAATCTTCCCAAGCAACTGGCTACTTTTCCACAAAACTTAGCCCATTGGTGGGAGGAATCCTATGAAGGAGTCATGATCGAGGAATTGATCCCTTTTCCGAAGAAGAATGAGATCGCATGGAATCAACCGTCGGTCCGAGCTCACGTATGAGAGAGTTCACAGAGTGACTATCCTCTGGGAACGGTTGATCCCGGTAGGCCAGTATAGGGGATTGATTTATGAAATCAACTGAATCTCTCCCTTGTAATACCGTCGGACATCGACTCGTCCCAACAATTGGTACGATGGGTATTACTTGGGAGGAGTGTAGTCCCTAGAGACGCACTCTCTCCTCCCTGGGGACCGACATAACTATTTGACCGGTACTCCCCATACCCGATGGCCGACTGTTTAATCGGCTATGTCCCAGCATACTGCCCGATTGACTGCCGAAAGGTTATGTCCTAAGACATTACCCGTTTGACCGGTGCCTTACTGGCTATGTCTAAAGACATTGCCCGGTCTCCAAATGACTGTATCCGAGGACATTTGTCAATTGGAATACTGTAGAATTCCGAAGAATTCATAGTAGAATTTTTTGTTTTCACGGTGACCGTTTGCCCGGTAACCGTTTATGCCCAGTTAAGACTGCCCTGTGAACGTTCACGCGACAACCGTTTATGCCCAGTGATTAATTGAGTACTCGGTAGGCATTTGACTCATTCTCTAGCACTATCGACTCATTACATTCATATGAGTGTAAGGAACGACAACTCTGCGAAGGATATTTTCACTTGGCTGTGTTCGAAAACACCCGGTTGTCCAATGTCAATGGTTATGTCATAATATTGACAAAACGGTTGGAGTCAACTTGACTTAACGACTGCTCGTTACCCAGCTCTGGGTACGTTCAGTAATGGTAGCTCCCTCTGACCATTACTGACCGGTTATATGATAGGCTGATGTGAGGCTGCTCTATCACCAATCTCCAAAAACTTCAGACATTATAACTTGGCACTCTGTAGAAGTCCGAAGACTGCTGTACTGCAGAGTGTAGGTTTTGCTCGAAATCATTACAGGTTTAAACGACGTTTTAGCGTCAACCTTCGGGCATAAAGTATTAGGCACCACCCTAAGTACTTCCTTAATGTTCTGCTGTAGAGGTCAACGCTCTACAGCCGGCTCGTAATCTGAAGGGGACTGCCCCCCCCCCCCCCCCCCCGCCCGTCAGACGAGGAGGTGGGAGAGTGTCGAGCCCTACGATGCTTGACTCTAATCCGTCTTTCAACTGAAAGACACAACAGTCTTATAAAAGTAAGAGAAGGGATTGAAAATAATATTCAATCTTTGTGTACTTTATTGTTGTGTTAAGGTGTCGATCGTGTGATATGAACCTCCTCTCTCCGCAGTAGAGAGAGAGGTCGCACTGGATCGATCGTTGGGGCCGAACTAACCGTATGGGACGGTCTCGACCTCCCTTTCACGGAAAACCTGAGTTATTCCGATCGGGGGTTTGCCTTCTAAGGACTGCCTCTTCGAAAGGTGTCCTTCCGGGAACAGTGAATTCCCATAATGTGGGTATTGCTGATCCCGGTAGGCTTAGTTAACCCGCCTATCACCGATCCGTTACATCTTTTGAAACGGAGCTTTGTATCGGGGAAGGAGTGTAATCTCTAGAGAAGTACAATGTTCCACTTGGAGAAACGGAAAGATTTCTCTGTCCTGTACTCCCTATAACTGGATATCTGAGCCTGGTGCGTAATGACCAGTGTTTTGAATATCCGTACTCTTCTATTCTCATTCTTTTGAGGAGTGTAATCCCTACAGAAGAACACTGTTCCCTTTGGAGAAAGGAAAGATTTATCTGTCCTGTACTCCTTATAACCGATGTTAGACGGTTGGATATCTGAGCCTGGTGCGTAATGACCAGTGTTTTGAATATCCGTATAGACCGGTTGTGCGAAGAACGAGTGATACTAGTATCAATTCGGTCGTGAAGCACGGAGCCCGGTTGACCGGTCGCGTCTTGGCTTAACGACTGCTCGTTACCTTGACTGCCCACTGCCCGGTCGCGTCATGTTAAACTGACTGCCCGGTTGCCCGGTCGCGTCATGGCTTAATGACTGACCGGTCGCGTCATCGCTAAATGACTGCCAGGTTTGCCCGGTGACTGGTCGCGCCTAGGCGAAATGACTGACTGGTTGCCCGGTACCCGGTTACCCGGAGTCATATAGGTTTTTATGTCAAAAATACATTACCAGTCATTTAATACCTGATATATAATCTCAACACCGTTAATTCATCCAGAAAAGAAGCTCGCGCAGCCATGCATAGCCCTCACGCGTGTGTGATACACACGGCCGCCGGTAATACCGGCGCACGGGCCATGTGACCCCCACTTTTAATTTCTGGACACACCAACTGACAGCTAAGAATTTATTTCATTTTTATATTTTATTTCTTGGTCTGTTTAAGGCATTCGCCTTAAACAAGTTATTTTCATTCAGTTATTCAACTACATTAACAACCTAACAACATAATTGTGTAAATTACTAATTGTAATTAAGTTGTTTTTTGTGAACACAACTAACTGAGAAGTCACGGGTGGGTTACCCCACCCACTATTTCAGTTACGTATCGGGTGCGGTAATGGCCATTCATTCTTTCAACGAAGTTATAGTTACACCGACCCTATTAGCGATAATATATTATTATCGCCTTGTATTACATTATGTATATTAATTAAACATGAACAATTTTGGAAAATATTTGTAAAATCTTTTTCATTGAAATACGTTCCGTGATCAACGGGTATAGTAGAAAATAAAAAATAGAAAAAAATTATATTTTTTGTTGAATCGTATAAATTGTTTTGTTTCATATATATTCTATGTCACATAGTGGTGATCAGAGGCGTGACTCATAACGGCTGTATGAGACACGCGTCTGTCCTGTTTTGCGTTCACTAAGTACACACAGGATTCACCCTGTGAGTACTTCTCTTCCTGGCCTGCTTCCATTTGGAAACAGTCTGGGTTGAGGAGGACTCACAAAAGCTGGAAGAGTAAGAAGACCCCTAAAAAGGTTTCTCTTAGCTCTACGAGTGAAGCGGAGTTTGAGGGGTTCTCCCAACAATCAGACTCCGCGGCTGTGTTGAGTGAGCAGAAGGTCAGAGCTGTTCCTTCTTCACTCCGCACAACCGCTCAGAGGTCCAGATTAGGAGGTGTAATCAGCTATTTTCCCCACAAATTCCCTCTTAGGAAACAAACCCTATGCTGTGGGTTCTCAATACCCACAGCATAGGGTAAGAGGGTCAAATGAGGATTTTAGACATGCATACGCCCCTTATCTGGAGCTCTGACCGCTCCCCCTCAGCTTCGGCTGGTCCTTCGCGGGACATGGAGGAGCGGATGGCAGCGGCTGATGTCTGTTATTCCGTCGGGAAACAAAGGCCTTCGGGCCAGAAACCGTACGGACACAGTGATGGTTGGCCTCAAGAGTGAGCAACCGTCTGCTGAACGACATTATCTGACGCCAGGTGTTGGGGCTGACCCTTCGGGAGACGCCATGGGTCAATCAAAGGGAAACCTCACTGATTGGCCACCTCTAACACCACACTCTGCAGTAAGCAGTCTTCGGACGCTTACACAGTGCCAAATTATAATGTCTGCGGACAGAATTCTTTGGAGACCGGTGATAGAGCAGCTTCACAACTGCCTATCATTAGTCAACCGGGTAATGCTTGCGAGCAAAACCTATATGACTCCGGGTAACCGGGTACCGGGCAACCAGTCAGTCATTTCGCCTAGGCGCGACCAGTCACCGGGCAAATCCGGCAGTCATTTAGCGATGACGCGACCGGTCAGTCATTAAGCCATGACGCGACCGGGCAAATTATCAGTCAGTTTAACATGACGCGACCGGGCAGTGGGCAGTCAAGGTAACGAGCAGTCGTTAAGCTAGTACCACTCGTTCTTCGCACAACCGGTCTATACGGATATTCAAAACACTGGTCATTACGCACCAGGCTCAGATATCCAACCGTCTAACATCGGTTATAAGGAGTACAGGACAGATAAATCTTTCCTTTCTCCAAGGGGAATAGTGTTCTTCTGTAGGGATTACACTCCTCAAAAGAATGAGAATAGAAGAGTACGGATATTCAAAACACTGGTCATTACGCACAAGGCCCAGATATCCAGTTATAGGTAGTACAGGACAGAGAAATGTTTCCGTGTCTCCAAGTGGAACATGGTACTTCTCTAGAGATTACACTCCTTCCCCGATACAAAGCTCCGTTTCAAAAGATGTAACGGATCGGTGATAGGCGGGTTAACCAAGCCTACCGGGATCAGCAATACCCACCTGATGGGAATTCACTGTTCCCGGAAGGACACCTTTCGAAGAGGCAGTCCTTAGAAGGCAAACCCCCGATCGGAATAACTCAGGTTTTCCGTGAAAGGGAGGTCGAGACCGTCCCATACGGTTAGTTCGGCGCCGACGATCGATCCAGTGCGACCTCTCTCTACTGCGGAGAGAGGAGGTTCATATCACACGATCGACACCTTAACACAACAATAAAGTACACCAAGATTGAATATTATTTTCAATCCCTTCTCTTACTTTTATAAGACTGTTGTGTCTTTCAGTTGAAAGACGCATTAGAGTCAAGCATCGTAGGGCTCGACACTCTCCCACCTCCTCGTCTGACGGGCGGGGCGGGGGGGGGGCAGTCCCCTTCAGATTACGAGCCGGCTGTAGAGCGTTGACCTCTACAGCAGAACATTAAGGAAGTACTTAGGGTGGTGCCTAATACGTTATGCCCGAAGGTTGACGCTTAAACGTCGTTTAAACCTATAATGATTTCGAGCAAAACCTACACTCTGCAGTACAGCAGTCTTCGGACTTCTACAGAGTGCCAAGTTATAATGTCTGAAGTTTTTGGAGACTAGTGATAGAGCAGCCTCACATCAGCCTATCATTAGTCAACCGGTCAGTAATGGTCAGAGGGAGCTACCATTACTGAACGTTCCCAGAGCTGGGTAACGAGCAGTCGTTAAGTCAAGTTGACTCCAACCGTCTTGTCAATATTATGACATAAGCATTGGACAACCGGGTGTTTTCGAACACAGCCAAGTGAAAATCTCCTTCGCAGAGTTGTCGTTCCTTACACTCATATGAATGTAATGAGTCGATAGTGCTAGAGAATGAGTCAAATGCCTACCGAGTACTCAATTAATCACTGGGCATAAACGGTTGTCGCGTGAACGTTCACAGGGCAGTCAAACTCTTAACTGGGCATAAACGGTTACCGGGCAAACGGTCACCGTGAAAACAAAAATTCAACTATGAATTCTTCGGAATTCAACAGTATTCCAATTGACAAATGTCCTCGGACACAGTCATTTGGAGATCGGGCAATGTCTTTAGACATAGCCAGTAAGGCACCGGTCAAACGGGTAATGTCTTAGGACATAACCTTTCGGCAGTCAATCGGGCAGTATGCTGGGACATAGCCGATTAAACAGTCGGCCATCGGGTATGGGGAGTACCGGTCAAATAGTTATGTCGGTCCCCAGGGAGGAGAGAGTGCGTCTCTAGGGACTACACTCCTCCCAAGTAATACCCATCGTACCAATTGTTGGGACGAGTCGATGTCCGACGGTATTACATGGGAGAGATTCAGTTGATTTCATAAATCAATCCCCTATGCTGGCCTACCGGGATCAACCGTTCCCAGAGGATAGTCACTCTGTGAACTCTCTCATACGTGAGCTCGGACCGAAGGTTGATTCCATGCGATCTCATTCTTCTTCGGAAAAGGGATAAATTCCTCGATCATGACTCCTTCATAGGATTCCTCCCACCAATGGGCTAAGTTTTGTGGAAAAGTAGCCAGTTGCTTGGGAAGTTTGTTGTGTGGAGTACTGGTGTGAGAAAACCAGGAAATACATGAGTAGGTGAACTGGCCGCCGTGATATAACTGAGAAATTGTTAAAACGGCGTTAAACCACAATCAATCGATCATAGGATTCCTCCATGTCGAATCGGACACTGACATTCCGGTCCAAAACCGGCTTTAGTCAATCCGCACGTCGTCGGGTAAAACCCACGACCCCGTCTTGTCTGACGAATAAGAGACATATCGGGTTCAGTGCTCCATCGGATGATTAACAATTTAGAGCTGGACTCTAAATAAACTATCATTAGTGGGAAGTTACTGCATTCACTGCGTCCATAGGCGCATTTCGGCGTATGCGGCAACATTGTTCACAGGGACAGAACGTACAGTGACTTCTGCAAAGGCATTCTTAGAAGCCCAACCTGTGAAGACACAAGAGACAGGCTAAGTTCGAGCCTAGCTTTCTGCTTCCGCTGGCCCTGCATTATCAAAGCCCCGTACGGGAGCAAAGTTGGCATACAACCAAGTAGAGCACTGTCCCTAATCCGCGGCTATAGGGAAGCGCTCCTCTCTATTAAGCTAACAGGAATGCCATGGAGTGGGTATCAACCTTCCATTCGGTGGTTTCTACAACCGTCTTTCGTCTGGTTCCGGTGAAGACCGGAATAAGACTTATCGACTCAGATTGCGTCTAGTACGGTCGAGTAATAAAATGGAATGTTCCGTTTTATCAAGAACGCAATCCGGAACGGCTGTCTGAGCGATTCTTAGACCAAAAAGACACCTGTTACCACGTACCGGTTGCTTTTTCATCGAGGAATGACCGTCGATTCTTTGTAAACGGGGAAGTGTTCCTTTCAAACACTTCACTTCGATTACCTGCGTTTAGAATTAATTCCCAAAACGGGCAAGTCGGATCTATTCCCCTCAAGAGACTCGTTGTAGGACGTTTCTCGTTGAGCTGGCCCTTCGGACAGACTCGATTCGCTATAAGAGAATCCGATTACCATGTCCTGGATAAGGATCAGTAATTAAGGGAAACGGTCCGATACATGCTTCATACTACACCCGAATTGTTTACAGTTCGGGGCAGTGTGTTAAATACTCATTACAGTACAGGGCTTAACTGACTAGGACATGTACATGATCAATAGAGTAGACAGTAGTCCTTCGATTGGCAATAATTATTACTCCCTGAATTGCCCCCATAATTCAAATGAGTCAACTTCCGGTGTCGTTATTCTCTTCCTGACAATGACTTTAGAAACACAGTATTGGTCCAGAGATCGTAGTTCAACGTTCTTCTGGCCTGCCTATCGACATAACCGTTACATCTTCATTAGAAGTAGACAGTTCTTACCGATTGGTGTTTTTTAAGGTACGTCAATCAGTAATTTATGCTTACATTTGTTGCCGACCTCTCGCATTCAAGATTTGGCGATGAACACAACAATTATTGTTCGATGCTCCAATGCGCTTAACTTCAAAGTTCAGATCCATTTCTCTCCAAACTTTTACGTTCTTCGGAAGCGGCCGCTTCTTAAGTTATAAACTGAGACTTAAATTCGTCTGGCTTGGCGAACACTATCAGGGAAGTGAGTTCTTTGCTTTCAGTAAAAACGAATTTCATCAGGTTTTACAGCCGTATGGTTATTCAACCGTTCTTATAAACCTGTATTCCTACTGAGACCAAGTTGCCTTTGGTGCTTCCTAACCCATCACATTTCACAACCTTTCTGTGAACTGTGTTCCCTTAGATATAACCTGATCTTGTACCCTGTCAAGGGTCTTAAGTTCTATATAAAACATTCGAGGGCTGTAAGAGCCACAGTAGGGGTTATTCAACCTCAGGTAGGAGAAGGATATGTCAGCAGCGTATTCAAACACTGGATATCCTATTCCTTTAATTAGTAATAAGATCCTTCTGATAAAGTCTTAAAACGTTTCAATCAGAAATTATTCCTCTCTGGACACACAAGTGGACTCTCAGCGAGTACTTACCTAATTAATACACAAATTACTAAATACATAAACAGTTGTGTTTATATTTAGTAGTACCGTAGGTACTCTTACCAAGTGCTACGATTTCTCGGGACCGGCATTGTGTTGGACGATCCTCCCGACCGATGCTGCAAAGTCATCAGGTATTAAATGACTGGTAATGTATTTTTGACATAAAAATGAAGTTTTTTAAAGTAAAACATATTTTTATTAGAAAATACTTACCAGTCATTTCAGATTCCCGCCTCCCAACCCCGCGTCGTCACCCAACACTAAACGCTGCAAGTTAACGGTGAAATTAAAAGTGGGGGTCACATGGCCCGTGCGCCGGTATTACCGGCGGCCGTGTGTATCACACACGCGTGAGGGCTATGCATGGCTGCGCGAGCTTCTTTTCTGGATGAATTAACGGTGTTGAGATTATATATCAGGTATTAAATGACTGGTAAGTATTTTCTAATAAAAATATGTTTTACTTTAAAAAACTTCATTTTGCTCGCAAGCATTACCCGGTTGACTAATGATAGGCAGTTGTGAAGCTGCTCTATCACCGGTCTCCAAAGAATTCTGTCCGCAGACATTATAATTTGGCACTCTGTAAGCGTCCGAAGAGTGTGGTGTTAGAGGTGGCCAATCAGTGAGGTTTCCATTTGATTGACCCATGGCGTCTCCCGAAGGGTCAGCCCCAACACCTGGCGTCAGATAATGTCGTTCAGCAGACGGTTGCTCACTCTTGAGGCCAACCATCACTGTGTCCGTACGGTTTCTGGCCCGAAGGCCTTTGTTTCCCGACGGAATAACAGACATCAGCCGCTGCCATCCGCTCCTCCATGTCCCGCGAAGGACCAGCCGAAGCTGAGGGGGAGCGGTCAGAGCTCCAGATAAGGGGCGTTTGCATGTCTAAAATCCTCATTTGACCCTCTTACCCTATGCTGTGGGTATTGAGAACCCACAGCATAGGGTTTGTTTCCTAAGAGGGAATTTGTGGGGAAAATAGCTGATTACACCTCCTTATCTGGACCTCTGAGCGGTTGTGCGGAGTGAAGAAGGAACAGCTCTGACCTTCTGCTCACTCAACACAGCCGCGGAGTCTGATTGTTGGGAGAACCCCTCAAACTCTGCTTCACTCGTAGAGCTAAGAGAAACCTTTTTAGGGGTCTTCTTACTCTTCCAGCTTTTGTGAGTCCTCCTCAACCCAGACTGTTTCCAAATGGAAGCAGGCCAGGAAGAGAAGTACTCACAGGGTGAATCCTGTGTGTACTTAGTGAACGCAAAACAGGGCAGACGCGTGTCTCATACAGCCGTTATGAGTCACGCCTCTGATCACCACTATGTGACATAGAATATATATGAAACAAACCAATTTATACGATTCAACAAAAAATATAATTTTTTTCTATTTTTTATTTTCTACTATACCCGTTGATCACGGAACGTATTTCAATGAAAAAGATTTTACAAATATTTTCCAAAATTGTTCATGTTTAATTAATATACATAATGTAATACAAGGCGATAATAATATATTATCGCTAATAGGGTCGGTGTAACTATAACCGTTGAAAGAATGAATGGCCATTACTGCACCCGATACGTAACTGAAATAGTGGGTGGGGTAACCCACCCGTGACTTCTCAGTTAGTTGTGTTCACAAAAAACAACTTAATTACAATTAATAATTTACACAATTATGTTGTTAGGTTGTTAATGTAGTTGAATAACTGAATGAAAATAACTTGTTTAAGGCGAATGCCTTAAACAGACCAAGAAATAAAATATAAAAATGAAATAAATTCTTAGCTGTCAGTTAGGTGTGTCCAGAAATTAAAAAGTGGGGGTCACATGGCCCGTGCCACACGCGTGAGGGCTATGCATGGCTGCGCGAGCTTCTTTTCTGGATGAATTAACGGTGTTGAGATTATATATCAGGTATTAAATGACTGGTAATGTATTTTTGACATAAAAACAAGAGCCCTGCAAGGCTCGCCTGATCTGGAACCAGCAAACTGCTACCGTCTTTAGACCAATTGATATAGACTCAAAGGATTCTCGAGATATTCAACAAAAAAAAAATTGAATGTCAATCATACCTTGACATTTGACAAGTGGCCAAAAAACATAAGGGATCATCTACTCATGGAATCCAATCATCTTGAGAAGTTTAAAGACTGGGTCAAAGGGCAGAAACCTATTTGACATAAATAGCCCCCCCCCCCCCCCCCCCCCCCCCCCCCCCCCATTAGCTTTGAGGTATCGAGTGCAAATATACTAGATTTTACAGGCCACTGACATGGGAATGAAACTGCAAGTAGTGGACACTGTAAATAAAACTGCTTGTCAGTTAAAGACATTTGCATTAAATATTTGAACAATTTAAAAGAGGACCACCAAAGGAACATTCCTCGAGGTTTGGTCGATATCAGTCCAATGGTTTAGGAGGAGGTCACTAAAGGAACATTTCTGCTAAAATATATTGAAACCAGAAGAATTTTAAAGTTTGGGCATTTTTCCCACTTTCTGTTTTAGCAGCAACCAAAGTTCAAATATTAAAATCTTTGGACAATTTTTAAAGAGAACTACCAAAGGAATTCCTGTGAAGTTCTGTAGAAATTCATCCTGTACATAAGGCGACGTCATTTGAAGCGAAATTCATTTTACCCCTTTTATGATACTTTTTAACCAATATGGTTTGAAAACTTACATAGATACGGAAGGAACATACAAAATGATTTTGAAATCAGACAAGAAATTTAATAAAACTAGAGGGTCATGCTGGCTGGCCCTGGATCGCTCACCTGATTTTTTTTTTTTTTTTTCCACTTTAGCCATATAAGCCCCACCTCCCCTGGCGGCCATAGTTTTCGACCAATCAACATGGCTCGAAGGAATATAGGAACATTTCTACAAAACTATTTGAAAATCGACCCGACACTTTTGTCGGAGAAGAAATTTTAAGTTTTAACTTTAGCCATATAAGGCAAAATAGCCGCGTCCCCTGGCGGCCATGTTTTTCGACCAATCAACATGGCTTGAAGGAATCTGATAGAGGGTCATCCAAGGAACATTTCTACAAAATTATTTGAAAATCTGCCTACCAGTTTGGGAGAAGAATTTTCAAGTTTTTAGCTCTACTGGCCAAAGGCCAGAAGGGCTTATGTCGTGGCGATTCGTCCGTCGTCCGTGCGTAAACAATTTCTTGTTAACACGATACAGTCTCAACCAAACTTATACAGTAGTTAGATATCCATGAGAGCTCGGTTCCTTTCGAAAACCAGCCAGATCCGCCCATGCATGACTGGATTATGGCCCTTGAAATGGTCAAAATTGCTATAAAAGAGCTTGTTAACACGATACAGTCTTCACTTTTGATTGTATCTCAACCAAACTTATACAGTAGTTAGATATCCATGAGAGCTCGGTTCCTTTCGAAAACCTGAATATTGATGACATATTGGTTCCTTTTGAAACAAGCCAGATCAATGCCAGTAGAGCATAGGCCCTCATGGGCCTCTTGTTTTCGTTTCGTTGCCATGGAAACAGAATTCTGCATGGATCCCTAAAATTTGAAGGAATTCTGGTGATGTCATTGAGAGGATGCTTTCTGTGAAGTTTCATCCCAATTGACCCACTGGTTACTGAGGAGAAGAAGTTGAAGGACAACTGGCGCCTAGAGCTCTTCGTGCTCAGGTGAGCTAAGAAGGAATTTAAATGTTTTGTCACATTAAATTTTGTGCTAAATTGTGTTGAAATTTGCAAGGAACATTATAGTTATGGAATTATCAAGTTTTGTCAGTTTGCCCCTTTTGCGGAGGGCCATCCAAGACCTACTAAATCATATTGAAATCAGAGAAGAATGTTAAATTTGGGTCGGCCAAGGAAGATTTTATCCAACAGTATTAGATGTGAAACAGAAAGTTGTCATCTTATCAATTTCTGATGCCGGCATAGAGGACCAAGGTTGATATCAAGTTTGTGGTCAAGGTGTCTGAAAAACAATGTGATAAGGTTATAGTTAAAAAGCTTTTCAATGTTACTTATTAGCTAATTGTAGCTTCGGGAACATTTTTTTAATGTCTTTACTTGAATGGTGTTTTGCGCGGATATCTAAACTTTGTGTTGTAATGACTGGGTTTAGTTGGTCAAGTACTAGTATTTTCACTAAGTTTATGCCATCACAACATTCCTGGGGGAAATTCTCTTGTATTGCTGCTGAAAGCTAACAGTATCATTGAGGCAACTTATTTTTGAAGCGTCCAAGAGTTGGTTAATGTTTTCAACTGAATTTCAGTTGTAGCACAGCAGTCAGTTCTCCTAACCATGTGCTACCTCAAATCTGTGAACATCAACATTCTGCCTAGGCAACCTTCCCATATTGGCTTTTAAACCCATTAGTATATGACCAATGACACTAGGCAATCATCAGAAACAATGATTGATCGAATGGGGGTTAAATGTCCTTCTAACTATTTTTTAGTGCAGCGGCCAGTTCACCTACTGTGTGATTTCGGCTTTCTCAAACCAGTCTTTCAAAGCAACTGGCTGCTTTTCCACACAACTGTTAACCCATTTCAGGAAGATGATGGTTTTCTCATTTTTATCGCGCCATTTCCTGGACAAGTAACCAGAATTGCTGGTCCATATATATCCCAACACCAGACAGTCAGTTGTAATGCTAACCATAAACACCAAGGGAGGCCTGACCAATGAGGGCAACCATTTTTATTCTGGCTTGATACTTGTTATAATATTGGCAAGAATGTTGGCCACGCTGGGGTTCAAACTCACACAACCCATGGATTTATAGCCCTGATATTAGCTACAATACTAAAACATATTCACTCAAAAGATCGACAATACCGACGCAGAAACGATGAATGGTCGAGCAGGGATTCAACAAACTTGCTACCGCTCGATAGATGTATATTGATGCCCGATCGAAATGTCTCGATTGTTTGCATGGAGACAGATTCAACATACGGTAGATTGGATTAATACAAATGTAGAGGAAGATTGCCAACAACTATGCTCCAAACAGTTGATCATGCAAGAGGAAGGAATCCGACAAGAGGGCCCTTAATCAATCACCCGAGTGGTAGTATTGTAGCAAATATGTATATGCTAATTTTAATGAAAATTTGATAAAAAGGAGGAATAAAACTGCAAGGAGTTGATATCATAATTGAAACCGCTCATCAGTAAAGGACATTTGTAATAAACCTCTAAATCTTTAAAGAGGACCCTAAAAGGAAGATTCCTTTGAATTTTGGTTCATTTTACTCCTTGTCTGACGGCGCCTGGCAGATATCTTTGTCAACCAATCAATATGGCTTGAACAAATAAGGTAGGTCACTACAGGAACATAGCTGCTAAAATCTTGCTTGGAATCGAAGCGGATTTAGAGAATAGGACTAAAAGTGTTTGTCCCTTTCTGATGCTGCAGCAACAAGTTCTGTATAGAATTTATATCTTTGAGGAACAATTTTAAACAAGAGGGCCAAGATGGCCCTAAATCGATCACCTAATTGATAGTAAATTAGTAGCAAATATTTAAATGCAAATATCTGGGAAAATTTGATCAAGGAGTGCAAATGAAACTGCAACAGTGGACATTTCTCAAGAAACAGCTTATCAGTAAAGGCCATTTATATCTTGAAATCTAACAAGAACTTAAATAAGAATGGAATTATAAATTTTTTGTCATTTTGCACCTTTCCTGGTGCCGCCTTGCTGCCCTGTTTTTCAACGAAATAAATATGGCTTCAACAGTTTATTTAGTGTCACTTAAGGAACATTTCTACCAAATTATCTTGCAATCGCACAAGCAGATTATGGAGGAAAAGGATTTTAAAACTTGGGTATTTTTCTCACTTTCTGATGCCGCAGCAACCAAAGTTCTCAATGGAATTTAAATCTTTGAACAATTTTGAAAGAGGACCACCAAAGGAACATTCCTGTGATGTTTTGTGGAAGTTGGTCTATTGGAATGGTAGAAATTGGTTGTCATTTGTAGCTAAAAGTTCAATTTACCCCTTTTGTGATGACGCCTGGTTGATATGATTGTGTAACCAATCAAAACGGCTTAAACAAATTAAATAGAGGATCGTTACAGTAAGATTCGTATCATATTTTCCAAAAATCAGACAAACTCTTTCATAAAAATGGAATTTTCAAATTTTGTCATTTTGCCCCTTTTCTGATGCCGCCTGACTGCCATGTTTTTCGACCAATCAGTATGGCTTGAACAATTTTTATAGAGGGTCACCCAAGGAACATTTCTACCAAATTATATTTGAATCTGACTGGCAGATTCGTCGGAGAAGATTTTTAAAGTTTGGACATTTTGTCCCCTTTCTGATGCCGCAGCAACCGAAGTTCTCAATGGAATTTAAATTTTTGAACAAATTTGAAAGAGGACCACCAAAGGAACATTCCTGTGATGTTTTGTGGAAATTGGTCTATTGGAATGGTAGGAGTTGGTTGTCATTTGTAGCTAAAAGTTCAATTTACCCCTTTTGTGATGACGCCTGGTTGCTATGATTGTATAACCAATCAAAATGGCTTAAACAAATTAAATAGAGGATCATTCAAGTAAGATTCGTATTTTATTTTCTTAAAATCAGACAAACACTTTCATAAAACAAGAGGCCCAAGAGGGCCTGTATCGCTCCACGGCCATAAGGCAAAAATAAAATCTCCAAACAGCCCTGCCCCCTGGTGGCCATGTTTTTTATCAACCACCATGGCTTAGAGGAATCTTGTAGAGTGTCACCCAAGGAATGTTTCTGCAAAATTATTTGAAAATCGGCCACACTTTCGGAGGAGAGAATATTTTAAGTTTTCACTATAGCCATATAAGCCAAAATAGCCCCACCCCCTGGCGTCCATATTTTTCAACCAATCAACATGGCTTGAAGGAATCTGATAGAGGGTCAGCCAAGGAACATTTCTACAAAATTATTTGAAAATCTGCTCAACACTTTCGGAGAAGAAGATTTTTTAAGTTTTCACTATGGTCATATAAGGCAAAATAGCCCCGCCCTCTGGCGGCCATGTTTTTTGACCAATCAACATGGCTTGAAGGAATCTGATAGAGGGTCACCCAATGAACATTTCTACAAAATTATTTGAAAATCGGCTGAACACTTTCGGAGAAGAAGATTTTTTAAGTTTTCACTATAGCTATATAAGGCAAAATGGCCCCGCCCCCTGGCGGCCATGTTTTTTAACCAATCAACATTTCTACAAAATTATTTGAAAATCTGCCAGACCATTTCGGAGAAGAAGAATTTTTAAGTTTTCTCTTTAGCCATATAAGGCAAAATAGCCCCGCCCTCTGGCGTCCATGTTTTTTTACCAATCAACATGGCTTGAAGGAATCTGATAGAGGGTCACCCAAGGAACATTTCTACAAACTTATTTGAAAATCTGCTCAACACTTTCGGAGGAGAAGATTTTTTAAGTTTTCCCTATGGTCATATAAGGCAAAATAGCCACGCCCTCTGGCGGCCATGTTTTTCGACCAATCAACATTTCTTGAAGGAACCTGATAGAGGGTCACCCAATGAACATTTCTACAAAATTATTTGAAAATCGGCTGAACACTTTTGGAGAAGAAGATTTTTTAAGTTTTCACTATAGCTATATAAGGCAAAATAGCCCCGCCCCCTGGCGGCCATGTTTTTCAACCAATCAACATTTCTTGAAGGAATCTAATAAAGGGTCACCCAACGAACATTTCTACAAAATTATTTAAAAATCGGCCCGACACTTTCGGAGAAGAAGATTTTTTAAGTTTTCACTATTTTTTTCTTTTGGTTGCCATGGAAACCAGAATTATTGATGGATCACAAATATTTGAAGTAATTTAAGAGAGGACATTGAGTGGATGCTTCCTAGAAAGTTTCAACCAAATTGGCCAAGTGGTTAGGGAGAAGAAGTTGTTTAAAGGAAAGTTAACGCACGCACGCACAATACGCCATGACATAAGCTCGACTGGCTTTCAGCCAGGAGCTAAACAAGAGGCCCAAGAGTGCCAGTATCGCTCCACGGCCATAAGGCAAAAATAAAATCTCCAAACAGCCCTGCCCCGTGGTGGCTATTTTTTTTACCAACCACCATGGCTTAAAGGAATCTTGTAGAGTGTCACCAAAGGAATGTTTCTGCAAAATTATTTGAAAATATGCCCGACACTTTCGGAGGAGAAGATTTTTTAAGTTTTCACTATGGTCATATAAGTCAAAATAGCCCCGCCCTCTGGCGGCCATGTTTTTCGACCAATCAACATGGCTTGAAGGAATCTGATAGAGGGTCACCCAATGAACATTTCTACAAAATTATTTGAAAATCGGCTGAACACTTTCGGAGAAGAAGATGTTTCAAGTCTTCACTATAGCTATATAACGCAAAAAAGCCCCGCCCCCTGGCGGCCATGTTTTTCGCCCAATCAACATTTCTTGAAGGAATCTAATTAAGGTTCACACAAGGAACATTTCTACAAAATTATTTGAAAATCGGCCTGACACTTTTGGAGGAGAAGATTTTTTAAGTTTGCTCTTTAGCCATATAGGCAAAATAGCCCCGCCCTGTGACGGCCATGTTTTTTTACCAATCAACATGGCTTGAAGGAATCTGATAGAGGGTCACCCACGGAACATTTCTACATAATTATTTGAAAATCTGCTGAACACTTTTTGAGAAGAAGATTATTTAAGTTTTCACTATAGCTATATAAGGCAAAAAAGCCCCGCCCCCTGGCGGCCATGTTTTTCGCCCAATCAAAATTTCTTGAAGGAATCTAATAAAGGGTCACCCAAGGAACATTTCTACAAAATTATTTGAAAATCGGCCTGACACTTTCGGAGAAGATTTTTTAAGTTCTCACCATTTTTTTCTTTCGGTTGCCATGGAAACCAGAATTTTGAATGGATCAAAAAAAATTGAAGGAATTTAGTAGAGGACATTGAGAGGATGCTTCCCATGAAGTTTCAACCAAATTGGCCAAGTGGTTAGGGAGAAGAAGTCGTTTAAAGGAAAAAGTTAACGCAGGAACGACGGACAATTCGCCATGACATAAGCTCGACTGGCTTTCAGCCAGTGGAGCTTAAAATTGAATTTTCAAATTTTGCCCCTTTTCTGATGCCGCCTGACTGCCATGTTTTTCGACCAATCAGTATGGCTTGAACAATTTTTATAGAGGGTCACCCAAGGAACATTTCTACAAAATTATATTTGAATCGGACAGGCAGATTCGGAGAAGATTTTTAAAGTTTGGACATTTTGTCCCCTTTCTGATGCCACAGCAACCAAAGTTCTCAATGGAATTTAAATCTTTGAACAATTTTGAAAGAGGACCACCCAAGGAACATTCCTGTGATGTTTGGTGGAAATTGTTCTTGCGGTTCAGGAGGAGATGATGTTTAAAGCTAAAAGTTAACGACGGACAGTGATCAGAATAGCTCACCTTGAGCCTTTGGCTCTAGGTGATCTAAACAAGAAGGCCATGATGGCCCTTGAATCGCTCACCTGATTTTTTTTTTTTTTCACTTTAGCTATATAAGCCCCGCCCCCTGGCAGCCATAGTTTCCGACCAATCATCTTGGCTTGAAGGAATCTGAAAAAGGGTCACCCTAGGAACATTTCTACAAAATTATTTGAAAATCGGCCAGATACTTTTGGAGAAGATTTTTTAAGTTTTCACTATAGCCATATAATGCAAAATAGCCCTGCCCACTGGCGGCCATGTTTTTTGACCAATCAACATGGCTTGAAGGAATCTGAAAGTGGGTCATCCAAGGAACATTTCTACAAAATTATTTGAAAATCGGACTGACACTTTTGGAGGAGAAGATTTTTTAAGTTTGCACTATAGCCATATAAGGCAAAATAGCCCCGCCCCCCTGGCGGCCGTGTTTTTTGACCAATCAACATGGCTTGAAGGAATCTGGTAGAGGGTCATCCAAGGAACATTTCTACAAAATGATTTGAAAATCTGCCACGCAGTTTGGGAGAAGAAGAATTTTGAAGTTTTTTTTCGTGTCGTTGCCATGGAAACCAGAATTTTGCATGGATCCCAAAAATTTAAAGGAATTCTGGTGAGGTCAATGAGAGGATGCTTTCTGTGAAGTTTCATCCAAATTGACCCACTGGTTACTGAGGAGAAGAAGTTGACGCACGACGCACAACGGACAAAAGGCGATCACAATAACTCACCTTGAGCAAAGCTCAGGTGAGCTAAAAAGGTAGAAAAGGAAAATTTCAGTAAAGATTGATTGTCCAGTGAACTAGGAGATGTCAATTGAAGCTTAAATTATATTTTACCACTTTTCTGATGCCACCTTGTTCCTGTCTTTCAACCAATCAATATGGTTTGGAATAACTGTGGACGTCACTGAAGGAATATTTCTATGTAATTATCTTGAAATCAGAAAATCAATACGACTGGAATAATTTTTGTAGTCACCAAAGGAACATTTCTACTAACTTATATTGGAATCTCACAAACAGGTAACTCGGGCTGGCGAAATATGATTTTGACTTACTTGTCCGTTTTTTTCAAAATGCTATTTTGCATTTGTCTATATGATAGTTATATGGTAAATCTCTACAAAATGTCACTTGTCCGAACAGGCTCTGGGCAATACGGACAATGGATTTTGCCACCCCTGATGTTCAGAGAAGACTTAAAAAGTTTGCGTATTTACCCCACTTTGTGATGCCACAGCAACCAAAGGCACATTTCTGTGAAGTTTTGTTGAAATTAGTCAAGTAGGTTACGAGATGTCGTTAACAACGGACAGTGACCAGAATAGATCACATCGAGCCTTCAGCTAAGGTGGTCTAATAACAGTTCTTTTCACCAAATAAAATTCAAGGAATTAAGAACAAAAAACTTTCCAGCTCAATGGGACTTAAAAATATATTTGCAAACAATGTAGACACCAAGATAAGCTTGCAAATATGTGCAGTCCAATAGTGGTTTACATTGCGCGCTTCTCTTTTTAACCCCTTCCCTCATATAGACGCTTTCTGACGCCTCTGCAGCAGACAGCTTTTTGAAAACATGGTGACAAAAGATAAAATTGCTCAAAACAAGCAATTTCTCCTTTTGCCACAATGTTTTCCACTTTTAGTCATAGGTTATCCATTCAATTATAGAGATTTTCCATTTTTTGACAAAACATGTTCAAAGTCGTCTGCTGCAGAATTGTCGGATGAGGGAAAGGGTTAACACATTTAGCAAAATAATCCTAAATATAAAGATAATTCCAGGTCATTTGCTAGTTCCATTCAAATTTGAGGCATTAAAAAAGATTTCTAAACCTAAAGCACTTTTCAAGGTGTTGGAACCTTGCAAGAAGAGTGTTACTCATCAACAAGTCACGACATGACTGAAAGACTGGCGACGGAGGAGTTGATGATCCTAATGTGCCGTCCTGTCAGGACAGAAAAAACAAAAATAACGACAAGATGAATTATTTTTTCTATTTTTTCTCTTTACTTGAGATTGTAACTACAACCAAAGCTCAGTTTATGCATCAGCAATTGTAACTTCAACTTCTACTCCAGGTTCAATACTGATGGAGGTAATTTGTTTCACAATCTCACTTGGGCTGTGAAGATCAATCAACCTTTTGTGGATACGCATCTGGAATCTGAAATAATAAGGTAAATATTTTTATATATATAGGCAACGCAAAAACATTTTTTGAACATTGGATCAACTGTCAAGGTCACTAAACTCAACTTCAAAACATTGTGGGAATTGTAAACAGTTCAATTTTCACACAATGTTTTCCAGTTGTCTCCTACTGAAGAATTAAATGTGTGTATCCGGGATCAGCGGCCATAATCCAAAGTATATGAATGTTTTATTTAACCCTTTCCCTCATATAGACGCTTTCTGACGCCTCTGCAGCAGACGGCTATTTGAAAACATAGTGACAAAAGAAGAAATTGCACAAAACGTGCAATTTCTGCTTTTGACACAATGTTTTCCACTTTTAGTCATAGGTTATCCATTCAATTAAAGAGATTTTCCATTTTTTGACAAAATATGTTCAGTCATCTGCTGCAGATTTGTCGTATGAGGGAAAGGATTAATGCCAATATAGATGCACAGTTAATCAGGGTTTCCACTGGACCATATTATTTTTTGGCCGCATTAAACCAAAATTTTGTTACGCAAGGGGGAGGGTTCGGGAGAGGGCGAGCCCACTTCCGTTGGACATTTTTTTTTGTTCAGCTGTATTGATATCCACTATTTTAAGCATACATAGCACTTTCAATGTGTGTTCTGTCATCGACTTAATGTTGTGATATTGTGTATCAATACAGCTAAAAAAAAATTATATCATCATGGTTCACCAATACATGAAATGTCGTAAAATGATTATAATTTTACTAAATAAAAAAATAAACAAAACCCTTAACCCATTCCCTCATACGACAATTCTGCAGCAGACGACTTTGAACGTGTTTTGTCAAAAAATAGAAAATCTCCATAATTGAATGGATGACAAAAAGTGGGAAACATTGTGGCAAAAGGAGAAATTGCACGTTTTGTGCAATTTCTTCCTGTATCACTATGTTTTCAAATAGCCGTCTGCTGCAGAGGCGTCAGAAAGCGTCTATATGAGGAAGAGGGTTAAACATGTTTCATTCTTTTATTATTTTATCATGGTTCTCATTATTTTTTGTCCAATCTGTTTTTAACTTTAATGATTTTACCAATCTAAATGCTTCTAAATCCATTTGATATTGAATCAGCCTAGTATGGTCAATGAAAAGGTTTAATAACCACAGATCCTCCTACTTGTTATATTTACAATGGGCTTATGCAAATTCAAAAGATTTCTGGTCACCACCATCAATATGAAGATATATTCATTTTTATTACTCATGTAAAATGTTGCGTTAATTACGTAAACGAATTCACTTTCAAGCATGTATTTTAGGCCGTATGCGAGATTGTGCGTAAGAAAATTCCGCGGACGAAAAGCATATAAAAAATGTAAAATGCGTTGTTTGAAGTTATTTTCATTTATTTTTATTTTGAAAGCCGGGCGTAAAATGTTTTCCTAACCAATCGGGGAGAAATTGTACCCCACCCACCCAACTATTTGACGCTTAGCGACTTATAAATAACGCCGTAAAACTTATCAATACTAATTTTTCATTTCATGCAGATTAGGGCCTTGATCATTTCAATTAACATCTTGATAACACACACGGATATATGATCAAACATTGACAAAGACGATGTTTTTGTGTACACGATTCCAATAGGAAATTTATTTTCAATTGCCGATTTCTTCTTTTTTGTAATAAATAAAAGAACTACCTAGATGATTTTTTTACCTACTTAATTAGTTTTGATAAACATATTATTAATCAACCAAAGGAGCAAACTGTAAACAATCATCAGCGTGTGTCGTTGTTTCAATCAATTATTAAACATCAAAGTACAACCGATACAAGTAGGTGATAACTGATACGCTGTTTACCCCAATGTTATCACCTTGGTGTGTGACACGATTCGTTGTGTACTGTGTTTTCGGCTGTGTGTTATGCAAGATTTATGGCCAGATCGAGAAGTTTAGTAAAGGGAATTTCGTGTATAAAAAGCAACAGTTTACGGCGAATCATTTTTCAGCCATTGGCGTGTTTGGCGAATTACAGCGGAAACCCTGGTTAATGATAAGTTAGTTATATCTGATAACTTTTACCCTAGTTCATTACAAATATTTTATGACAAGCTGATCATCAGCATACAAATTAATATGTTCTAAAGCTATCCAACCCCAAAGTATGCAAGCAACTAACAACATGTTTACATCTTAGTATGACTTCGCTGTGAGGCTGAACTTGTTACTTCAATTTTTTATGGTAGAAGCTCCAACAAAGCAGTTACTTTAAATTCTCATTTCCCAGTCATACAGACGCATTTTGACACGTCTGCAGCAGACAAAGAGAAATTACTCATGTAACAACAATGTCAATGTTTACAACTCTTTTCACTTAATATATTTTCATTTATAGAGATTTTCCATAGTTTTGCAGCGACATTTTCAAAGTTGTCTGCTTCAGATTTGTTCAACAGTTGTATGTGGGAGAGGGTTCAACACTTGACCTGACTTTATATTTCACAGAGTCTCCTGCTTAGAAAACTTAACTGATAATTTTAATAGTTAGTAAAGGAAAAAGATCAGGTTTTGGGCAGAAGGCTCCTTGGTTCAAATTATTAAATGGCTTTTGTAGATAGTCGGTTAACAATATATAGTTTTAATCAGTTGGCCCAAATAACTTTCTCCTTACCTGTCCCAGGTCTTGGTACCTTCACCACAAGGGGTCTTCCTGGTTGTAATTCGGAGCACCTTAGTGGGCATTCGGACGGGTCCCTTCACTTTCAGGTTCTTTTCTTTGGCTCCCTTGATAAGGTCAGCACATACTGCAACAACAAGTAACAACAGATAAGAACCAGTTTCTTTCATTTCAAATTTTAATATCTACTTTTTAAAGTGATTTCTGGGGGGTTATACAAAGTTGATAATACACAACAAGTATTGCAAACAAGACAGGAAATTGCCAAATAAAAAAATACTTGTTATTGTTTGGAAATGGTTCTTTACAAGCAAGTAAACAAATCAATCTATTGTAAATTTACCTTTTTCTAAGCTTTTGACATTCCTAGATGTGAGTGTTATCCTGATTCTGTGGATTGGGGCCTCATCAGTAGGCGCTTTTGTATCTTTGTAAGACTGAAATACATTCAAATCAAACAATCATTCACTGTTTAAATGTTAATTGATTACCTTTTCCTACAAACACAAACTAGAGGGCCATGAAGGATGGCCCTGGATCGCTCACCTGAATTATGCAATGCGATTTGTCATGCCTACCACATTAACATTTTTACTAACCAACATGCCTTAAAGTAATCGTGTAGCAAGTCAGTCACCTAAGGAACATTTCTACATAAAATAACAACGCATGCTGGACAAAGGGCGATCACAATAACTAGCCCTCGGGCGAGCTAAAAACCAGGAAAACATAGGGAAATCTCTTTACATGTAATTGAAAGTAAAGTTATATAAATAAATGTTGAAAACATGCATGTTTTTTCTTTTGTTGCAGTGACAGTGTATTTAAAGTTTATTTGTTGCGAGACAAAATGCATCAACAAGTGGGAAATGGTTAACTTGATAAATTTTTGTATTACATCAGCATGTCAAGTGAAACTGGAGCCGAGCTGTCCAATAAAAGACGCAAGCACGGGGTCCCCTCTTTCCTGTTCCTGTCTATTTCTATATATACACAGCAATAAATCTGGTATATAAGTGTCAGTGACAGGGTTTGGGACATGATTCAATATGAATGAGCATTTTCCTCTTCTATTTCTTATCTGTATCAAATCTTTTTAATAGAAAGATAACAATTATGTCAGGTGAAACTGGGGCTGAGCTGTCTAATTAAAGACACTAGCACGGGGTCCCCTCTTTCCTTTTCCTGTCTATTTCTATATATACACAGCAATAAATCTGGTATATAAGTGTCAATGACAGGGTTTTAATATGAACAAGTGTTTTTTTTTTCTATTTCTAATCCGTATAAATCTTTAATAGAAAGATAACAATTATATGTCAGGTGAAACTGGGGCTGAGCTGTCTAATTAAAGACACTAGCACGGGGTCCCCTCTTTCCTGTTCCTGTCTATTTCTATATATACACAGCAATATATCTTGTATCAAGTTGTATGTAAGTGTCAATGACAGGGTTAGATAAATGTTTGAACATGAAGTGAGTGTTTTCCTTTTCTTTTCCCAATCTGTATATTATACTTCAGATCTTATTAACAAATATCAAAACATCCATCAGGTGAAACTGGGGCCCGAGCTGTCCAATTAAAGACACTAGCATGGGGTCCCCTCTTTCCTTTTCCTGTCCATTTATTACTATATTATACACAGCAATAAATCCGGTATATAAGTGTCCATTACAGGGTTTGATAACAATTATCTGTCAGGTGAAACTGGGGCCGAGCTGTCTAATTAAAGACACTAGCACGGGGTCCCCTCTTTCCTGTTCCTGTCTATTTCTATATATACACAGCAATAAATCTGGTATATAAGTGTCAATGACAGGGTTTGGGACATGTTTGAATATGACGCGAGTGTTTTTGAATTCCGTTTCTAATCTGTATCAAATCTTTTTAATAGAAAGATAACAATTATATGTCAGGTGAAACTGGGGCTAAGCTGTCTAATTAAAGACACTAGCACGGGGTCCCCTCTTTCCTGTTCCTGTCTATTTCTATATATACACAGCAATATATCTGGTATATAAGTGTCAATGACAGGGTTTAGGACACGTTTGAATATGACCCGAGTGTTTTTGAATTCCGTTTCTAATCTGCATCAAATCTTTTTAATAGAAAGATAACAATTATATGTCAGGTGAAACTGGGGCTAAGCTGTCTAATTAAAGACACTAGCACGGGGTCCCCTCTTTCCTGTTCCTGTCTATTTCTATATATACACAGCAATATATCTGGAATATAAGTGTCAATGACAGGGTAAGGTAAATGTTTGATAATGAATGTGTGTTTTCCTTTTCTTTTCCCAATCTGTATATTATACTTCAGATCTTGTTAACAAAGATCAAAACTATCCATCAGGTGAAACTGGGACTCAGTCCGACCGAGCTGTCCAATTCAAGATACTAGCACAGGGTCCCATCCCTTTCCTTTTCATGTCAATTTCTATTATATACACACAGCAATAAATCTGGTATATAAGTGTGAATGACAGGGTTTGGGACACGTTTGAATACGAATGAGTTTTGTTTCTTTTCTATTTCTAATCTGTATCAAATCTTTAATAGAAAGATAACAATTATGTCAGGTGAAACTGGGGCCGAGCTGTCTAATTAAAGACACTAGCACGGGGTCCCCTCTTTCCTGTTCCTGTCTATTTCTATATATACACAGCAATAAATCTGGTATATAAGTGTCAATGACAGGGTTTGGGACATGTTTGAATATGACGCGAGTGTTTTTGAATTCCGTTTCTAATCTGTATCAAATCTTTTTAATAGAAAGATAACAATTATATGTCAGGTGAAACTGGGGCTAAGCTGTCTAATTAAAGACACTAGCACGGGGTCCCCTCTTTCCTGTTCCTGTCTATTTCTATATATACACAGCAATATATCTGGTATATAAGTGTCAATGACAGGGTTTAGGACACGTTTGAATATGACCCGAGTGTTTTTGAATTCCGTTTCTAATCTGCATCAAATCTTTTTAATAGAAAGATAACAATTATATGTCAGGTGAAACTGGGGCTAAGCTGTCTAATTAAAGACACTAGCACGGGGTCCCCTCTTTCCTGTTCCTGTCTATTTCTATATATACACAGCAATATATCTGGAATATAAGTGTCAATGACAGGGTAAGGTAAATGTTTGATAATGAATGTGTGTTTTCCTTTTCTTTTCCCAATCTGTATATTATACTTCAGATCTTGTTAACAAAGATCAAAACTATCCATCAGGTGAAACTGGGACTCAGTCCGACCGAGCTGTCCAATTCAAGATACTAGCACAGGGTCCCATCCCTTTCCTTTTCATGTCAATTTCTATTATATACACACAGCAATAAATCTGGTATATAAGTGTGAATGACAGGGTTTGGGACACGTTTGAATACGAATGAGTTTTGTTTCTTTTCTATTTCTAATCTGTATCAAATCTTTAATAGAAAGATAACAATTATCTGTCAGGTAAAACTGGGGCTGAGCTGTCTAATTAAAGACACTAGCACGGGGTCCCCTCTTTCCTGTTCCTGTCTATTTCTATATATACACAGCAATATATCTGGTATATAAGTGTCAATGACAGGGTTTAGGACACGTTTGAATATGACCCGAGTGTTTTTGAATTCTATTTCTAATCTGTATCAAATCTTTTTAATAGAAAGATAACAATTATATGTCAGGTGAAACTGGGGCTAAGCTGTCTAATTAAAGATACTAGCACGGGGTCCCCTCTTTCCTGTTCCTGTCTATTTCTATATATACACAGCAATATATCTGGAATATAAGTGTCAATGACAGGGTAAGGTAAATGTTTGATAATGAATGTGTGTTTTCCTTTTCTTTTCCCAATCTGTATATTATACTTCAGATCTTGTTAACAAAGATCAAAACTATCCATCAGGTGAAACTGGGACTCAGTCCGACCGAGCTGTCCAATTCAAGATACTAGCACAGGGTCCCATCCCTTTCCTTTTCATGTCAATTTCTATTATATACACACAGCAATAAATCTGGTATATAAGTGTGAATGACAGGGTTTGGGACACGTTTGAATACGAATGAGTTTTGTTTCTTTTCTATTTCTAATCTGTATCAAATCTTTAATAGAAAGATAACAATTATCTGTCAGGTGAAACTGGGGCCGAGCTGTCTAATTAAAGACACTAGCACGGGGTCCCCTCTTTCCTGTTCCTGTCTATTTCTATATATACACAGCAATACATCTGGTATATAAGTGTCAATGACAGGGTTTGGGACACGTTTGAATATATCTGTCAGGTGAAACTGGGGCTGAGCTGTCTAATTAAAGACACTAGCACGGGGTCCCCTCTTTCCTGTTCCTGTCTATTTATATATATATACAGCAATATATCTGGTATGTAAGTGTCAATGACAGGGTTAGATAAATGTTTGAACATGAAGTGAGTGTTTTCCTTTTCTTTTCCCAATCTGTATATTATACTTCAGATCTTATTAACAAATATCAAAACATCCATCAGGTGAAACTGGGGCCCGAGCTGTCCAATTAAAGACACTAGCATGGGGTCCCCTCTTTCCTTTTCCTGTCCATTTATTACTATATTATACACAGCAATAAATCCGGTATATAAGTGTCCATTACAGGGTTTGATAACAATTATCTGTCAGGTGAAACTGGGGCTGAGCTGTCTAATTAAAGACACTAGCACGGGGTCCCCTCTTTCCTGTTCCTGTCTATTTCTATATATACACAGCAATATATCTGGTATATAAGTGTCAATGACAGGGTTTAGGACACGTTTGAATATGACCCGAGTGTTTTTGAATTCTATTTCTAATCTGTATCAAATCTTTTTAATAGAAAGATAACAATTATATGTCAGGTGAAACTGGGGCTAAGCTGTCTAATTAAAGATACTAGCACGGGGTCCCCTCTTTCCTGTTCCTGTCTATTTCTATATATACACAGCAATATATCTGGAATATAAGTGTCAATGACAGGGTAAGGTAAATGTTTGATAATGAATGAGTGTTTTCCTTTTCTTTTCCCAATCTGTATATTATACTTCAGATCTTGTTAACAAAGATCAAACCTATCCATCAGGTGAAACTGGGACTCAGTCCGACCGAGCTGTCCAATTCAAGATACTAGCACAGGGTCCCATCCCTTTCCTTTTCATGTCAATTTCTATATATACACACAGCAATAAATCTGGTATATAAGTGTGAATGACAGGGTTTGGGACACGTTTGAATACGAATGAGTTTTTTTTCTTTTCTATTTCTAATCTGTATCATATCTTTAATAGAAAGATAATTATCTGTCAGGTGAAACTGGGGCTGAGCTGTCTAATTAAAGACACTAGCACGGGGTCCCCTCTTTTCTGTTCCTGTCTATTTCTATATATACACAGCAATACATCTGGTATATAAGTGTCAATGACAGGGTTTGGGACATGATTGAATATGAATGGGCGTTTTTGTTTTTGTTTTCTATTTCTAATCTGTATCAAATCTTTTTAATAGAAATATAACAATTAATTGTCAGGTGAAACTGGGGCTGAGCCGTCTAATTAAAGACACTAGCACGGGGTCCCCTCTTTCCTGTTCCTGTCTTTTTCTATATATACACAGCAATATATCTAGTATATAAGTGTCAATGACAGGGTTAGATAAATGTTTGAATATGAATGAGTGTTCTTCTTTTCCCAATCTGTATATTAATTATTATACTTCAGATATGTTTAACAAAGATTAAAAGTATCCGTCAGGTGAAACTGGGGCAGAGCTGTCCAATTAAAGACACTAGCATGGGTCCCCTCTTTTCTTTTCCTGTCTATTTATATATATTATACACAGCAATATACATGTATATGGTATAATGATAAGTGTCAATGACAGGGTTAGGGAAATTATTGAAAATGAATACGTGTTTTCATTTTCTTTTCCCATCTAATCTATAAATTATGCTTCAAATCCTTTTAAAAAAGATCAAAACTATTTGTCAGGTAAAACTGGGGCTGAGCTGGCCAATAAAAGACACTAGCACGGGGCCCCTCTTTCCTTTTCCTGTCTATTTCTATATATACACAGCAATAAATCTGGTATATAAGTGTCAATGACAGGGTTTGGGAAATATTTCACTATCATTGAATTCCCTTTACTTGTGTCCCTACAGAACCAACTTCAGAATATGAGTAGAGATTACTCTAGTTTACATTGACAAGCAGCCTCACTTAAAATGATGTCCACATGAACTTCACCCTTTCCCTCATACTATTTACAACAAATCTGCAGCAGACGACTTTGAAGACATTTAGTAAAACATTTGGAAAATCTCTATAAATGAAGGTATAATCACTTAAAATAATTGAAAACATTGTACCAAATTGAGAAATTGCTCTTTTTAAGATTATTTTTCCAGTTTCTTGTGAGGCAAATAGAATTCTTATTTATAGGATCAGTATGGAAAACTTTTTGCAAATTTATGGGATCAGGGGTATTTCTATTAGACAAATTTAACCAAAACACTTCAGCACTTGGGCCCGTGTTAGGTAACAAGAGTACCGCAAACGGTACATAATACGCCCGTCAGGAACTTCTTTGTTTTGATATATTGTGTTTGTAAAAAGTTAATAAAGTCGTTCAGGAATAAGTTGTTAAAGAATAATGGGAAACTATGAAAAATGCATAACTCATGCAGAAATTGACAAATATGCCAAGTCCAAAAAGGGGCATAACTCATTCAAAAATTGACGAAATTCGAGGAAATGTGAACTTGATCTGTGACACTTGATTACAAAGCCATATACATATATAATTTCAGCTCAATACATCAAAGCATGTAGAAAAAAAGTGCGGAAACCAATTATTCTAAGTCCAAAAAGGGGCATAACTTATTCAAAAATTGACGAAATCCCAGGAAATATGAACTTGATCTGTGACACATCACTACAAAGCCTTTTACACAATTTTAGCTCAATAGCTCAAAGTATGTAAGAAAAAAGTGCGGAAAACACGAACGGACGGAGGGACATGACCATACCATAATACGTACCGTTTTTAAAAAACGGTTGTAAAACAAGAGGCCCAAGAGGGACAGTATCGCTCCACGGCCATAAGGCAAAAATCAAATCTCCAAACAGCCCTGCCCCCTAGTGGCCATATTTTTTACCAACCACCATGGCTTAAAGGAATCTTGTTGAGTGTCACCCAAGGAATGTTTCTGCAAAATTATTTGAAAATCGGCCTGACACTTTCGGAGGAGAAGATTTTTTAAGTTTTCACAATAGCCATATTTAAGGCAAAATAGCCCCACCCCATGGCGGCCATATTTTTGAACCAATCAACATGGCTTGAAGGAATCTGATAGAGGGTCACCCAAAGAACATTTCTACAAAATTATTTGAAAATCTGCTCAACACTTTCGGAGAAGATTTTTTAAATTTTCACTATGGTCATATAGAGCAAAATAGCCCCGCCCTCTGGCGGCCATATTTTTCGACCAATCAACATGGCTTGAAGGAATCTGATAGAGGGTCACCCAAAGAACATTTCTACAAAATTATTTGAAAATCTGCTCAACACTTTCGGAGAAGAAGATTTTTTAAATTTTCACTATGGTCATATAGAGCAAAATAGCCCCGCCCTCTGGCGGCCATATTTTTCGACCAATCAACATGGCTTGAAGGAATCTGATAGAGGGTCACCCAAGGAACATTGCTACAAAATTATTTGAAAATCAGCTGAACACTTTCGGAGAAGAAGATTTTTTAAGTTTTCACTATGGTCATATAAGGCAAAATAGCCCCGCCCTCTGGTGACCATGTTTTTCGACCAATCAACATTTCTTGAAGGAATCTAATAAAGGGTCACCCAAGGAACATTTCTACAAAATTATTTGAAAATCGGCCTGACACTTTCAGATAAGAAGATTTTTTAAGTTTTCACTATTTTTTTCTTTTGGTTGCCATGGAAACCAGAATTATGGATGGATCAAAAAAATTGGAAGGAATTTAAGAGAGGACATTGAGAGGATGCTTCCTATGAAGTTTCAACCAAATTGGCCAAGTGGTTAGTGAGAAGAAGTCGTTTAAAAGGAAAAAGTTTACGCACGCCGGACAATTCCCCATGACATAAGCCAGTGTCCGACAAATCCATTGCCCGGAGCCCGCGGGCTACCACAATAATTGATCGGGCTACTGTCATTTTCAAATGAAAGCCCGGCGGGCTACTGTTTATTCCCGTGTCTGGTAGCCCGGCTTAATTACTTACACACATGTTGTGTATAAACAGTGACTTTATGTTACATGCGAAAACCACTCGCTGTGACCATAAACAAATCAATGTCAGTAGGCGGAGTTAGCCACCTGTCAGATCGAGTGGTTTCAGCCAACCGAATCGCGTCAGTAATAGTCAATTAACGTGATATATATACCCATTACGGCGGTCCAATCATTAGTGACCATTGATCCCTGGGGCTATGTGTTAATCCATGAATGATTGCGAATAACCAATGAAATTCAAATATTCCCTTAAATGTATTTTGATCCATATTTCTACTTTCGGTATGCGATGTTTGCAAACTGGTGCAGACCGGTTCAGAAAGACGGAGAGAAAAATTGTCGCCATGCAGAAGTTAATAAAATTAATTCGATCCAAATATTAAAGACAATACAATACGACCACTTCTAGATCTTATCTTGCCGTTAATCAAATATGAAACACCTTCATAATCGACATAGTATTAGTAATATCAAAGAAAATGTTTGGGATGAAATCTATAATGAATAATATATGCCCAATCACGGCTTTGTTTACCAAAATTAATTAGCATAACCGGCGGGGAAAAAAATCAAATGACTTAATTGCGATTTCATTGGAAGAAATGAGAAATTGGGTCAATGACGTTAACGACCCGACGACCCCGATCAAGAGTGGACCCCGATGTTTACATTCAACGCTGTTTACCGATTTCAAATTCTCAGTAATTCTCATGATTAACATTGCGCAATTATCAAAATGGCGGCTATGTTGTGAATAATACCGGTATTATTCGCGTCATTGTTTTTGAAAATATTTTATGATTTAATCCTTAACCTCATACAACAATTCTGCAGCAGACGACTTTGAACATATTTTGTCAAAAAATAAAAAATCTAATGGATAACCTATGACTAAGTGGAAAACATTGTGGTAAAAGGAGATATTGCTTGTTTTGATCAATTTCTTCTGTTGTCAGTATGTTTTCAAAAAGCTGTCTGCTGCAGAGACGTCAGAGAGCGTCTATATGAGGGAAAGGGTTAATAACTTCATTGAACCTGATAAATTTGACTTTTGGTTAATAAAATTGAATCTTAATTAATATGTCGTTCTTTGTACTGACACTCGTATCGTATGCCCTGTTTCGGTGAGGGACCTAAATCGGTGACCTCCAATTTGAAGAGTTTATACTACATCATTTGATTTTTTGGTCTCAAGTTTAAACATTTCTGTCACTAGCTTTTAAATCTTTTGTAAATATGGATAAAATACATACATTTTATGCAAAATATTTCAAATAACCTAGTGAAAAATAATCTTGAAAAACTTTAGTACCAATTTTCTCCTATCTGTTAAGCTCTACCAAAAAGTCTCTTTTCCAAATTTCATTTTTTTTTTTAACTGAATGCTGTACTTTTTTTTTAACTGAATGCTGCACTTCAGGTCTTTTGCAACAGTCATGTTATTTGAATTGGTCAATACCCTTAAATCATGTACATGGTGTGCTCTTAATATTATGTTTGTACAGAAGTAGAAAACAAAAATAATCATAAAACACTCATTGGCATCCGCGATATTTCGGGCTACCAGCTTCCAAATCTGGTAGCCCAGTGGGCTACCAAACAATTCTGAAATTTGTCGGACACTGCATAAGCTCGACTGGCTTTCAGCCAGTGGAGCTAAAAACTAATTTAATTGGTAGACTTGGCTAACTACCAAATGTTTCTGTTATGTTAATTAAAATACAACCCAGGTTAAGGCATATTAATTAGAAGGAAAACTTCAGCAACATAAATGATAACAACAAAAGCTTAATCAATCTTTACATTTTGGCAGTACGAACATTGAAGGTTCAATAACCAAGACAAAAAAAGCTGAATCAATAATGAATTGTGTTTGATCTCCTTTAAATACATTGCCTCAAACCAAGTCACAATCAAGTATTTGAGTTGTTCCGCCCAGTTTTGTAAAATATTAATTTATGTCTCCTTTCTTTCTTTATTCATTTTTATAATAATCATTCCAGGCAATATACAAATAAAATTCTTAAGTAATATTCATACGGGTAAACAAATCGTATGAACTTTGCAAAAACTTTGCTATACCGTCTTTCCAAAAATTGTGTCCAGAGTGGATTGTACGATGCAGTCATGATTCTGCTACGTTTTGATTGGATGAAAGAAAATATCGATACAAAAAAAACTTCTAGAGGAAATAATTAAATATGATAATACATACTCGATAAAGGAACGAGCACAATTAATTTTATGTGTTATAATTTCTGTGTAATAACACTCGTCGTCTATTACTAAAACGAGTTCAAATAATAACTCATACAAGGTTTTTTTTTACTTTCGGGAAGTTACAAATCCAAATTCCTGTAATATTATGTCATTGTATTAGCGTAATGCAAATGATGAATAAATAACCAAAAGGAAAACGGCAGAAAGTATAGGAAACGTTAGTTTGACTCGTCACAAATGAAGTTTTGAAATTATGGAATCGTTTTATTTGAAGTTCTTTATGAAGGGCAAGTTGATTACTTGTTGTACCAGTCATCAAAACTCCATGGATTTAAAATCTTGGCTATATTTTAAAGTTAAATATAAGCTTAACCTGATGATGATTTTTATTTTCTTTGCTAGGTCGATAGGACTCGTAATTGACATAAATAACTGATCGTGCTGCAAACAAGGGGCTAACTGCAGTTCGCAGGGAATGATTTACCGATCACAAAAGTTAATAAATGTTTACCCAAAATAGGTAGCACCTATACTCATAGTATTCTTTACATAATAAAATATAATCAGGGCGAAACGACCCCGACCTGTACAAACTGGAATCGCCTAGGTGCGAAACGACCCGTTTCCAACAGAATGGCGGACAACAATATTCGCAACATAATACATAATAAAATGGACAGGCTTAATTTTCCTCTCACTTGAAACGTTTTTGATAGAAATTCAAGTGAAAAATGATTATAAATCCTCGACACTCAGGCACGAGTTTACAGTCAACCCACGTGGTGCACATTGATTTATCACGAATCTCTAGGCTGAAGACAAGTTAAGGATAATTTCGGTATGAAATAATTATGAACGGCATATTACTTAATAACTGTGTATTACCATTGTGTTTGTTTTCTAGCCGACGTAATCAAAGAAATCACTAAATCTTTGAGCAGAGGTGAGCCAGCGACTTGTTAGGGCAATGGCGTACCGGAAAGGGACATTTGGTTCTCAATTTGAAAGAAAACCGATTAAATTGTGACTGTAGGAAATTGTAAACCAGTCTGTAAATTTGGACGAGTCGATATCGCTTTGTGAGGTTAAAAAGATATCGTATATTACATGGTCCCTGGTTTAAATAAATCTCAGATTCTGTCACTTGAATTCAATCTTAGTAAAGAGTGTTTACCAATAGGAAAATAAAAGTATATTTTGTTTCTGTTTCAGGCTGAATTCGTTCAAACAATTTGCTGAAAATGAGTACATAAAATATTCCCCGTTATCGAGTGAACTCTACTTTTTACGGAAACAATCGGGTCTACTCGGTTCTTTACGGAAACATCAACTTTCACGTCATTTTTCCGTAGAAAGTCAGCAGGTTTCAAGTTTTTATTCATTACGGAAGACTTTTCAGAACGGTTTGTTTGTGAAAGAAGTTGTTTGTTTTATTAACACTTTTCTCCTTTGTATTAGGTTTGCATGAATACATATGTTGATCTCAAATACTACTACGTGTAATTTATTTAGTTCATAGGCCTACTTTCGGTTTCGAAATGTCGTTTGTGAATATAAACAGAAACCTAAAAAGAATATTAAAGGCCGTTTAAACTTGATGCTCATCATTAGTTTAGTCAGTTATTTTACATCGAACTATATCAATCACGCTCGATGTATGTACTCGCGGCGATTGAGAGTTCAATGTTCAAGTTTTATTTAGAAGTCAACTGTAAAGGCCCATATGTGCATCTGACAAAACATGATAACACATTAACAATGAAAATAAACAACAACAAAATAAAAGGAATATAACATATATACATGTGACTAATTATTAGAAAGAATAATCCCCCCCTGGTACCTCAGATTATAAGGAAAGAGTCTGAGAAAGCCCCCCCCCTGATACCTCAGATAAGGCAAGAATCTGAGAAAGACCCCCCCCCCCCCCCCCCCCCCCCCCCCCCCCCCCCCCCAACAGTATCTAGATATGTTCGCACAAGTACTCTGAAAATGAAATAACGGAATCTAGATATGTCCACATATGTAATCTGAAAATGAAACAACAGAATAAATGTGTGAAGAAACCTCAACCACTATGAGGATGATGATTGATTAAACAAGTCATGATTTCCTTACAAAAGATTTCCAGTTTCAATTAAAGTAATATTCATCCAAATATTTGTTCCTATCTCCTATCACACAGTTAAAAGATGATGAAATTAAATTCATCACGGAATAAGCATGTTCTTTGTTCTCTGACAATATTGTTGAATCATCCTTTATCGATAGGTAACTTATGGTTCATGCATCTAAATTAACATAAGGAAATGGCAAGACCGTAAAGTAGTAGTGCAAAGTAATTTTGAAATACAAACTCTCGCTCATACATTCTCTAATTTAAACATGTAATATAATTATTAACACTACTGTCCCAATGTTGTATACACTGATCATTATGTCTCCTCCCTCTGGAGGAGACATATTGCTTTTGCCTGCGCCGTCTGTCTGTCTGTCTGTCTGTCTGTCTGTCTGTCCGTCTGTCCGTCTGTCTGTCAGGGCGTCCACATTTCTTGTCCGGCCTTTATCTCACAACCCCTTGGCCACATTTCTATGAAACTTCACAGGAGTAATCGGTACAACGTCTAGTTGCGCATATTACGAGGGCGTTTAATTTGACCTACTTTTGGATGAGTTATTGCCCTTTCTTAAAATTGCCATTTCATTCTTGTCCGGCCTTCATCTCACAACCCCTCTGCCACATTTCTATGAAACTTCACAGGAGTCATCGGTACAACGTCTAGTTGTACATATTACGAGGACGTTTAATTTGACCTACTTTTGGATGAGTTATTGCCCTTTTTTTAAAATTGCCATTTCATTCTTGTCCGGTCTTCATCTCACAACCCCTTTGCCACATTTCTATGAAACTTCACAGGAGTCATCGGTACAACGTCTAGCTGCGCATATTACGAGGGCGTTTAATTTGACCTACTTTTGGATGAGTTATTGCCCTTTTTTTAAAATTGCCATTTCATTCTTGTCCGGCCTTCATCTCACAACCCCTTTGCCACATTTCTATGAAACTTCACAGGAGTCATCGGTACAACGTCTAGTTGCGCATATTACGAGGGCGTTTAATTTGACCTAATTTTGGTTGAGTTATTGCCCTTTTTTTAAAATTGCCATTTCATTCTTGTCCGGCCTTCATCTCACAACCCCTTTGCCACA
>JASEVX010000001.1:128266968-128430555 GCA_031761405.1 Serripes groenlandicus | reverse complement strand
ATGAGTTATTGCCCTTTTTTTAAAATTGCCATTTCATTCTTGTCCGGCCTTCATCTCACAACCCCTTTGCCACATTTCTATGAAACTTCACAGGAGTCATCGGTACAACGTCTAGTTGCGCATATTACGAGGGCGTTTAATTTGACCTAATTTTGGTTGAGTTATTGCCCTTTTTTTAAAATTGCCATTTCATTCTTGTCCGGCCTTCATCTCACAACCCCTTTGCCACATTTCTATGAAACTTCACAGGAGTCATCGGTACAATGTGTTGTTGCGCATATTACGAGGGCGTTTAATTTGACCTACTTTTGGATGAGTTATTGCCTTTTTTTAAAATTGCCATTTCATTCTTGTCCGGCCTTCATCTCACAACCCCTTGGCCACATTTCTATGAAACTTCACAGGAGTCATCGGTACAACGTCTTGTTGCGCATATTACGAGGGCGTTTAATTTGACCTAATTTTGGTTGAGTTATTGCCCTTTTTTTAAAATTGCCATTTCATTCTTGTCCGGCCTTCATCTCACAACCCCTTTGCCACATTTCTATGAAACTTCACAGGAGTCATCGGTACAATGTGTTGTTGCGCATATTACGAGGGCGTTTAATTTGACCTACTTTTGGATGAGTTATTGCCCTTTTTTAAAATAAATCACTAACTGACAAAATACAGTCAGCCAGACAAATACCCCTTGGGGGAGACATACGTTTTTCCCAAAAACAACCTCTAGTTAAGTATGGCATTAACAATATCGTTAAATAAGCAAAGAGGTCGAGTTTCCTGTTTGACAGACCCGGATTATTCAGGTTATCTTGAACATAAGAAATCCAACTGATATTAATAGTCTCTCATTCCGAAAGCAAATAAGCTGTACACAATGTTACTAATTTTATATCATTTAGAGCATAGAAGTTAACCCCAAAATGCAGAACCCGTTCATCACGGGATTCGAACCCGGAACCGTTGGTGCGAGAGGCCGACGTTTTACCATTGCACCACTGTCTGCCACATCATTGTGGTTTTCACGCTAATATATGGGGCAAATTAAAACAATAGGCTACGCTATTGGAAACATTTTCTTTTTATTCACTGTATATCACGGACTTGTCTCAATATTTGGTGTATATTTATAAAGAACTGTTATCTCCGAAGAAAAGAAAGAGGGACCTGATAACAAATGAACCCAAAAGCCCCATTATTGTTTTACTTTCCAAGAATTTTGATCGTATTGCAATTTGAAACAATGCCAGTGTAAAATACGATGCTTTTTGATTACTAACAGTCAAAGCAGGAACACCAAAATGCAAGATTTTTGTTCGGCATCTCTTGCTAAAGACGAATTTGGATAACATCACCAGGAAAAGAGATGTTGCTTTTAACTAGCAGCAGGGACGTAGATATGTAGACCTACGTTCCTGCCATCAGATTCTCGTTTTTCAACGATATTTCTTTCAATGTCTGATTTTTCGGAAATCACGAGCAGTGAAAATTCGTATTTTTCTAAACTTGTCATTACAGAAAATGCCAGACATATTTGAAATCGTATTTTCATTCGACACAACGGGTTCTATGTACAGTTGTTTGGAGGAGGTGCGAAAAAAACTCGGAGAAATTGTACGAGACCTGAATTACAAAATCCCCGGGATAAAAATAGCTATATTTGCCCATGGTGACTATTGCGACGCGAGTAGTACATACGTCACCAAATACATCAACTTTACAAACGACGCCAATAGTTTGTGTAACTTTGTAAGGGATGTTTCTAAAACAGGAGGAGGGGATACCCCTGAATGCTACGAACTAGTAATGCGAGAGGTACAAGAAAAACTATCCTGGAGTGCAAACTCACAGAAAGCTTTGGTTCTCATCGGTGATGCTCCCCCACATGAGGCCAGCGAAAGTCAGAACTATAGACATCTTGACTGGAAAGATGAAACAACACGACTAAGAGAAAGGGTAAGTAAAACAACTTTTAACCCCCAAACCCGCAAAACTCATAGGATATAGGTTTGGCATTATCCGTCCGAAGCCATATCTAAGGCATGGTTGGATGGATTGGATTAAAAGTATATGGAAATGATAACCACTATATGAAAAAAACAAACATCAAGTTACACTTAGAATGCCTTAAACTTATATTTTGTTTATGTACCGTATATAGTGGTTTACATCATAATTCCTCTGTGAACACTCTATAGGCCACATTGAACATCCAATGTGCAAGACAGTTTATGAGAACTTTCATCTCCATCAATTATCGATCAAACTCTAAACGGGGTCAAATTGGGTAAAAACTAGGTCACCAAGTCAAATTTCTGAAAAATCTTATGACAAAATTAGGGGCCACAATTTCTTCCAATCTAGATGAAAATTAATGAGAATATTCATCTCCATCAAATCATAGTCAGGTCATATTAGGGTCGAAAACTTGGTCCCTAGGCATAATTTCCCATCCTGTTTAGTGTTATTGTAACATGAAAAATGAAAAATTATCAAGTCATTCGAATCGATAAAATCGCAGTCAGGTTCGAAACTTGGTTATGTAGATCAAACACTAGGTAACGGGGTCACATTTAAGAAAAAACAGAAGGTGATCACATTAGAAGCAACATTTGTTATCCAATCTTCTTGACAAATCATTAGAACTTTCATCTCCATCAAATCACTGTCATGTTTGAAACTGGGCTATAGGAGGTTCAAAAACTAGGTCACTAGGTCAAATTTTCTGAAAACCTTGTGAACACAGTTTAATAACTTGGAAGCATTCTTTTAGGCGGGAGATCTCAATGCAATGAACAAACTTGTTACATTTGAAATTATATTACTCAAATCGGATCAGTGCGGAAACATATTTGATAAATAAAGGATTTATTTGTTATACCAGGAGTAATTTTATCCCAACTACTTATGAAATGAATATTAATGGAATGTATCTTGGCCTAGGAGTTGTATACTCTGTTCTTTTAAGTTCGTGATCCTAAGCATAAACATACTTTGCAGAGTACTAAACGAATCTTTAGACAACTTCTTCTCAGTTTACTGCTAATACAAAGTCATACGAGGAAAGAGTAAGAATAATGACGTCGGAATCTTAGGATAATCACGAAATTGGAATGCTATACGATATTTCTGTATCACTTGCTTGACTTTCAGGATATCAAGGTGTATGCTGTCGAGTGTAATGGTCTGACTTGTGAAGATTTCTACCAACACATTGCATCAAAGACATTTGGATATTTTATGCCGTTAAATAACTTCAGCCAAGTGAAACAGCTGATGATGGACATTTGCTTCAGAGAGGCTGGCCTTGGGGATGTAAGTAAAGGAGCGGAGCTATGCAAAACACAACCGTTAGGCAATTGCGATCAGTGTTACTGTATATCCAGATTAGCCACCGCATCCTCGTAGTCCGATCTGGATCTGCACTGTTGTTCAATTAGTAACAGAAGGTTAAGAGAAACTTCTGTACATCCATCTCTATTTGGTTCCTTAGCATGGATATGCATGCAGGTCTTTTGTAATACTTATGGTAAAATGCAGGGGTAATCTTTAACAGAGAGTACATTTCTGCCTATATAAGAAAATGTGTATGTATCTTTATTTTACTGAATTACAGCAACTGGTATCATCATCTGTGATGTTTAACCCTTTGCCACATACAACAATTCTGAAGCAGACGACTTTGAAAACATAGTCAAAATATGAAAACTCTCTAAATTATTCAATAGAGTTAAAAACATTCTGGAAACAGGTGATAATGCTCATGATGAGCAAGTTCTACTTTTGGCACAAGTTTTCATAAGTTGTCTGTTGTAGAGGCTTCAGAAAGCGTCTGTGTGTGGAAAAGGATTAAACCTTTCAATGATGTATTTATAAAAATAGAATTGCCCTGCTTTGCATCAAAATAAACGTGTTGCGTTGGGAAGCCAGCAGTAAACTGATTCCAAAAGTCATAGTGTTAACAAGGTCTTGTATATATCTGGAGGAGGCTTGCAAACAAATATGGTAAACTGACTGTTGACCAGGCTAAACTGTCAGAATGTGAGACTGGCCTACATTGTTTTCAAATGTTTTTTAAAAGTTATGTAACATGTGGTTTTTTTTAACCTACCCTATCTGGCACCTATGCAGCAGACAACTTTTGAAAACAGTGTGGCAAAAGAAGAAATTGTTTATAATGAGCATTTTCTAAAGACCCGTTTTAACGCCTCTGAAGCAGATTACTTTTGGGGGAAAATGTGGAAACTCTATCAAATAATTAATCATTTATTTAGATATATTTACCATATTTTCAAAGTCGGTTTGAGGACTATGCAGCAGACGACGTTTTATAAAACAATGTGGCAAAAGGAGAAAATATTCATCATGAGCAAATTTCCATTTTGCCACAATGTTTTTAACTTAATTAAATAATTATACTTTAATCTGAAATGATACCATATTATGGCCTAGACATTTTCAAAATAGTCTGCTACAGATTTGCAGTATGTGGGAAATGGTTACCGTTAAGTTTCATATTGCATAAATTAATGCACAATCATACATTTTAGGGAGGTTCGTCGTTCACGAGTTCATCTTATGCGTATACACCGATTACTGCCACACCAACACCACCATCTCCTACACTGGAATCTAAACCAATCACCTTCTCTGATGACGACGAGGATACTGATGATGATGAACACGACGCAGGTGAAAACATTTGCAGAAATTGCATTTGCATTGACACCGGTCATGATCGATAATTATCGAATATTTTCATATTGTCCCGTTCACTTTGCATTGAATAAAGTGGTCATGATTATAGGTTAAAAACCCTGTACTGTGAAATCATCGTTGGACCGAGTTGCCGAGTTTGCGAGGCTACGTTCGCCAAAGAACGAGGTCCAACGATGATTTCACAGTACAGGGTCAATAACCTTTTTATTGCATACTTTCATATTGTTAACTATTTGGTTTACACTGTGGATTTTTTTTTTTTATCTAGAGTTGATAAATCTGCTTCCGAAATCGAAACAAACTGTTTGTTTACATAAGTAGTCATTTTGATGCAAATGACGTTTGAAAAAATAATAACGGTGACTTTATTGTTTTAAATGACGTCATGCACGTGAATGACCAACATTTTTTAAGTATACTGACGTATTTTTGGCATGACACAGTATAGGGATAATACACATTTTCGAGGGCGTCCGCAGATGTTCACGACCGAGAAAATGTGTATTTTCGCTATTATTGCATAAAATAAGAGCAAACATCCAACATACAGTCCGCTGTAACGTTCAGTTGTACGATAACCGCCGATGAACATGACCCGATAACGCATGTGACGTCATAAACACATGTGACGTCATAAAGTAAACAAGTAATGTTTTACATATCCACGAACCGGGCCTACATCAAGGTTGCCATCGCTGAGTCGACCCGGGTCGAATTAAATAAATGGTTTTGGATTATTTTATGCTCTTTAACTGTGAATCTAGTGCATGTTACCGATTATCGAGTTAAAGAAGCTGATGTTATTGTTAACCCAACAAATTGCTCCTATTCTAGGGGAGATGCAGCGTCCATGTTTTGTTTACTAACGGTGCCCGGGTAATGCATATGTAAAACATCTAACCGGTCTGAAACGGCACGTACGCGCGAGAATCGCTTTGTTTATACACGTTTTCTCGCCGTTTACGCCCGGCTTTTGCAATGTTTCTGTATCCCTTAAGCGGGCGTAAAACATAGATTTTATGCAATAATAAGAAATTGTCCATGATCAGTATATGAGAATTGAACATTAGAAAGTCATGTGAGGTATAACAATGATATTTAGGTCAGCTATGTTTGTTTACATAAAAAAGTAGTCCCTATCTTGTTAATTATACGGGATTTTCGCACGTCCTTATCTACGGTCATGATAACTCCTTGACAACGGTAATGATCGAAAATTATTGCATAAAATCTATGTTTTACGCCCGCTTAAGGGATACAGAAACATTGCAAAAACCGGGCGTAAACGGCGAGGAAACGTGTATAAACAAAGCGATTCTCGCGCGTACGTGCCGTTTCAGACCGGTTAGATGTTTTACATATGCATTACCCGGGCACCGTTAGTAAACAAAACATGGACGCTCCATCTCCCCTAGAATAGGAGCAATTGTTGGGTAAACAATAACATCAGCTTCTTTAACTCGATAATCGGTGACATGCAATAGACTCACAGTTAAAGAGCATAACATAATCCAAAACCATTCGAGCTTGATGTAGGACCGGTTCGTGGATATATAAAACATAACTTGTTTACTTTATGACGTCACATGTGTCAATCCTTATCGCGTCATGTTCATCGGCGGTTATCGTACAACTGAACGTTACAGCGGACTATATGTTGGATGTTTGCTGTTATTTTATGCAATAATAGCGAAAATACACATTTTCGAGGGCGTGAACATCTGCGGACGCCCTTAAAATGTGTTTATGCCCTCGTGCTTCGCACTCGGGCATTAACACATTTTGCGGGCGTCCGCAGATGTTCACGCCCTCGAAAATGTGTATTATCCCTATAATCATGACCACTTTCTTCAATGCAAAGTGAACGGAACAATATGAAAGTATGCAATAAAGTATAATCACAGCATATACTTATTGCCTACATTAATCACGTTCAGACACTCTCTAAAATGTGTCTCATGATATTAAACGATTTCCCGAAATGCGTGTACGGGTGTTTAACATTTTCAATGCAGATTCTTTTAAAAATGACTTCCGTAGCTTTCCATTTGGAAGAATTCATAGTTCATAGGGAATATAAATCCAAAATGTTGAGATGAGCAACCAATTGTGTAGAACCTGAAGATGCTCTGTCAGGCCTGGCTCCATATTGGTGCCACAGGCCTCACACAATTGGTTCCAGCAGTCAAAGTGTCCAGCTCTGGGCAAATTTGAACTCTGTTGACATTAACAGACTCTTCAGGACGGACTGAACCTATTACAAGCTTGTAACAACTATCTATTTACACAGGTCTGAGATGTCATATGTGTAAAGTGACGAAGTTACCAAATGAATTTCCACCGGTGACAGTCACCGATACGTGTCAGCATAATATTGGCGTCTGTCTGAGGGTAATGCGTTATTTGATATCAAATCGTCTCATCGTGTTCTTTCTGATGTCGTTCATAATGTAACAATAACTATGTCGATTACTTTAGATCGGTTACCAGCTTATCTTTGTCAAATACCCCCGACGTGGCGTCGTCCTTGGCAGTTAAAAACTCAGGATTCACTTCTCATTAGTCGGTCCATCTGTGTGTATGTGCCTCACGCTATGCTTTTCATTATTGATTATTGGTAGTCATCACATGTGTTAATTCGAACACTCTTGTTTTAAGTTTGTGATGTACCTTCGCCTCCGATGTGTAAAAAGTTATTTATGACAAAAATACTATTTCCATCCCGAGTATTCCATCCGAGTACTCAACAACACAAATAACAAGAAATATCGACTTTGTATCTCTTTTTTTCTTCTTCAAAATAATGCTAAAACAGGGCTACTTATAAGTGACTGAAAGAATCCTAAATCTTACTTGTTTTCTGGAATAATGTATTCAACCTTGTTTCCAGTGCGTCATAAGTTACGTGGAAGAAAAGCGACAATGTCCACAGGAAGGGTGTGGAGAAACCGTAGACCCAGACTGTCAGAACATCAGACTGTTTGAGGCGATTCTAGACCGAATGTTCGTAGATTATGGAAAAGTCCTGAGAGAAAATCGCGGTGGTAAAGAGGACGACATATCTGTGTCCACAATGAATGGCGACACGGCCTGGATCCCGTATAACGCGAACATGACTATCGCTCAACTGAAGAGAGAAGTAGAGAAGCAACTGGGGATCAAAGAGAATCAACAGAAACTGTTGTACAATGAACAAACATTGAAGGTAATTTAAGTAAATGTCCCAAGGCTCTAAGATAAACTGTATGCCAATACATTTTCTGTTTTATTACAAGAAATAGTAATGTATGCGCAACTCTAATGACTCAATAGAGCTAGCGTAAGAAGATTTGATCACAAAAGACCACTGAAAGATATTACTGTTATAACACTACAACTTTTAACTAATAATATAAATGTAGGGACATTTAACCTACCAGGCATGTTATGCATTGTGATTACACACTATTTCTACACGTCGATGTTTATAGGTACAACTGAATACCTCTATCCAATACCCTTAGTAGAGTGACACCATTTCTGAAGTCGGACGTAAATATGCTGCCACATCGTTGTTCCCCAGACCTGACGCCATGCTACTTCTATCTCTTTACACAATGGACACAAATCAGTTCTGGTCGTAGATATCGATCGCGATACGCTCTTACTTCAGCTGTTCATCAGTACGTCCGTAGTATACAAAAGTCAGCCTATCTTGACGTTCTCCGGAAATGGACTAAACTTATACATATCTAATCATTTGGGGTACGTTGAGAACTGCAACGTTCGATCAGTTTTAAGGTTACACACCACTATACACGCTACATTTCGAACATTTCTCGTATTATGTTGGTTAATTCTGACCCCGGACGGAATGTATGCCTTTTTCTACTCCGGAATAAATTTTTATTCACAGCCATATAAATCCCCAGGATCCCCTGCCCGTCTCTCCGACTACGACGTGGATAAGAATGCCTCCATCAGTCTAATAGTACCATTGTACTGCATACCGGAAACGTTGGATCACGTGGTATTTGACTTGTCGTGGGAATTCCCCAAAAGCAATCCAGATTTCCTTGACGCTTCTTGTTTTGCGTTCAATAAGACTGAGTTTATTCAGGTCATCGACTGGAATCATTCCGAGAACCAGTACTACCTTAAAGGTACATTTTCTCTTATTATTGCATAAAATCTATGTTTTACGCCCGCTTAAGGGATACAGAAACATTGCAAAAGCCGGGCGTAAACGGCGAGAAAACGTGTATAAACAAAGCGATTCTCGCGCGTACGTGCCGTTTCAGACCGGTTAGATGTTTTACATATGCATTACCCGGGCACCATTAGTAAACAAAACATGGACGCTGCATCTCCCCTAGAATAGGAGCAATTTGTTGGGTTAACAATAACATCAGCTTCTTTAACTCGATAATCGGTAACATGCACTAGATTCACAGTTAAAGAGCATAAAATAATCCAAAACCATTTATTTAATTCGACCCGTGTCGAGTCAGCGATGGCAACCTTGATGTAGGCCCGGTTCGTGGATATGTAAAACATTACTTGTTTACTTTATGACGTCACATGTGTTTATGACGTCACATGCGTTATCGGGTCATGTTCATCGGCGGTTATCGTACAACTGAACGTTACAGCGGACTGTATATTGGATGTTTGCTCTTATTTTATGCAATAATAGCGAAAATACACATTTTCTCGGGCGTGAACATCTGCGGACGCCCTTAAATGTGTTTATGCCCTCGTGCTTCGCACTCAGGCATAAACACATTTTGCGGGCGTCCGCAGATGTTCACGCCCTCGAAAATGTGTATTATCCCTATATTATTGCATAAAATCTATGTTTTACGCCCGCTTAAGGGATACAGAAACATTGCAAAAGCCGGGCGTAAACGGCGAGAAAACGTGTATAAACAAAGCGATTCTCGCGCGTACGTGCCGTTTCAGACCGGTTAGATGTTTTACATATGCATTACCCGGGCACCGTTAGTAAACAAAACATGGATGCTGCATCTCCCCTAGAATAGGAGCAATTTGTTGGGTTAACAATAACATCAGCTTCTTTAACTCGATAATCGGTAACATGCACTAGATTCACAGTTAAAGAGCATAAAATAATCCAAAACCATTTATTTAATTCGACCCGTGTCGAGTCAGCGATGGCAACCTTGGTGTAGGCCCGGTTCGTGGATATGTAAAACATTACTTGTTTACTTTATGACGTCACATGTGTTTATGACGTCACATGCGTTATTGGATCATGTTCATCGGCGGTTATCGTACAACTGAACGTTACAGCGGACTGTATGTTGGATGTTTGCTCTTATTTTATGCAATAATAGCGAAAATACACATTTTCTCGGGCGTGAACATCTGCGGACGCCCTTAAATGTGTTTATGCCCTCGTGCTTCGCACTCGGGCATAAACACATTTTGCGGGCGTCCGCAGATGTTCACGCCCTCGAAAATGTGTATTATCCCTATAAACGTTCACATGACGTTGAATTTTAAATGTCGGTTACTTGGAAAACATCTGTACAGAAGTGTTTAGATACAGCAAATCGTAATTGAAATTGTGATATAGTAAAAACATTGCTTCACTAAGCTGCCAAATTCTACATATGTAACCAATATGATTCGCCTGAATATATATATTGTTTGAAACACTCATTTAAGAGTAACTATTGTTCATGATCTCTCAATATATCAAAAGTTTGATATTCGAGAAATACACCATCTATTACAATAGAAGATGCTTTGACTGGGATCTATGTGCCACGTCATGCTGAAATCGACCTTGGTTTTTTTTTTGAAATTAATTGCAACTACGACCAATGTGAGAACTTATATAGTCATCGTTTGCTTCACCAGAATCTTCCAGGATACGTATACCTCAAGTTGTAGAATATGTAGCCACTATGTTTCCAGGTAAAGTGAGTTGCGTCTAGCGATTTGGGGTCTTAATGACACTCCGTATTTACATCATTAAAACTTATATTGACATACAGCAACGGGCGCTATGCTTCCAGGTTTTTTGGTTAAATGATGCTTTTAGGTGTATGATAACAAATATATAGATGGTAAAAACTGAGTCTTCACTGTACGCAGATGCTTACCCCCCCATGTAACGTCTACCGAGCAATGTGACGCATATTTACTTCACTCTAAGCTCCTGGAAGTCTCCAAACTTATCAGCTTTCTCCCCCCCCCCCCCCCCCCCCCCCCCCCCCCCCTAAATCGCCAGTTCTAGCATCTCATTTATATACATGTATGTGATGTGGGTTTTTTTTCCAGATGCCGTCACGCATACAACAAAAAACGAGAAGTCCGGGGGAGGTCGTATCGGTCACCAAACCATTCATGTTTCCATGAAACGTCTACCGAGCAATGTGACGCATATTTACTTCACTCTAAGCTCCTGGAAGTCTCCAAACTTATCAGCTTTCTCCAACCCTAGTCTGCAGTTCTATGAAGCCTCAGATTCGAGTTCGAACCTTTGTAGTACCACTTTCGGCCATGCACTGAGTAGCCAAGCTGTTGTGATGTGCTATCTGGTACGAGCTGGTAGCCAATGGCAGATATATGAATGTGGGTCTAGAGGCTGCATTAACGGCAATGCTAAGCGGTACAATCCTATACAGAAAAGGATCATGGAGTTAATTAAAGAAGACATGGACTCCTAACTCATTCAAATAGAGAAACGAGAGGATTTAACCGTTAATGATTTATATTATTCACATACACATTTTATTTTGACATTAAGACTATTGGATTCATATAATGCTTACATTATAACCTTTATATCGTTTACATGTATCTAGCTCTAGACGACATTATGTAGTAATATGCTGAAATATTTTGTAAAACCTTGTGTCTGAACGACGCAGCTGCTGTATAAGCGATTACAAGAGACCAATATAAGCAGCAGCCATACAATACATTACATACATACAGTCTTATACTATTCGATTCTCATTTAGCAATATTGGTGCAAACAAATGCACGAAAGTTCTTGTTCAACACCATGAATGAAGAAGTAAAAAAGTAAGTTATATAGGACAGGGATACATTGGAAATCATCCAATATGATTAATTTGATGAATAAGAGAAACTACATTGTAAACGCTATATAATACAATATATTGAAAGAAATATAGACAAATCTCTGGAACATGAATAAAGTAAAGAGTTGAAATTATTTTGTCGAATGTAAAACTGCTCGTTATGAGCAATTTCTCCTTTCGGCACAATGATTTAAAAAGTCGTCTGCTTCAGATGCGTTAGAATGTGTCTACAAGTAGGAAATGTTTAAACCAGATTCACGAGCATATGGTATTGTGTCATGTTGATTACTGTCACACAGAGTCACGCCGTACGACAATTGGCATTCAGAGATGCAGACGAGGATAGATACTTTAACCCTTCCCCCACATATGTGGCAAATGAAGCAGACGAATTTCAAAACATCTAGGCAAATATATGTCAAATCTATGTCAGGGAAAGTTTAATTAATCAAAATACATGTAGTTAAAAACATTGTGGCAGAAGAAGAAATTGCTCAGTATGAGGGATTTCTCCGTTTGTCACAATGTTTTCAAAAGTCGTCTGCTGCAGAGGCGTCAACAAGCGTCTATATTTGGGAAAGGGTTAAAAGTCGTGTTTAACCATGATCATTCTAATGGATAACAAGACACGTTCTGAACTGACTGTGCGGCAGCGCAATACTCTGTTTTCATATGTCGTGCTATTAATTTTCGAATGCCTGACATCCTTAGTTCATGAACATATGTTACATGTATGTCCTAGCTGATGTGTATTTGGACTCTCATAGGTTTTGATGAACATTATTGTAATAGTTATTTGTATGAAAGCTGCTTGAAAAATAATTTATAATAAATAATAATAAAACCATTTATTCGGAAAGAATGCAGCGTATAGTGATAATGACGATTTTTTTATATGATATCAAGTTGTATCAATGAATACTGCCATGTGTCTGCGAATCATTGATAGATACAGCTTAATATATACATACGCAGCCTTTCGCTCAATCCTTCGCTGACGACCCATCTGTGTTAAAGCTCTAGACCAGGTATTGAGCTGATTTCTTATGTTACCTATAAACTACTTTAAAACGTATAGTAATGGCTTTCCGTCCGTGGCGCTCAGGGTTGTTGGGTTAGTATAACTACTGAATCACTGTTAGGCTTGTCAAGATAGTTGAACGAGGATTTCTTGTAACTTACAAACGCTGCGATTTAACTAAAACACTGTTGAAAGCGATGTAAAACACCATACAATTTTGTTTTATAGATGATGTATTTAAAACTTCACGACTGGATGCTCGAAGTTTGAGTAAAGTATCTCATCATTCTATATGTATGTATTGCTAATAAAGCGATGACAAATTCTCTTCATTGCCTGACGTGGTACAATTGCTATAGTTTTGGCGGTATTGTATGCTGCAGTGTAACCCGGATATAACGTCCAACATACTTTATTGGCTCGGTGTTTTCCGTATAACGTCGGTATTCATGAACAATATCCGTGTGTATATGCTTGGTTATTTCAGTCCGAAGTCGTAAGTCGGCTTTGTTTCGGGAATTGTTGGTCGTTTCTGGTTCTGGAAATTGCCGTCCACATCAGGGAAAATCTACCTTAAGTGTGTATGGGTGGAAGCATTGTTTGTTTGAATTGTGTTTTTGGTCGCTTTCAAGTGTGTTCGTGTCAAAGCGTTTCCTCTGTAATTGCCAGTTATGCCGGAAAGTTTATGCTGATACTGATATCCTTGGCGCCAATGAAGATGTCAGTCCTAACGCGGAATCTAATTATCAAACATATAGGGCTGTCGGGAAAAGTGTTCATTAAAAGAAAAGACGTTCCTCAGTATACGCAGTTTCCGTTTTATACAATTGTTTCAATAGTTATCGATTGTATTTAGTTGTTAAATTCAGTTTAATGAGGGACTCAATCAAATGAAAATCCTGTCTAGATGATGATGTGAAAAAAGTGATGGAAACCTTAGAGCCAGAAGGAATATTTCAATTTCACCCAAACCGGAACATTAGTTATACAATGCATATAAATAAGGCAGTTCTAGACCCAACATCACAGCGATCGTATCTCTATTCAAATTTTCCTCGTTTTGTATGCGTGATTCCAGATAGAATTAAATCTTTTTCAGCTTCACTGAAAGAAAAACTTACGACTTTTGATAAACATGAATAAGACGAATTTATTAACTTCACATCGATTTGAAAACAAGCCGGCAGTTATATTAATCACATTCGATGTTTGCTTCCTGGTGTCTCCATCACTACTCGCACCGTTTGTGTGAAAAATGTCCAAAGGCAGAAGGCGAAATGGCTTAAAACGAGCATTCTTTTCTTTTTTCCCCATTGTCTTAACTCCTTAGCATAGATGTAGATATACTCTAAGGTTTTCTAGATACTATATTTCCCCTGAGTTGTTTCAGATCAGACGATTATGAAAGTTAAATATCAGGTTAACAGTCAAAGTTACAACATAGTAGCATGAGTATGATCTAGAGCCATTGAAGATTGGATTAGTGTGTTCATTCTCAAGCGGTGTCCGGGAATTGATCATTTCTCGAGAGAGATTTGGCGTGTCTGATTTACGATACAAAACATAACATTGGGTAAACTAGAAGACACGTGAAAACTCAACACGTTTTTAAATAAGTAAAATAGTCTGTATAGTTATAACAAATATTATTCGTTTTTGATCGTTATGTTAATTTTGTAATTTGTGATGCGTCACTCGATTCCTTCAGTCTTGTCTAAACGCGAAGAAAATTGACATTCGTTCATTTTTCCCGTAAAAATACAGATGGGATTGGGCTTCAGCGAATCGTGTAATTTGACTGCTTTAAAGTAGATTTGTTAAGATTCGGAACACTCGTATGTCATCGCTGTGCAATTCAGAACGACGAAAACCTAATCAACCGTTTTGAATCTAGACAGGTTTTACTGGGAAGAAAGCAGGCTGTATATTTCACGTCATGGAAAGTTGTGTCTAAAGACATATTGTTGTCAAATCGTTTTTACAGTAACATTGGTCGCTAGTTCTGCTGGTTGTTACTCATAACATGGACAACCGAAACCAGGATGAAATGAAATGAGACGTTCTAGTACATATACACCTATGAAGCAAATTGTTTATTTGTGTTTCATACCGTCTTTAAAAATATATCAGTTATCACATTGACAACTCATGTATTCACAATCGTTACGTGACTCCCCTATTCCAGGCTGTGTTTTGTCCAATGGCACTCATCTATGACCTACACGGGCAGAGATCGAACCCGTGATGACAGGTCTCACATCCCACGCGCCTACCATTTCTGAACAGATAGATCTGTAAGGATTCTTGTCACACCATATTGTTTTTTTTCGTGAAGCCCAATTCATATATAGATCTGCTGCCAAAAAAAAGCATTTTTTCATTCTTAAATTGTGCAGTGATCTGCTCAAATTAGAGTATACATGTGAGAAAAATACCTTCCTGATTGTTGGTGTTAAGAATCCAAAAGTATTCTGCTTTACATGAATCATTCAATGACTAAATGGCAAACAGTGCAGAGACAAATCAGACTGCGCGGATACGCTGGCTGATCCGGATCTACACTGATCGCAAATGCATAACGGTTTGTTTTCGCAGATCGCCGCTCAAAAAATCACACAGTCGACGATAATTTCCAATATAGATACGTTTTTTGATGGCCAGGTTCGTGTGTAATTCCTAGGGGATCAGCGAACAGAAATGCCAATTTCAGATGTGAAATAAGGATTGAATATAAATAATATTGGCTGCCTGTACTTAATAAGCTGTTTGGTGAAGGACAAGTGTCATTCGTTTGGGAGCAGTCAGACCCGGCAACGGATAAAATGAATGAATATAATAGTATGTTTTATGATCATTGTTAAACAAGCTCGTGCAATTTGGTGTTGAAGTTTTATGCTTACAAATGTACTTTCTAGGCTAGACGAAAGCGAATAGCACGGAATTTAATAGTTTTTCTAATTCCATTAATTGACGTGAGATAATTTGATTTTCAACTTTATATTCGGAATCAATTTAAAAGGACAACATATCAATTAAACGTAAATTAATGATGAACAAAATGGTGATCCTGCAAGGAGGGTGTTTCATGATATTCGCCATTAGTTCTGTTAGGCTGGAACAAAGCGTGGCCCAGCATGCTGACACTGTACGGCGATGCACACCAACGTCCCCGGATGTTCTGGGTCCCTATTATTACCCAGAGGCTCCACGTCGGCCCCAGCTTTGTGAACGTGATCAGACATTCCATACTGTGATTCATCTACTCGTTCAAGGACACGTGATGGACGAAAGTTGCAATCCAATTCCTGATGCAAAAGTTGAAATATGGCAAGCTGATCATGGTGGGCATTATCTGTTTCGGGAAAACTGTCGTGGCCATTTATTTACTGGACCGAAAGGTGGTTACGTGTTTATGACTATTAATCCGGGGAAATATACAATTTCACCGGATACCAGCCTGTTTCGACCAGCCCATATACACTTTATGGTAAAGAAACCAGGATACAAAATATTGGTTACACAAATGTACTTTGAAGGAGATTCGAACCTCGGTCTAAACGATTCATGTACAACTTGTTCATCAAGCCGTAAGGACCTAATTGTTAATCCAGAAATTATGTGTGCAGATGCCACCGATGATCACTGCTATGCGTCAGTTACATTTGACATTGTACTGGTTCAAGGTGAAGGCTATTCGGTTATTAAGGATACGGAAGATAATTCTGTGGAATTATTTGATCTGATAGAAAGGGGTTAACTTTGATATTAAACATTTATATGCTTGTTCATACACAGAAAATGCCACATTTAATTGTTTATAAGAAATGTTGAATATCTACTTTCGTCTGAAACATTCCATATGAAAAAGACACCCATAAACATTGTACTTATCATATCATACTTTAACTTATCAATGAATTCCGAAAAGAAGACTATTCCATGTTCAAAATCGGGCGACTCCATTGGAATATTTTGATTAGTAAAAGGCACACAGTGCGGATTTCAGGTGAGACAGGACGCACCTGATCTGTATTGTTTACAAAAAACCCGATATTGCCAATGGCGCTGACAGAGTTAACGTTGCTATTAAACATGTTTATGTATTCATGCACAGCAAACGTGCTATTTTCTTGAATAAAGAACTGTTGGGTATCTAGATTTGTACCATTCAATACGGCAAAGACACCCATATAAGTGTGTGCGGTTGTTAGTTCATCAACGAATTAATTTAATTTAAAAATCGTTGTCAAATCAACATAATATCAATAATTCTGGTACTGCGGCAGATTCACATACCAATGTTGCTGGCTTGCACCAGTACTCCACACACTATTAAACATTCGTCCAAAGCAACTTGCTACCGAAGTGCACACACAAGGAACAATTTATGTTTAAATTAACTCTTATAATTCTTTTTTACTGATTGCTTTCTGATATGTTCGTTTTAACATCGCTTAATAATAATACAGGATGGCCTAGAGAGGAAAACAGCACCGCCCCTAGCTGCAATATCTTTCAACCAATCAACATGGCTTGAAGAATCCCGAGGAACATTTCTATAAAATCATTTGAAAATCGTCCACATACTTTCGTTGGAGAAGATTTTTAAAATATTCACTATAACCATACAAGGCAAAACAGGCCCCGCCGGTGGCCATGTTCTTTTATCAATCAACATGACTTAAAGTAATCTGATAGAGGGTCGCTGAAGGAACACTGCTAATAAAATAATTGTAAATCGGCTTCACTTTTTAAGGAGTAGAATTTTAAAGTATTCACTAAAGCCATATAAGGCAAAATCAGTCCCGCCTCTTGCGGCCATGTTTGTTTTACCAATCAACTTGACCTGAAGAAATCTCACGAAGGGTCACCCTATGAACATTTCTGCAAAATTATTTGAAAATCGGCTACACACTCTCGGAAAGGGAGATTTTTAATTTTCACTATAGCCATAATGGGCAAAACAGTCCCGCACCCTGGCGGCCATGCTTTATCTATCTTTTAACATGGATTGGATGAATCTGATTGAGGGTCACTCAAGGAACTTTTCTACAAAATTATTTGAAAATCGACCAACTCGGCTTTATTCGGCTGCCACTGAAACTAGAATTTTGCATGGATCCAAAAATAGGAATTAAGAAAATGACTTTGAGAGGATGTTACCTGTGTTTCATCCCGTTTGGCGTAGTGGTTACAGAGAAGTCGTTTGAAGCCAAAGGCTGACGCTCGCTCGATCGACAATTCGCCGTGTCATAAACTTGACTGGCTTTACGCCAGTGGAGTTAAAAAACAATTAAGGAGGATGTAGTGTTGTAAATACCATACCACTCGATGCATGTCAAGCTCGTTGAATCCGAACCATGGAAGCCAATCGTATGGCTCACTTGTACATGATATATTGTTCATCGGTCAGACTTACTGCGAAAGGGTTGTAGAAGTTATAACCATTATGTACGAACCAAAGAGTGTAGACATTATTATTCATTTTTATTCGAGGTTATAAACGTATTTTTACATGCTTTTCGGTGATTTATGAAAACCAATAGTGGATACTATCCTGGTATCTGTTTCAAACTGTGAACCCACAAATTAATTATTTATTGAATTTAATTTATCAACGAGATGGCCTAATTTTAATCTAAACAAGCGTCAATGGGTATATACTGTTCCAACTGGCTTAACCCTTTTCCACATACAACAACAAATATGCAGCAGACGACTTTGAAATCATCTCAACAATAATATGGAAAATCTCCCTAAATGAAGACATACTTATTGAATAGAGTTGAAAATATTGTGCAAAAAAAACACCGAAAGGGTTAAAACGATAAATAATCCGCAGTAAAGCACGAAATACTTTTTTTTAATTCCTGAATGATCAACATTTATTTTCATTATGCGAGAATAAGCTTCAATACGGTGACATCATTAATTGCGCAAATATTAAATATGAATCTCACTTGATAAAAAACAAACATTTATTGTTCCCAGAAACAAACTATTTTTTTTACTCTGTATCAAATACCACTTCTGACGGATACGGCTCGATCTGACACATTTTGCTCGATTTGTTTGATTTATATGTTTTCAATTGTAGGTCGGCCATACTCATAGTATTGCGACCAATTCTTGCAATCGGCATCCTGTTTCAGTCATCGGCGTGTCGACTCGGCTTCTTAGCAACGCGGCAACTAGACATTAGGTTTCATGGATAGTAGCGTTATTATACTTATACCTTATTTCAACTCGTCGACCTTAACTCTTTCAGCGCCGAAGGCAATATTGAGGTTTTTGCAAATAATACTGATTCAGGTGAGTCAGCTCGTAACGAGCTGTCTCACCTGAAATCAGCATTGTTTGCCTTTTGGTTATCAAAATAGTCCTAACCTTTATTACAATAGAAATGGAGACGCCCAATTTTGAACATGGAAGAGTCTACTTTAAACAATTCGGCGCTGAAATATTTAAATTGTATTGTTCGACCATTAGTCCATTTACCTGTCACATACTGCAAGAGGACTCGGAGGTCAGCTAAAATGGACCTGCTTATAGTAGTGTTGTCCACTAGCTTTTTTCTGTATTAATTTAACATGCGAGAGCTTAATGTGCAAGGGGAACCTGCGTCTCTTTGCAGTGGACTCATAACTCAATGCTACCATCGAATTTTATTCATGCATGTATGCAAGTTAAGAGGACACGTTCTCTACTGTTACATCCACATCGTCGAGGCGTGCTTTCCATTTTTAGCAAGGGGCTGATTTGGTATCACTTAAGCAATAGAAAGATCTCCAAAGTAATTTGCTTTTAAATTACATGAATTACACAATTGAAAAATTAAAATGTATCTCTTCGCTTTCAACATACTTGATCGTGCGTAAAGTTCATGGATGATTCCTAAATACTGTAAATCGAGTGGAGTAAAATCAGCTTTTCGAATCCGACTCAAAAGCAAATTCAGATAATCGAGTCACAATGATAACAAATATACTCGAAAAATCAAATTATTAAAAAGGTGACAAAATAAATACTTGATAAAATATAACATATACGGTAAATGTGTAAGTTAGCCTAGTGCAACGTTTAACATATACGGTAAATGTGTAAGTTAGCCTAGTGTAACGTTTAACATATACGGTAAATGTGCAAGTTAGCCTAGTGTAACGTTTAACATATACGGTAAATGTGTAAGTTAGCCTAGTGTAACGTTTAACATATACGGTAAATGTGTAAGTTAGCCTAGTGTAACGTTTAACATATACGATAAATGTGTAAGTTAGCCTAGTGTAACGTTTAACATATACGGTAAATGTGTAAGTTAGCCTAGTGTAACGTTTAACATATACGGTAAATGTGTAAGTTAGCCTAGTGTAACGTTTAACATATTGGTTTGTCACGCGGAAGACTAGGGTTTGATTCCCGGTTTGGGAAGATTTTTTTTTTATAAATGAAAATATATTATAATTATCTTTTTCATTTTTGTCTTATAAATTGCTTATATCAGTGGTGCAATTGTCCTTTGACACAACTGCAACAAACTCCTTCAAAATGCTGGCATTTTAACAGATTTCAAAAGCAATGCATTAACAACTTTTCACCTATGCGTTGTGAAACACGTTAAGTGATTGATTAATTCGTTTGTATGATGCTTTACGTCGGTTTTAACAATATTTCAGTTATATCACGCTGAAAAAAATGTAGATAACATAGGGGTTTTATTTCTGCTTTGATAGTAGGATTAGACTCTCAATATATTTATCATTGTTAGGTAATTGGGATTTTGATATGACATGTATGTATGTATGTTAATTTCATAAAAAAACTGCTGAAATCCATTGTAAACCAAGAGGAGTGCTTAGCAGAAACTATCCAGATAGCAGATGCGAATATGTATCTCACATTTTAGTATATCGATAGACCACCATACTGTGTGTACAGTTTGTTGAGTTCAACTCCGTTATCATTCAATATATGGACATACCAAAGAGCTATTGTAAAGTGTTCAAGTTAGACTTTTGGGATCGATAAATCCATGTCAAAATGTAATCTGCAGTTAGCCCCTTGCCGTGAGCACTTTCAGTGCTTTGATCTAAAGGTGTTTGCCCTAGACCATAACATTAATTACATTTTTCAAAAGTCTCCCTTAGACCATTGCAGAATATGTTTTGGGTCTTTGTATTTTATGTAAAGCGCTTATATGATCCGACTTCAGAAATGTAATGGTCTAGGGTAAATAACTTTTGCTTCTCATAAAATTTATTTTTTAAGTTGTTTCCATTAGACCATTAAATTAATTATAATTTTCTTAAGTACCATTGCAGGATAGCTTAGCTAAGACGCTTGTTTTTGCTCTTTGAATGTTTTGTTAGGCTCTTATATTTTATGGTCTAGGGGAAATGACTCGTGTTTCTTATATATTTCATTTTATAAAGTTGTTTCCCTTAGACCATTAAACAAATAACATTCGTCAAAAGTTGTCTCCCTTAGACTATTGCAGGGCATCTGAGCTTAGACGGAGTTTAAATGATCCGATCTCAGAAATTGAATGGTCTAGGGGAGATAACTCGTGCTTCAGATATATTTCATTTATATAGTTGTTTCCCTTAGACCATAAAATTGATATCATTTTTTAAAAGTTGTCTCCCTTAGACCATTGCAGATTAAGACGGTCGTTTTTGTACTTAAATGATTTTATGGTGTAGGGGAAATAACTCGTGCTACAGATATATTTCATTTTCTAAAGGTGTTTCCCTTAGACCATAACATTTATATCATTTCTCAAAAGATGTCTCAGATCATAGCAGAATAGTCTCATAGTTTAATAATTGTATGGTCTAAGGGAAATAACTCGTGTTTCTCATATTTGTTATTTTCTAGAGTTCTTTCCCCTAGATCATAACATTAATTACATTTTTCAAAAGTTGTCTCCCTTAGACCATTGCAGACTAAGACGGTCGTTTTTGTATTTTTATGATTTTATGGTCTAGGGGAAATAACTCGTGCATCTGATATTTTTTTCTAGAGTAGTTTCCCCTAGACCATAAAATAAATTTCATTTTTCAAAAGTTGTCTCCCTAAGACCATTGCAGGATAGGTAAGCTAAGACGCTTGTTTTTTGGTCTTTGTATTTTATGTAAAGCGCTTATATGATGTAATGGACTAGGGAAAATAACTCGTGCTTCTTATATATTTCATTTCCTGAAGTTGCTCAGACCACTGCAGGATAGCTTAGCGTGTGTTGCAGAGAGACTATAACCATAACTTTTTAAGTGAAAAGGGGTCTTGCTTAATACAAGACAGAGTTATGAAACACAAAAAACTCAATTCATGACTTTAAATGGTCCTTTTTTCCATGCTGAAATTCATGGTGGTATCAAAGATGGGGTAAAGCATGAAACTGTTTTTTCTTAAAGGCATACAAGAGACAAACGTTTGCTTAGATATAAAATGGAGCTTAGCAAATTAGTCATCTTATGACCGTAAAACATGCATGAGCGTTCACTGAAAACAATATACTCAGAAGAAAAAGTTTAGTCACTGCTTATATATTGCGACTCGAATTTGGAAAACAAAAGCATAAAACTTAATTACCTACCGTATAGTTAATTTATTATCCAGTGTTTATATGCAACAGTTTTGACAGATAACGATATTTTAACTTCATGTTAAACAAATAGGTAAACAAAAATGTGACTATGTCAATATTTCATGTGTCCATCCCGTTTGTAAACTACAACTTAACACCGGCCTCTCATATTATTTGTTGTTTATTTATCGTTTGATGTTTTACGCCGTTTTCAACATGTTTTCAGTTTTATCACAGTGTTTCCTGGGTTAGGTACCAGTACTACTGGTCCGTTTATCCATACCGTGCTAGATAATCCCATACATGCAGTCGGGGCCAAATTCGTCTGATTTCGCTGGTCAATCAGGGTAGTCAATTATGTTACCTCCAGAACGTTCTCTGTGTAACGGGCATTGTGAGAGCGCGATATCTTGCTGGAAAACGTCAGTATGAACGATGGCGGGAACAATAATCAGTACATAACAATAACGAACCTATTTAGGTTATCACGTATGGTTTTAAGTTCAGTTCTGTTTCCCCGCTATGTGAAATACCGCTCCATACCTAAACATGTCCACCACCTTAGCGATCATTTTGGACGATGTAAGTAGAGCCAAGCCTTTCATATTTCCGTCTCCATACTCACATCCTGCCATCTGATGTTGTACTCATCTATAATAAATCAAAGCGCCGAAGAAACTGTTGCTATAGTGGCGACCGTGTAGAAAATCCTGCAAAGTAACAAGCAGTATCTCGGAGTACATGTATCCACATGCAGATATTAAAATCAACAGGACCAAGATCATCCTAATTATATCACCTTCTAACACCTTAGTGATGACATAGTAGTTAATGGGTCTAGAAATCGTAAATGAAATGAAAGCTGTTGATTCTTACAAGCAAAGTGTCTCAACAAACCCCTAAATGTCCCGGCCGGAGAAGTCGGTCCTATCAAACAGTACTCATTTTGACCTTTGACCTCTACGAGTGACCTTAACTTTCGAGGTACAGGCCTGAGTTTTGTTCACTAAAAGCGCACTCGACAACAAGTGATTTCAGACAGTAAAATGGTTATCAACAGTCAAACAACAGGCTACTGAACAACCCTTTCAAACATCAACACATTTGCAAATGAAGAGCTGCTGCTATTGATACATTTATTGTAGCATTAGATTCTATAATGTGTTTCCTGGCTTTCTCACACCAGTACTGACAAAACATTCTTTCCGAGCAACTTGCTACTTTACTACAAAGAGTGTTAGCCCATTGGTGGAAGACGAATGCAGTGACAGTGACCTTTGTCAAACGTCGGAAAAAAAGTTGGCTGTGCGAGGGTTCGAACTTACATCCCCTGGGTTGGGTCAGTCAGAGATCAGAAAAATAATATCAAACTAAATTTCACTAATTAAGGGGATATAGCTCTGGCATAATTTGAGGAAATTAATTTGAAAGTGAGTCTGTCCCTGAAATTATTCTCATATACAGTCAAACCTGTGTTGAAGTTAGGCTTTGTTTAGCAATACCCTGTCTATAGCAACTCTTTTTTTTTATTTCCCAATTACTCAATTTCTGCACAAATGACCCTGTAATTAACCCTTTCCAACAAGCAGATGCTTTATGACGCCTCTGCAGCCGACAACTTTTGAAAACGAGCAATTTCTTCTTTTGCCACAATGTTTTCAATTCTTTTTAGTAATTATCTACATTTATAGAGCTTTTCCGTGTTTTTGCCTGGATATTCCCAAGTCATCTGCTGCAGATGTGTTGTATGTGGGAAAGGGTTAAAGACCACCTGGTTGTTCTCTTCCCATGGATGGTCTTTAAAACAGGTTTGCTCAAGTAAGAAAGGAACATGTTAAGTGTAACTTCTCATTCTTAAACCTTCCCCACATACAGACGTTAGCCGGTTTATTACTTTTGTTAGAAGGTTTAAATGCATGAGAATTCCGGCATAAACAGGTGATGCCTGCTTCTTCTTCTCAAATGTATGGGCCGAGCATCTATTGTCATGATCTTACAAGAAACAAGATCAAGTTCAAAGCTGCTTCTTATTGTCACGTAGTATTTTTTTCAGTTATTTTCAATTATATAAACTATTTTAAGAAAACATCTTAGCATCGCTATATTACTTGCGCTTAAATCAAAATATTTTCGATTTATCTCCAACTTACAAAATATAACATTATAGTATGATTTTACTTCGAAAAGTGTTAAATAAATGTATTTGTACTATATTCGACATAGAATCTAAGAATAATGTAATGATTTCTGAATTACCTGCCTTTGTATCAAAATTCCATTCACACTCTATTTACAATGTAGGTTGTTTTGCCAACCAAACTTCGGGTGACCTAACGACACTCCTCAATAGGCGTATGTCTCGCGCAATAATATTCTGTCTCTAGACACGAAGAAGGATAATGTGTGCATTTTTTTTAACTCAATAACATCTTAGTTCGATAGTTTTAAAATCTTAGTATCAATCTTGTACCAAAATAGCACTGACATTATTATTGTTAATTAACCATGTCTCTGCAGAAATGATGGAACTATTTGGCGGTAAACGTTCTGCATTAAGCATTTCTGACGTACTGCCGAAATCTTCCTATATATTGTTCTTCTTGTGTTAAAGTATAGTGGCTATTGTTACAACAATCGCCACAAAAACGATCCTACCTTCCTAGTTGTCGAGCCAAATAAAGACGTGGTACACGGTGACGTAGGCCTACGTTCAATGGGATATCAACGTAACGGCGACAAGCTCGAAGTCTTGCAGCATTCAGCCGATTACGGGCCGTAAACATTGTAATCTTGAGTTACATGCTTCCGGGCAACCATGATACGAATACGTCTGAATGAGATCACAATTTAGGGATTTTCCAATGGCGTCACGAGGTTAACTTGATCACACTGTCTGTCTGGCGGAATCGTACTTGTAGACGAGACATTGTCAGTTAATGAACGCCAACAGCAACGTGCGACGTCAGCTACACGTACGCCATCTTCAAACAATCCTTAACCAATATTCTTAAAATCTAGCGATGATCCTGGACATCGACCCATAATTGCTATCGATGTGATATGTCCAGAGTATACAAAGATGACCATTACACTATTCATTACATCAACCGATGTTAAACTTACTCAATTTACCTGTGTACCTGCACAGTGTTTTCTTTCCAAAAAGTGACAAATCCTGTTTAGACGATATTCGTAACATGACCGATGTGCAGGTGATACGTATGCCAATGACATGTTTGGTGGCAGTTTCATTCCAAATGACGTAATTAAGTGAAAGTGGATGCCATGTCATAATACTTTCTGTGAAGTGTTAGAAGCGGAAATGATTACTGGATGCTTCTTTTTCACGCTAGAACGTTTCGTGTCTTGAACATTATTGTGGGGGTAATCGAGATTGACCTCTGCCATTCAGAGATTATTTGCCATGTAAGAATGTATTTTGTAATAATCGTGAACGTGGGTAGCAAGATGAAATTGTTTTACAATATCGGCATTGAATTACTTCACATCTGTCTGTCGATATCAGCTCTCCGTTTCTGAACACCATGTCGGGTTCAGAGAGATGTCTTGGTAGTTGCAGATCGTATATAATGTCAATGAAAGTGAATGAACTGCGAATGAACTGAGGAATATTTTTTAAAAATTAATGGAATGTTGCCAGCTAATACCAGGGTCGGTCCTTTCGAACCGCCAAATAGTTCTAGTCTAAACATCAAAATGCGGTAACTTTTTGGCATATGAAGCCGGAAAACGGATTTGATTCGCCATCACTTACCCAAAAGAAATAACTCGACAGAAATGTTATGTTAAAATAAACGAATTACATGATTAACAAATAAAATGTATTTCTACGCTGTCAACATGACTTAATCACGCGCAATATGCATATACAAATTAAAGCAATATGTGCATTCTTTCTTCAGGTGTCATTCATAAACTGAAAAAATTAAAGCAGTGTGTGCATACTTACCGCAGGTGTAATTATGATTGCGATGTCAAAATTGAATTCGAACTGATGACTTTACATTTGAAAAGAGAGAGTGCTTTGTATATTGTCTTAATTAATTAACTCATGAATGAAAGTATATCCACTCAAAGCCACGCCTCATAGTCTATATGACCCATGTATTCCATGTTAATCTTTGTAGTATTCTGCTAAGCTATATGGTTGCTCCTTCATTTACACAACAAATTGGCGACGATGTTGGGATTTTGTACCGCTTTAAATGCTAATGATAATGTTAATTGAGGTCATCGTGGGCATTGGAACTTAATGGCTAATCACAATCGGAACAAATATAAGCAGTATGTGCATACGTACATCAGATGTATTATGATTGTGATTTCAAGATTGAATTTGAATTGATGTCTGTACATTTTAAAGGGGAGAGTGTTATATATATAATGAACTCATGAATGAATGTGTATCCACTCAAAGCGACACCTCTTGGTGTAACATATTGCTATATAACCCATGCATTTCATGTTAATCGTTGTAGTATTAAATATTCTACTAAGCTATTCAGCTGTTCCTTCGTGTAATGTTGTACACATACACAACACAGTCCTTATGTTTATAATTTCAAGATTCATTTGCATCGTAGTGCAAAATCGCTAGAACTGTATACATATCAATAGAAATTAGGTAGCGTAAAAAACACTACAGAGTAAAAAGTACCACCGACCGATCTATAAGTACCTTCAGATCAACAACTTCTACAACCTGCTCATTGAATATTCTCACTTTTTGAGAATTTGAAAGAATAAAAAAAAAGTGCATGTATTTGTTCACCTATGTTATGGAAAAAAACACATGTTCATTTGTTTTGAGGCAGCTGTGACTGTGACTGTATAAAGCCATGCTATACTGACCCCCTATAATTTGGATTATTGTGTGTACACGTAGTTTACTGTAAAATAATCTATATGCACGGACCATTCATTATTGTTCTATTATAGCACAGTGTAAATATTCTTGTGGTTATAAAATGAATCATGTTAATTTTAAAAGTATTATATGAATCATTTCAAACAAGATAATACAATTATGCCACCATTTTTTTGTTGTAAGTAACCAGAAAATGTGGATACAGATTGTTTATTTTTTGCTTTGATATTTTAAATGGAATTTCAATATAGTTATCACTGTTATGCAGCGTTCTTTTGAATTTAATATAGCATGCATTGTGAGTAATGCATCAATGAGTGTGTAAATTATGCATCGACCTCTGTGAAATACCGCCAGTCAAATAAACGTTTTTGCGATAGAACCCCACTCTGTGTATACAATATTGTGCATTCAACTCAAATAGTATTTAATTAACGGTCGGGACGGAACAAGGTCTTCTTGTAAAGTGCATGTGATAAAAATAAATAGGTCAATCCTTATCCTTATGTATTCCGTGATCTGCAGTTAGCCCCTTGCTGGCTTTGATTTAAAACAGAGATGAATCTTAATACAGTTTTCAAAGGACCGGCTGCGTGACTATATAATCTTGGGTATTTTAAACAAAATATTGAATGGAAAAGAAATATCAAGGCAAACATTGTGACATGTTTCATCATGCTCAAGTAAACAAGAGGGCCATGAGGCCCTGGAATCGCTCACCTGAGAATGTGCTATTTAAGACTGAACTCTTTCAGCACCAATGGCAATATCATCAAGACAAACTTTCTCACAAAAAGTCAAAATTGCGATCTAGTAGTGTTGTTGACCTGACCTGACCATATTCGATATTGGCCTAGATATCACTAAGACAAACATTCTGACAAAGTTTCAACATGCTCAAGCCAAAAATGTGGCTTCCAGAGTGTTCACAAGATTTTCCTTAAATTTGGCCTAGTGACCTTGTTTTTGACAGGACATGACCTATATTCGAACTTGGCCTAGAAATCATCAGGACAAACTTTCTGATAAAGTTTTAACATGCTCAAGTTTAAAATGCGGCTTCAAGAGTGTTAGCAAGATTTTCCTTAAATTTGTCCTAGTGATCTGGTTTTTGACCCGACATGACCCATATTCGAACTTGGCCTAGATTTTATCATAAACAACTTTCTGATAAAGTTCCAACATGCTCAAGTTCAAAATGCAGTTTCAAGATTGTTAACAACGATATGACCTATATTTGAACTTGGCCTAGATATCATCAAGACAAACATTCTGACAAAGTTTGAACAAAAAATGCAGCTTCCAGAGTGTTAACAAGATTTTCATTAAATTTAAACTAGTGAGCTAGTTTTTGACCCGACATGACCCAGTTTCGAATTTTCCAACATAGTTTCAACATGCTCAAGCCAAATATGTGGCTTCCAGATTGTTAAAAAGATTTTCCTTCAATTTGGCCTAGTGACCTAGTTTTTTACCCAACATGACCCAGTTTCGAACTTGGCCTAGATTTGATTGAGATATGTGTTCTGATAAACTTGCATGAAGATTGGATGCAAAATGTTGCCTCTAGAGTGTTAACAAGCAAATGTTGATGACGGACGACGGACAAAAACTCACCTTGAGCACTTTGTGCTCTGGTGAGCTAAAAATGCGACCTACAGTGTCAACAACACTTTACTTTATAGTGAACTAGTTTTTGATTGGCATGACTTAAGCTTTAACCAAGACTAGATATTATCAAGACGAACCTTCTGACAAAGTTTAAACAGGTTAAATTAATCCCAGAGCACCATGGTGCTCTGGTGAGCTAAAAATGCGACCTACAGTGTCAACAACACTTTACTTTATAGTGAACTAGTTTTTGATTGGCATGACTTAAGCTTTAACCAAGACTAGATATTATCAAGACGAACCTTCTGACAAAGTTTAAATTAATCCCAGAGCACCATGGTGGCCCTGTAACGCTCACTCGAGTACTTTTAAGATGTCAATAAATAAAACTTTAAATGGTATTTCGATCAAACTAAAAGGACAATGATGGCACTGGATCGTTCACCCGACTTATGCAATGTGATTTGTCATGCCTACCACAATAACCCTTTTTTTAACCAACCAACATGCCTTGGAGTAAAATTATTTGGAAAATGGCCAGATACTTTCGGAGAATATTTTAAAAGTTTAACCTATAGCCATATAAGGCAACACAGCCATGTTTTTCGACTTTACATGGCTTGAAGGAATCTGATAGAGGGTCACCCAAGGAACATTTCTACAAAATCGGTTGGAAATTGGCTAGATACTTTTGGAGAATAAGACTTTTAAAGATTCTCCATATAAGGGAAAAAAGCCCCGCCCCCTGAGGGCCTTGTTTTTTTAAACCAATCAACATGGCTTGATGGAATCTGATAGAGGGTCACCAAAGGAACATTTCTTCAAAATGATTTGGAAATCGTCCATATACTTTTGGAGAAGAAGATGTTTATTAAGTTTTCACTTTAGCCATATAAGGCAAAACAGTCCGACAGCCCGACATGTTTTTCGACTTAAAACATAGTTTAAAGAAGTCCGATAGAGGGTAAGCCAAGGAATATTACTAACAAGAGGCCCATGAGGGCCTATGCTCTACTGGCATTGATCTGGCTTGTTTCAAAAGGAACCAATATGTCATCAATATTCAAATACCATCTAAGTTTGGTGAAGATCAGATAGTAAATGGAAGCTCTATTGTGTTCACAAGCTGTATTATAGTAATTTTGACAATTTCAAGGGCCATAATCCAGCCATGCATGGGTAGATCTGGCCATTTTTTAGAAATGAACCAAACTCTCATGGATATCTAACTACTGTATAAGTTTGATTGAGATACAATAAAAAATAAGGACTGGATCATGTTAACAAGCCCTATTATAGCAATTTTGACAATTTCAAGGGCCATAATTCAGTCATGCATGGGGCGGATCTGGCTTGTTTTCGAAAGGAATCAAGCTCTCATGGATATCTAACTACTGTATAAGTTTGGTTGAGATACAATCAAAAGTGAAGACTGTATCGTGTTAACAAGAAATTGTTTACGGACGGTCGACGGACAAATCGCCAAGGCATAAGCCCTTCTGGCCTTTGGCCAGTAGAGCTAAAAATCATTTAGAAAAAGGACAGATACTTTTGGAGAAGTTTTTAAAAGTTTTCATTATCACAATATAAGGCAAAACAGCCCCGCCCCTTTACGCCATGTGTTTCGACCAATCAACATGGCTTGAAGTAATCTGATAGAGGGTGACACAAGGAACATTTCTACACAATAATTTCTTCCAAATTAAATTGTAATCAAACAAGCTGATTCAGAGAAGAATTTAAAAGATTACGATTTATACACATAGCAGTAACTTCGCACTAAGTGTACAAACTCATTCTTCTTTTCCTTTTATGTTTCAAGTCGGTATTATACTTCTACGGTATGGGACATATACTTCCGCCCTCACATCTTTTCAAAGCAGACAACACTTAGGTAAAAGGTTCTTTCTGAGTAGATTCCATCATTTTACAGAAATTATGCTTTGAAATAAACAAAGACGAAACACACCAATTTGTAATTTTGATATATATTTAGCGCTTTTTCAATTACAGTTTTAGAATCATTAACATCATAAACCTGTCTAAACAATAAATATCGTTTCACCATGATTGTTATATGATGATTACAGCACTTGCACTTCCAAAAGACCAGTTTATTTTCCATTTAAAGTTTTATACTAGATATCTTAATTCGATTCAACTTCCACAAATAAAATGGCGGCACTTGATCCAAGAGCTACTCCTGAGTTCCCCACTGTGGCACCTGCAAATGGAGAAAAAAAAGGAATTTAATCTTAGTGGATGCATTAAATTTACAAAACATCAAAAAGTTACATAAAACAAGCTATAACAAAGAATAATTTGGCTGTAGGGACTTGTATCCAGCTAAGACAGCATTTTCCAGGGATCCAAATAAGGAGGGGTATACATGATATCTTTTTTATCATCTAATAAAATTCTATGATGAGGGTACTCCAAAGAATTGAGACATCTCTCTTGAGTACCAACAACATGGGGAAAATTGTTTGAGGTGGTCAATTTTGGCTCATTATGAAAACCCTGAGGTTAGAGGTTTAAATATTGATATTAAAACATGTAAAACACCCCTTATTTAGAGCTCTCTTATCAATATTTATTGTTTAACGCCAAGTTATAAAATATTTTATTTTGTATTTTCGGCACAATTATTCATTCAACTAATTAAATCATGATACTGGCTGTGTTAAAGATTTGTCTATTAGATGTTGTAAACTAAAGTGACAAAAAATAACATGTTGAAATTGTCATAATTTACAACTGATTACTTTTAACAATTTCATAGTAAGCAAATTTAGACAGAAATAGAAAATTAAATTGCGAGATCCTCAGATTGGCATATTGTAATCTATATTTAAAATCCATAACAAAATTACAAACACCTACTCACCTCAGTATTTTTAGAGTTAAGCTTCTTTTCTATATTCATAGCCAATACTTGGGACCTGAAGGCCAGGTTCTTAGTTTTCTCTATCACTTGTTGGTATGGAGACACAGCTTGAGTTCCCATAACAACATGACCCTGAAAACGGTAAAGGACACAAACTGGTGTTTACATTTTTAGGTTTTATAATACATGTAATTTACAACTTATTTTCTTTACCTTATTATTGGGCAATTTAACTGTCCAAAAAACATGTGAATAAATTATGCAGACAACTGTACTCAAAAACAAGTAGATAAGGCACATTTGTGAATGTTTGTACACAGTACATGTCTTCAGAAGTATTAAGTAAGTATACCCAACCATATGAAATCTGAATTATACAGACTGGATTAACCCTTTCCCACCTAAAGACACATTTTGACGTATTGGCAGCAGACGACTTTTGAAAACATTGTGACAAAAGGAGAAATTGCAAAATTATTAGCAATTTCAACTTTTGCCACAAAGTTTTCAACTTTTTTCAGTAATTATACCTTCATGTATAGAGATTTTCAATATTTGTTATAAACGTCTTAATAAAAATCTTCTGCAGATTTGTTGTATGTGGGAAAAGGTCATACAAACATTCATGAAGGTACCGTATCTACCTATGTTTGCATGCAGTAGTCCAATTGAGACGATGAATTTAAGTGTCCACAGTCAATTTGATTTCACACTACCATTGTAAGGTTGCTGTGTACTTCAAAGGACCAAGAGCGTTGGTAGGACACATGAATGAAATTTTGACAAGACTGATCAATTGTTTTTCCCCATGCCCACCTTTCAAAAGACATTCCAAACAAATAGTATGATCAAGAGTGTTGGTAGGATACATGATTGAAATTTTGACAAGACCGATCAATTGGTTTTCCCCATGCCCACCTTTCAAGGATCATTCCAAACAAAAAGTAAGACATTGAAAAGACATGTTTAAATTTAAATCACAAACATGTGGCAAACAGTGGTTTGGAGTAAACAGATAGCTAGTTTATCTGGGTAAACTTTTGTGATTTTCCCAAATCCCTAATACTCATACTGCTCATTTCCAACAAAAGCAGACAGCAAAAGCAATTAACACATTCTCAAAGGCGTCAATGATTATGATCATGTTTCTCTTTTAACACAAAATCATGGTGCAGGTGCGTCAAAATGTGTCTGTTTGTGGGCGAGTTTCTAACTTCTTTCAAAATCAATGTTAACCCTTTCCCTCATATGAGAATTCTGCAGCAGACGACTTTGAACATATTTTGTCAAAATATAGAAAATCTCTATAATTGAATGGATAACCTATGATGAAAAGTGGAAAACATTGTGTCAAAAGGAGAAATTGCTCGTTTTGAGCAATTTCTTCTTTTGTCACTATGTTTTCAAAAAGCCTTCTGCGGCAGAGGCGTCAGAAAGTGTTTATACGAGGGAAAGGGTTAACATGTTCCCACACACATGTTTTCTATTGTTTCTGCAGCAGACGACTTTTGAAAACATTGTGGGCTTGTGGCTGAAGGAGATATTACTTATATTGAACAATTTCTCCTTTAGCCCTCATGATTCAAACTCTTTTTTTATAGTTTTATGTAGTAAACTCTAGTTTATGGAGATTTTTTCGCCAATATGTTCGCCAAGTCATCTTGTTATATCAGTGTCCGACAAATCCATTGCCCGGAGCCCGCGGGCTACCACAATAATTGCCCGGGCTACTGTCATTTTCAAATGAAAGCCCGACGGGCTACTGTTTATTCCCGTGTCTGGTAGCCCGGCTTAATTACTTACACACATGTCGTGTATAAACAGTGACTGTATGTTACATGCGAAAACCACTCGCTGTGACCATAAACAAATCAATATCAGTAGGCGGAGTTACCAACCTGTCAGATCCAGTGGTTTCAGCCAACCGAATTGCTTCAGTATTAGTCAATTAACGTGATATATATACCCATTACGGCGGTCCAATCATTAGTGACCATTGTTCCCTGGTGTTAATCCATGAATGATTGCGAATAACCAATGAAATTCAAATATTCCCTTAAACGTATTTTGATCCATATTTCTACTTTCGGTATGCGATGTTTGCAAACTGGTGCAGACCGGTTCCGAAAGACGGAGAAGAAAATTGTCACCATGCAGAAGTTAATAAAATAAATTCGATCCAAATATTAAAGACAATACAATACGACCACTTCTAGATCTTATCTTGTCGTTAATCAAATATGAAACACCTTCATAATCGACATAGTATGCGATATGTCAAAGAAAATGTTTGGGATGAAATCTATAATGAATAATAAATGCCCAATCACGGCTTTGTTTACCAAAATTAATTAGCATAACCGGCGGGAAAAAAAATCATATGACTTAATAATTGCGATTTCATTGGAAGAAATGAGAAATTGGGTCAATGACGTTAACAACCCGACGACCCCGATCAAGAGTGGACCCCGATGTTTACATTCAACGCTGTTTACCGATTTCAAATTCTCAGTAGGGAACCATGATTAACATTGCGCAATTATCAAAATGGCGGCTATGTTGTGAATAATACCGTAACACATGAAACAAATTTAACGTGTTACATGTGTTACGGTATTATTCGCGTCATTGTTTTTGACAATATTTTATGATTTAACCCTTTCCCTCATACAACAATTCTGCAGCAGACGACTTTGAACATATTTTGTAAAAAAATAAAAAATATAAAGGATAACCTATGACTAAGTGGAAAACATTGTGGTAAAAGGAGATATTGCTTGTTTTGATCAATTTCTTCTGTTGTCACTATGTTTTCAAAAAGCTGTCTGCTGCAGAGACGTCAGAGAGCGTCTATATGAGGGAAAGGGTTAATAACTTCATTGAACCTGATAAATTTGACTTTTGGTTAATAAAATTGAATCTTTCTTTGTAAAACTGACACTCGTATCGTATGCCCTGTTTCGGTGAGGGACCTAAATCGGTGACCTCCAATTTGAAGAGTTTATACTACATCATTTGATTTTTTGGTCTCAAGTTTAAACATTTCTGTCACTAGCTTTTAAATATTTTGTAAATATGGATAAAATACATACATTTTATGCAGAATATTTCAAATAACCTAGTGAAAAGTAATCTTGAAAATCTTTAGTACCAATTTTCTCCTATCTGTTAAGCTCTACCAAAAAATTTTTTTTCCAAATTTCATTTTTTTTTAACTGAATGCTGCACTTCAGGTCTTTTGCAACACAGTCATGTTATTTGAAATGGTCATTACCCTTAAATCATGTACATGGTGTGCTCTTAATATTATGTTTGTACAGAAGTAGAAAACAAAAATAATCATAAAACACTCATTGGCATCCGCGATATTTCGGGCTACCAGCTTCCAAATCTGGTAGCCCAGTGGGCTACCAAACAATTCTGAAATTTGTCGGACACTGTATATGTGGGAACGGTCTTTGCTAAAATTACCAGTTTAGAATCAATCTTGGCATCCAGTCTGGCATTCCTTATCAGATTGACAATCCACCTTTCTGCATCCTCTTCAGACATGTTCAACTTCTTTGCCAACATCCTGCAGTAAAAGAACATCTCATACAGAGCTCTAGACAAGTAGCACATACTGAAAACCTTAATATTCAGCCATATTAATTGATTGATTGATGTTTAACACAATTTCAACAATTTCTCCATGTGTTCCTTGACTTTCTCACGTATACACCACTAAACAGTCTGCTTTCCCCATTATTGGAAGAAATGGCATCGACTTTTGTCAAACATGTATCAGAAAGACTGTTGGCCAAATTAGAGTTCAAACTCGCTACCGGGGCTCAGCCAATTTTCAACCATTCCCTCTTAACTGGTTGGTTCATTGTCTTAAATAAGAACCAATAGTACAGAGCATGTTAAGACATGGTGCAGAACTTAAGATTGATCTAGAAATCTTTCTAAAAATATACAGATGATCATTTAATAATTTCTAACAAAGGCTGGCTTGATAATAATTATAGAGATGCAATCCCTTTAGAATAACTTTGACCAACACATATATGAACTAAACTCTTGAGTACTATTTTACAGAATAATGTTCGTTTTTCAGGAGGGATAACATTTATTAACAATTATTACTTCTTACAAATCTTCAAGTCACACATAAGAAACATTAGCATTTCTGCACTACACTTACCCAATACTGATACACTCGTGTATTCTACAGAATGTCTCAAATATGAGAAGTCTGGCATTCTCTATGAAGTCATCTAAACATGCAACCAGAAAGAAATCATTCACCAAAACCTGGAAAAAAAATAAAATAAAAATTAACTGGATACGTCAGGATTCTTTGTTCAATAGAAATATCTACATATTTCATTGTAGTTATTGCATTTTGCATGTTTCAAAAAAAATAGTTTATAAATTTGTTATTTACTGTTAAGTTATCTTAATAATGTCTTCATTTTGTTCATCTTTCAGTACTCGCATTTACATTTCCGTTCAACTGATGAATTCAAACGAAAAGAATGTTTGTGAAAAATACATAAGTCAAGTGCACAGATTATAATTAATTGATCTGACACTTGCTTAATGTATTTTTTTACCAAATATTTAGTTCTGATTACCATGTAAACATCTTTAATACTTTGAAAATGACATATGTTCCCAATTCTCAAATCTTTTCAAAATATGACAAATCCGACAGGGACCGTAGTGAAGGATGAAGGTCGTTATAAGAGTAGAAATGTGGAACTGCCTATTAGGAGAAATTTAACCTTTCTCTTGCTGTATATACATGTAACTGAAATATTGTTGAAAATAGGCACGAAATGTTCCCAGTACCATATTGCTAATCAACATATAATTACACGGCCGAAACGATGGATTTGTCTCATTGATGTATCATTCTAACAAGAGTTGTCGGAGGACAATATAGCTCACCTATCAGGGCCTACTTCAGAACAGTTATAGCATTGGTAAAAGTTCAAAAATTCAAAAGTGGAATAATTCAGTTGAAATTGCAATTACAAAAGAAAGAAAACCGTTTAATAGCAACAGCATAAATTTTATAGTTTCTGAGAAAAGGCCTTGAATGCCTAACTATAACCCAAAATTCCCGGTCTTCCACACAAAGGTTTGACCAAAAAGGGGCACAATTCAGTCAAAATCCATTCCAGAGTTATGAGACTTGACATAAAAGGTCATCAAATGACCCTGAATAAGTGTGTGAAGTTTCAAAGCAACAGCATACACAGTGTCTGAGAAAAGGCATTGCACGCAAAGGTTTGACCAAAATTATAAGTCCAAAAGGGAGCACCATCCAGTCAAAATCCATTCCAGAGTTATGGGACTTGACATACAAGGTCATCTAATGACTCTAAATAAGTGTGTGAAGTTTCAAAGAAACAGCATACACAGTGTCTAAGAAAAGGCCTTGCACGCAAAGGTTTGACCAAAATTCTAAGTCCAAAAAGGGGCACAATTCAGTCAAAATCCATTCCAGAGTTATGGGACTTGACATACAAGGTCATCTAATGACCCTGAATAAGTGTGAAGTTTCAAAGCAACAGCATACACATTGTCTAAGAAAAGGCCTTGCACGCAAAGGTTTGACCAATGCGTACACCAACGTGATTACATAAGCTTCCCTATTTCTTCGAATAAGCGAGCTAAACAAATGTAACTAAATGTTTTACAATATGAAGCTACGACGTTTTAGAACGCAACCCTCAGTATTGTATCGATCACTTTAATAGCCTAAAGCAAGGATTATCAGTTATGGTAGACATGTTATGTACAGTATCTCGAATATTTGAATACTGATACAACATTAGAATATTCGTTGCCATCCCTGGTTTAAACGCAATAGTAAAACAAGCCTACTATGAAAACATAATAACTGTAACAACTTGAGATTAAAATAATAAATAAAAACACAACTTTATAAAAATAGATAAACATAACAATCTGTTAATATTTAATACTTTCCCACTGGCAGAACATTTTTGATGCATATACAGCAGAACTGAGCAGATCGCTCTTGAAAACATAGTGAGCAATTTTTCCTTTGCCACAATGTTTTCAACAATATTCAAAATTACACTTTCATTTATATATTTCCTATTGCTTTAGCTATTTAGCTAGATGTTTTAAAGTCTTTGGCTGCAAATGTGTTGAAGGGTTAATGTAAACACAAAAGTGTTTGAAGGAATTCATGTGTCATCTCCAAATAATCAATAACTGAAAGCAATACGAAAAAATCCCAACAACAACAAACTACAGAAAAGTGATCCACATTTGCCAAGATAGGAAGATAGATTAAAATCTCAACGTCAATACAAGTGATCAAAAATAACATATGAGAGAAATGTTAAATTAAAGATACTTACAGTTTCACATTCTCTTAGCTTCTGCTGAGCGCCATCAAAGTCAAAATGGACATACAAACATTCCACAAACTCTGTAATCGGATCCTTGTATGTGTATGATTCCTGAATAGAAAATAAAATTCAGCCTTTACAATAACTGCAGACACTGTTTCTCCTTAAAATGTTGGCAGCAGATGCGTTGAAATGTCTTTATGTGTGAAAGGTTTAATGAGTCACATCAGTTTACAGAACTGTCTGATCACAATTATTCACCATGAACTTCAAGAACTTTTATCATGTAAGTGTCAAACTGAGAAGGTGATCTGATGGCGTACAGACATGGCTGATCTACATTCTTATTGCTTGCAAAGTCCCAAAAGGAAAGTTTTCCCATAGCTTGGTAATATATAAAAAATATATCTGTACTTTTCTCAATAACTTTTTCTACAGACCAACATATGTAAAAATTGTATTTCAATGGCATAACCAATAAGATCTTTATTCTAATCAGAACAAGAGTTAGTGACTACAAATAAAATCCTTAGTTCTAAGTCATAACCATTTCAGAACAAACTTCCCATAACACGAAAAAAACATCTATAATCATACAGACATAAAACTGTTTGGCGAGATTTGATTCTGGATTTGATTGATTGCAGCAGAACAACAATATTCTTCAAAAGCAATAATTGACTGCCTTTTACATAGATTTTAACCCAAAGATGGAGACAAATAACATGCAGGTTGCAGCCAGGATTGGACCTCCAGACCCCTAGATTGACAACCGTAGTTGTTACCACCTAAGCTATTGATGTTTGGTTGTGGATTTACCTGTTGGATGACTTTCACTAGGTCTTTTAGCACTGTTCTCCTTCTACCTTTATTGGTGATGACAGCTGTTGTCAGGTACCTCAATATGTGTGGACACATTGTCTGTATCGCATTCAAATACCTACAAATATTATTGTGAATTTGACTCATTATTTTATAAACCATTAACATGATGGAAAAAATTGGAAAAAATGTTATAATTCTAAATTGGAAAATTGGAAGTGTCCTTTCATCATTTGTAAAATTGATTATGATTATAGTGAATGATCACAATGCAGTCCAAGAAACATTTATGATTTTGTATACACCTCTTACACCCAAATATTTTCTGCTGAGAACCAGCAATGTTGATCATGTTAAACTTTACAATGACAGTTACAGACCAGTAAACTACTAGTATCTAGACATCTGGTATTAAACCAGCAGCAGACAGACTTTTGAAAACATTGTCACAATTACTCACAAATGTTTTTCACTCCATTAAATTTTTACAATGTCATTAATTGTGATTTTTCCTATTTTTACCTTTATCTTTTCTTTTTAAGTCATCTGCTGTATGTGGGAAAGTTTGTTTAAAAACCATAATCTCATGTTTGTTTCAACTGTTGATGTTAACAAGCATGCTCGATTATTTGGCCATTTGATACTATGGTCAACAGTTGTTACTGAGATAGTGGCTTGATAGTATAGAACTATAAATTAAGTTGGATAAGTCTTTGTTTGAATAGCATCTGCTGTTTGTGAGCAAGGCCTTGCATGCAAAACTTTACTCCAAATTTCTAATTTCAACAAGAGCCATAATTCATAATAAATTCAGTCAGGAGTTACCTAACCTGATTGTTTGATACCTTTAAAGACTATATTGAAGTTTTAAATCAATCCCTGAGTGGTTACTGGGATATGTGCATGATAGTACCATGCATGCAAAACATTAACCAAATTTTCAAAGTTAAGCAAGGGCCATAATTTGTACTAAATTCATACAAGAGCTATCTAACTTGACTGTCTGACACCTCTAAAGACATGAATGAAGTTTCAAGTCAATATCATTTGTGGTTACTAAGATATATCCATGAAAGTACCTTGCATGCAAAACTTTAACCAGAATTTCTAAGTAAAAAAGGGTCCATAATTTGCATTATATACTGGAAAGAGTTATCAAACTTGATTGTTTATATAGGTGTGATGGTTTGGAAGGGTTGTATAAAGTCTCAATGCAATGCATCAAGTACAGTCAAACTTGCGATCAGCAGCCACCCAAGGGACATGATGAAACTGGCTGCTTAAGACAGGTGGCTGCTTATCACAAGTTTCATGACTTGGTCGGATTTGTTCAAGTCAGTTGACATAATATTACATATGTAACTGTTAGGAATAGTCATTACATTACAAATAGTAAATTGTCTTTATAAACTTGTATTTAAACATTGTTATGAAGATTTGTAGCTTTTTTTTATCAAATATTTCATTGTGCTATCTATTATTTAGTTTAAACCGACGTTTACAACTAACTTGACTATCAAATATCTTTTTACTTCACTTTGAAATTCGCCGAATAACATATCCGGAAAAAATAGCGTCCGGATCTACGTCTACTTCTTGCAGAAAGTTTTACTCGATAATCTTTAGATTTAAAATGGAAATGGCAATATAAATTGACTTGGGGCTTCAAGTGGACATTAACTTTCGTTTTTACATATACATGTACTGTCTTTCGGTCTAAATCGCTCATAAATGTCTTTTTCAATTTATCAATTTTGCCCGACATCGTAAACAGAAAATAAACCAAAATCGCAACTTCTTGTTGATGAATCATACAACTATCATTCGGCACACGTCGGCTGTTTTCGGTAACCTAGATCTAACATGTAAACAGATTACGCGTATGAAAAAACCCGATAATATGATTGTCACAGTATGCTTTATTACCTGTATGTATTAAACACCGATCATTTAACACCTTGCAAATCCAAGTCGTGTGTTGGTTGATTGACCGTTGAACACAATAAGATTACAGTTAATCTCGACCAATTAGTGTGGCCGCTGGCCGCGGTTCAAAGGGGACCGCTGATCAAGGCAGTTTATAGAGTATAATTGGTTGGGAGGGATTTAAAGTGACCGTTTAACGCCGGTGACCGCTGATCGCATGTGACCGCTTACACAAGTTTGACTGTAGTTACTAGGATATAGACTCTTAATGTCGTTGCACGCAAAACTTTAACCAGAATTTTTAAGTAAAAAAAGGGAAATAACTCAAAGTAAATGCAGGATAGAGTTATCCAACTTGATAATCTACATAGGTGTGTTAGTTGGGAAGTAAAAGTTTCAATGCAATGCATTAAGATAATACAGAGATGAGAAATGGACTTTTAATGTAGTTGCATGCAAAACTTTAACCAGAATTTCTAATATTCGAACTTGACCTAGATATAATTCAGACAAACATTCTGACCCAATTTCAAGCTGCTGAAGCAAAAAATGAGGCATCCAAAGTGTTAACAAAATTTTCCTTCAATTTGGCCTAGTGACGTAGTTTTTGACCCGGCATGACCTATATTCGAACTTGGCCTAGATATCATTCAGCTCAACATTCTGAACAAATTTCAAGTCGATGAAGCAAAACATGCAGCTTCTACAGAGTTAACAAGATTTTCCCTCAATTTGGCCTAGTGACCTAGTTTCTGACCCATATTTGAACTTGGCCTAGATATTTTTAAGACAAACATTCTGACAAAATTTCAAACTGCTTAAGCAAAAATTGCGGCATCTGGAGTGTTAACAAGATTTTCCTTCAATTTGACCTAGTGACCTACTTTTTGACCCGACATGACCCATGTTCGAACTTGACCTACATATCATCAAGACAAACATTCTGATAAAGTTTCAACATGATCAAGTTGAAAATGTGGCCTCCAGAGTGTTAACAAGATTTCCCTTCAATTCGACCTATTGACCTACTTTTTGACCTCATATGGCCCAGTTTCGAACTTGTCCAAGATTTTATGGAGATGAACGTTCTGATAAACTTTCATGAAGATTGGATGCAAAATGTAGCCCGTAGAGTGTTAACAAGCTCAAATGTTGACGACGCACGCCGGCCGGACGCCGGACAAAATATGATCACAATAGCTCACCTTGCACTTCGTGCATAGGTGAGCTAATAAGCCTTGCATGCAAAACTTTAACCAAAGTTGCAACGCCGACGCACAAGTGACTGTAATATCTCTCAAATTCTTTGAATAGTCGAGCTCAAAAGGAAAGGGGTTTATCTTTGTTGAAATATTTAAATGGAAAACTTACAACTGTTGATATAAAAACATATCAATGATGAGGTCACGACCTTTTGGATGGTTAAAAAATACAAACAAACTCCAGTGAATCAACCAGGTTCTCTGTTGTAGGGAAAGCAACGCACTTCCAAAGGTCTGAAATTGTGTAAAGAGTAAATGTTCATTAAAACTATAACTTGACACATTTTGTAAAATAACAATTCTGAAAACTGACTATGCATAACTCATTAACTGTACATGGAATTCTGTCTAACCAATGGATAAAACAAAGTTCTTGAATCTGAAACCAGTGAAGATCCAGATCTGTCAAGCTCTCCAGAGACTGATCACAAATTTCTCCGTTTATCCAGCCATTCACTCATTTTAAATAATTGATCAAGTAAGCATGTTAATCTGCATGTTAATCTGCACTGTAAATTCTAACTGTGTTCCCAATATATTTGGAATTGTCTGCTTAAAAAAATATTAAGAGGCAATACCCGCATGTCTGGACATTGGAAGATTTTTTTAATATAGATTTAAAAAAAAAAAGAAATAACCAATTTTAATATTTTTCTATAAGAAGATTTTTAAGTACAAGTGTAATAGCCAGTACTGAATTAACACCATTGTGGGAAAAAGAAAAATTGTTCCCAAGACAATTTCTCTTTTCCAAAGTTTTCCTTCAGGAGTGTTAAACCGTACTCATGTATAGCTAACTTTGTGTAATAAATATACCAGCTTTGTAAAGTGTTTAATATTAAAGTATCAGGGCCCGCGCTTTCGTTCGCCACTTTCACCAAATGCGAAAATGTCTCTGATTTGCGAAAACAAGTGACGAAAGGGTTTTCTTAACTGGTTGGTATCGATTTGCGACATACAGTGATGGGTTCGGTTAATCTCAATATAAAACACTTCCATTTCATACAATGACGGGAACCAGTGACCACATTACAACTTTTTAACGACACTCAATTGTTATTTTGAGTTTGTGTATTTTACACTTATTATTTTGCTGTTTATCGCTAAAAAGCCATTTAATCCAATTGACCAACAGCTCTTAAGCGATATTGATACATAAAAGGCCATAATTATGTTAATTGTCAATTAAAGCTCCCTTTATATATATCGACAAACTTTTTGAATTTGGGTTCAGTGTTCAATAAAGCCTTGCTATACAGGAGGCCATTTGGGCCCACATACTTTGTAAGAGGGGGGCAATTTAAAACAAAAAATGAGGGCCACAAGTTTAACATGAGAAAAATCTACCACATTGCTTTGTTTGGATTTTTTTTTTATCCGTTGAAAAATAATCGGAAATACGTTTCATGATAACAGAAATCCGAAAATTATCTTAGTGAAATACGGGTTACTTTTCTTGTCGTACATGTGCTAAACGATACTGTAAAATGATAGGTAAGCAGCCAGTGCGCGTTGTTTTTAAGCCAATGAGTACACAGTAATTTATTAATTGCGATAGTTCAGCACACATTTAAGTCAGTGCGAGGGTCTATTAATAGATTCTGGATGTTCCGTAATTTGCAAATGGCTAGGACGGTAAACAAACTCAGAGAAGATACAAACTTGTAAACTAAACTGAACTATAAATTTATGAAATTGGGTTTTAATTACACATCACTTGTGTTTTCAACTCGACGATCGACACAGGCCTTTTATGATTGAATGATGATAGTTTGATTTTATTTGTTCTTATTTGTTTCTTTACCCCTGAAAGTTAAATGGCGAAAATGGTGGCGAAAGGAAAATTCAACCCAGAGCAGGCCCTAAGTATATCAAAATAAGATGAACAAGATGGTCCTATATTGCTCACAAAAGATCTCTTATTGTTCTGGAGTAAGAAGGAAAATAAGCAGTTAAATGTTATCTATTTTTAAACTATATCAGCCATCTTATGCAGTGAAGCTGATATCTCAGCAGGTGAAAACATTTCAATGACTACATGTGAATATTTAAAAAACATACATACGTTGTTTTCTATAACCTCTTTTAATCTGTTTAGATCTTCCAATGCGGTTTCCCAATTCTGCATAAGGATTTCTGATGCCAGTTTTCCCCAGAGTGCATTAAGAAAGTTTCTATCATTAGGGGGTAACTGAAAGATAAAAAAAAATGTAACTAAATATAGTTTCTTTTATTCTTTTTACCATTGGCATGGACAACATCTAATCCTTTCCAATAAAAAGGCACTCACTGATGCCTCTACAGCAGTTGACTTTTGAAATTGTTGCGACAAAAGGTGAAATTACTCTAATAATAAAACTCTCAACAATGAAGGTATCTTTTTTAATTGTTGGCCAAGCTGTCAGTCATCTGCTGCAGATTTGATGTTTTTGGGAAATGGCTAAAGAAAGCTGAATAATGTTTAAACTCATCATTATCAGTGTGGGTTAGATAGAAAGAATAATAGACGGATAAAAATACATATGAAATATCATACCAGAATCCTAACGAAATACAGGTATTCCGCTGCTGCAGAGTAATTACCACACTCATACTGGAATTTGGCATAGTTGTATAAAGTGTCCACCATTTCTGCTTTAAACTGAAATAGAGAATCATGTAATTATAATAGAGACATTCATGTACATTCAACAATTTCTATTTTAACACATCTTTTGATACCTGAAAAACTCAGTTTGATATCTCTAGTTATTGCTGGTTAATATGTGGTGAACAAAATGAAGGTCATCAAGTCAGGGATTTCTGTCCATCTCAAATAATCTTTTTTTTTTATATTTCTTATGATAGTTTTAAAGCACTATTTACCCCATGTTCTTTGTAGAGGTACTCAGACAGCTGCCTTCCATCTCTGCAAAAAACAACAACAGAATATATCATTTAAATGTAGATATTAGTACTAGTAGATATATATATTGGTTGTTAGTTGTAGCTATTCCATGATTAAGCTAGATATACTTTTAAAATTCAATATTTAATTGAGGGCTATTCCAGTAAAACATATGTCCCACCCCAGGAAGGCACTTTCAAAATTGACCAACCCCCTTCAGAAGTTTATTTGACTAGAAAAGAACCCCCTTTAGAATATTTTCTGAGCAAATTCGGACCCCCTTCAGAAGTTTATATTTTTTGTTGCAAATTTCAAACCTCAATAGCAGTTTTGTCGGACTTCTGATTAGGACTTACTATAAGTGTATTCATGGTCCAACAGTAAGTTTCTGCTCTTGCATCGTAAGTAAAGATGTTGATTCTGAGTCTGACAGGAATTAAAATACACATGAATTTGTATTGAGGTTTAAGACTGATTTTCAACATCTTTGGTCATTTAAAGGCGGTCAGTTATCCATACCCTCTGTTCCTGGAAGACCCAGTACTAAGCCAAACCCAAACAACTGACAGTTTCCTCATATAAATCAGAGGCGGAGGCCTCGAACTCGGAACCTTCAGGTTACTAACCTAGCATATTACCAACCACGCCACAAAGGCCTTCATTAAGATATTTCAAATTAAATTTGAACAAGAAAATGTGTCCATGGAACACAGATGCCCCAGTCGACAGTCAGATGAACAAATGTAGGGTCACAAATAGCTTTATTCAACAATTAAACAAAATAACTTTTTTCCGATTTTCAGTACCATACCGTTTTGATCGTATCTCGAAAATTTGTCTTCAAACGAATTCTGTACACTACGTTTGAGAAATATATTATGTGGTTAAAACAAAACGGTTTTTCTTCATCGGACAGTCTGTCTGTCACAGTGATTCAGATTGCAACTCAGTCTTTTATTTGAAAATAGATCAGACACTTTCGGAGGAGAAGATTTTTTAAGGTCCACTATATCCATATAAGGCAAAATAGCTCCGCTCCCTGGAGGCCATTTTTTTTATGACCAATCAAAATGGCTTCAAGATATCTGATGGAGGGTCACCCAAGGAACATTTCTACAAAATTATTAAACAAGAGTACCGCGGTACATAATACGCCCGTCAGGAACTTCTTTACAAATATTCTAAGTCCAAAAAGGGGCATAACTCATTCAAAAATTGACGAAATCCCAGGAAATATGTACTTGATCTGTGACACATCACTACAAAGCCTTATACAAAATTTCAGCTCAATAGCTCAAAGTATGTAGGAAAAAAGTGTGGTAAACCCGAACGGACGGAGGGAGGGACATATATGACCATACCATAATACGTACCGTTTTTAAGAAACGGTCGTATAAAAATCGGCCTGACACCTTTGGAGGAGAAGATTTTTAAAGTTTTCACTATAGCCATATAAGTCAAATTAGAGTTAAATGATAGAGGGTCACCCAAGGAACATTTCTACATAATAATTTGAAAATCGGCCAGACATTTTTGGAGAAGAAGATTTTTTAAGTTTTCACCTTAGTCATATAAGTCAAAATAGCCCCGCCCCCCTGGTGGCCATGTTTTTGACCAATCAACACAGCTTCAAGGAATCTGATAGAGGGTCACCCAAGGAACATTTCTAAAAAATGATTTAAAAATCTGTCAACCAGTTTGGCAGAAGAAGAATTTTGAAGTTTTTTTCATTTCGTTGCCATGGAAACCAGAATTCTGCATGGATCCCAAAAATTTGAAGGAATTTTGGTGAGGCCATTGGGAGGATGCTTTCTGTGAAGTTTCAGCCCAATTGACCCACTGGTTACTGAGGATAAAAAAGTTGCCGGACAAAAGGCGATCACAATAACTCGCCTTGAGCAAAGCTCAGGTGAGCTAAAAATTCAAACCCAGAAAGGCCACTTTTAGATGCGCTTTCCAAACTTACACTTACTGATGAACACCTATTAAAAATCTGCAGCAATATTGAAAACCTTTTAGAATTACAGTTAATATACTAACAGGTTAAGAAAACATTGTGGCAAAAGGAGAAATGAGCAATTTATTCTTTTCCACAATGTTTTCAAAAGTCTTCTTCAGGTGACTGTCTAGCTTGTATTTTAAACTTATTTAGTGTTAAGCTGGAGTGAATTATTGTAATTTTCACTTTAAACTAAATTTAAACATAAGTAAAGAGGGAAGAGAAAAAATCATCTAATTGACTGTGGTTTCAGAGGAAAATGAAGCATTTCCACTATGTGACAGGTGATATACCTGGACAGTCTAAAATGTTTAAAAATTCAAGTAGGCTTGTATATTTATGATGTGGGGGATTCTCTTCTTTTTTTTAGACCAAAAAAGTTTTGAGTGTCTTGTAAATTATGGCCTTTTCATTTTCGATGCTGGCCTTTATCACAACTTGTTCAAAGTTTGGCAGCAGATTTGCACAAATCACAGAGGCCTTATGGTTTTTGCTGTCTGCGTGCCTCTTTAATGTACTGGTCCGAAAATAGGAAGTCCCGTCTGTCAATGCATTTTTTATATGTTGTGTGCACAAATTGTAGCCGTTTTTCTGCATTGAAATATGCTCAGCCAGAAATTTTGAAACGCTCTAGACGATTTGACAGGCAAATCAGGTACAGTACTTATTGAGGAGTTGGGCATTTAATTGTTCTTAATCGGCTGAATTTTGATTATTTTTTCCGTTTTAATGCTTGTCGACGCGTTATCTTTCCGAAAAAAAAAGCGATTGTCGAAAATGTTTTCGTTCCGACATTTTGAAAGGGTTTAATCCGGGTTCTTAAAAGAGGCCCTACGATTGGCTGATATTTAATGAGCCAGCCAATGAAATCAAGTTTTACATCAATGATCATTAGACGCTTTACATGTAGTATACTTTAATGCATTGTAACTGCTATGAAGCGCGTACGTAACTCGACAAAACGCTTTTTGTTTATTATGAATCAAAATGCGTCTACTGCACATGATATTTTTCAGTTGGCTTCGCGGAGATTAACTCTAGCGATGTCATATTTCCGATGCCCGACGCCAATCTGATTCTGAATCTCTGCAGTCAATATAAATGAGCAGATACGGACAGAGGCAAAAAAGAAAATGATGCCCCCCTTTAGAAGCGAAATTGGACTTTTCACCACCCCCTACAGTAGCAAATTAAGAAAAAGACCTTCCCCCTACAGAATTTTTTTATTTTGCCGTCCTGGGGTGGGACATATGTTCAACTGGAATAGCCCTGATTATAATCAGGCCACATATCAAATTATAGTGGGATGTTTGTTTGCATGCAGACCATTTCCTTCAATCTTGTCCACTATTTAATTTGGAATCCATTACTATTTTCTATTAAGACAGTTCTAGTAATACCTGAAGGGGTTAAATAAGAATATGTCATCGGAGGCATTTTATTCAGCTTTGATAACTTATTGTTGTTATTTTTTACTGCCTTTCAGTAGCCTTACAAACATGAAATGCTGCTAGAATTAATCAAACTTAATTCAATTTCTTGGGCAAGTTGGCACAACAATGCCCTCATTACTGTACATAAATTTGCTGTCATTGATTTGTAAGTTAACCGTAGGTTTGAAAGTATTTGCCTACCTTGAACTTTGCATTTGTCTCATGACCTCAGGATCTTCAAAAATCTTTGTAATAAGCTCTGTTTCTGCCTGTAATGATTTCAGCTGCATCACAACATTGGTTCTCTTTGACCACAAAGCTGGATGAAAACAAATATTAAAAGTACAATAAATATAAACTCAAAACACATTGAATTCACCTACATTTTTGAATTTGTCAGAATGTCCTAGATATCAAAAAAAGGCAGCAGTCTGTATAACATGATTTAAATATCATATTACACCAGTCTGCGAAATAAGCAGTGGTCCTTAGTCCCTGGCCAGTAACTTATGGTTTGGACCAGTTAAACATTTCCTTTGGTCAGTGAAATTTAACATGTAATATATAACATTAATAACAATTTACATATCTTCTCCTCCTTGTCTAGGTGTCTGGAACAGCTAGGAGAAGGGAAACATAGTGAATATAGTTTCGGAGAAAAAATAGACAATAACCAAGATATACTCACATCTAATTGTTTTTAATATGAATTTAAAAAGAAGCATAACCAAATCCAATTATGGCAATAGGAAATTCTATCATATACAACTTACAGGGGTTTAAATGAAAATCTTTGCCTTTAGTCAGTCAAGTTTATGTTAAGTCAATAAATAAATAAAGCCATTCGATGATGGCCAGAATAAATTAAATAGATCCAAGGTGGAGACACAAACAATGTATGCAGTGTCATAATTGATTATGATAAGTATGCAAGGTTTTCAAAATTAACCGATTGCCGATCAAAATCATCTGTTAAAATCAGACTGATCGGTTACTTCAATCAGTCATCATGATCCTAGTGATTAGCCAAAGCAGTGATCAATGTAAAAGCAAAGTTTAATCCAGGCTATGTGTACATAAAGGGCATTATTCACAGGGGTAGAAACTAACTTACAGGGACAGGTGGTCCATAGGACCAGTCACTTCCAAGGGCAACAGGTCCTACATGACTTCAACAGGTCCTACATGTAACATCCGTTTCACAAAATTTACAAAAAAAAAAAATATATAAAAACCGAAACGATGTACTGCTTGATGTTAACAGGGACAATATATACACGGTCCCTGATGTTAACCAACACCACAAGCAGTTAAAATCCAAGCAATAATAAGCAAGAGAGGAAAATATGTGTCTAGTATATATTTAAAATAGCTACATACTAAGGTTAGAATAAAAATGTTAACCAGGATGCGGAACATAAGCAGGTTAAATGCAAGCAATAATAAGTAAGAAAATGTGTCTATATATTTAAAATAGCTACATACTAGTCTAGGTTAGAATAAAAATGTTACTACAATCATTTTCTAATATCAACTTTTTAACATATTGTCACTGATAAAAGGCTGTTTCTTTCAACAAGTTCAAAACAATGTGTGTAGCTCAACTAAATGATTAATACATGTATGTATATTTCTTCTCCATGTGTCTTTATTCCATTGGTACCCGTGTTTTTCATTCAAAAGTATGTCTATAAATTAAAATGTTGTTAATATTTTTATTTTCTTGGATGTAATATGATAGTCTTTGACATAACAGACAACTTGCGTGATTTTCTAGTTAACCACAGTTAAAACATTTCTAAATATCAAAGGACAGATTTGAAAACATGCCAAAATAATACTTAAATGTTAATATACAGTTGAAAATAATCTGTTTAATAGAAAACGTTCTCAAAATGAGTCTTTTTAGTTATTTTCCTATATATATTAAATATTGAAAGTATTGTACATGGGTACCATTGTACATGTATCCCTGCATAGTTATCTAAATTCCGTTCTATTGTGAACATTTCTACTGTTAAATTCATGGCGCTGAAAATCTCCCCCTTCAAACCCCAATCCCCCACTTTGAGATTATGAAACTCCCCCTTGAGGATGAGAAAAGGTTGGTAAGCATGTGTTAGCTAGGAATAACCCATTACCAAATGACAAATTTCAGACTTTCAATATGACAGAATCTGCAGACGACAAATAAAAAATCAATACATGTTAATTTGAAATCTCTAAAGTCTTGTATAGGGTAGAAAACATTGTGTAAAATAGAGAAATTTCTCATTTCAATTCCCTTTGCTCTATCTAACTGACACGAAGATGTGAAGTCTGTGTAGGGCCTACCAAGGCCTAAATTAAAATTACGTTTGTTTGCCCTTTAACGACCGACCCAAAGTAATCGCACCGACCCAAATTAATTTTATTGCAAAAAGTGTTGGAAGATTTTTTTTATTTTGCTCTATTGTTTTCCTTTCGTATGGTAAGAAAGAATGAAAGATAAACATGGATGTGTAGACCTTTCTATAAATAACTCACTCAAATACTGTTACTAGTATGTTGAACACGTGATCAGTGTGTATTTGTTGCTTCGCTAATTTGTAATCTCGCGAGACAGTTAAAAGGAGAGATTCATCCAATGGAATCGCTTTCTACTTGAAGAAATAACACCACGTGATATTTTTGCAGGCAAACAGATCACGTGATTTTTTTTCGCGCGCTTTCTCGAAGCTGTCGTATTCATCTCCTTATTTGGAAATCTATTACACAGGAAAGAATTTCTCATATATGCACCATGCGATACATTTTTACATTGTTCGAATTTAAGCTTGCATACTCAAAAATGACCTCCAAAAATAACATCTGTGCGTCCGTATATGGACACAATGTCGGTATTAAATCGAAGTCCATTCTATAATCTCGGTTTTCCAAAAATCTATATATAACTTGGTCCTAATCCTGCACCAAAACATGCGAACAAAATCCGACGCTTCCAGGGTCGAATCTGGTGTACGTAATGTTTGTCACACCAAAATACACATATGGGACAACATTTGACCATTCATCTATCGTATAAAGTAAACACAAACGGTCTTACTCACGTTTTTATGTGTTTTTAATCCACCTAGCTCTTAGAGGCCTGACGTTTAATAACTCACAATGTGGTCGATTTGAACTGAGGAAAACCGAATACGGTATTGTGGGTATTGTCATTAAAGTACACCAAAATGGATATTTAACGAAATAGTTATATATCTTATTCAAACAAGTTTGGGCGATATTTCGTTTATTTATTTACCGATTTTGTCTAGTTTATTTAACCGAAAAATAAATTTGTCGCCGTTGTGAATTGAATTTTGATAGATTAAAGTGGTAAAGAGGTAAGCTGCGAATTTCGACTAGAATTTACGCCGGTCAAACGGACAGGCAAGCTGCAATGCTTAGCAGGTCCGCCGCAAAAACGGACGGTCTCGGACCGGCGGACTTGAGTTAATTTCTAACCCTGAAATTTCATCACTGAAAAATAAAACTATCTTTCCCTCTGTCTCTTTCTATGTGCAAGGGTATATAACAATTGGATTCTTACATATTGAAAATACCTAAATAGCATAACAATGAGGTTTAACCCTTTTCTACCTGCATATGCAGCCTTTTGAAGAAATCTATTTTATTGCATAATTATACTTTCATTTAAAAGTTGTCTGCTACAGATTTGTTGTATGTGAGCAAGGATTAAAGAGACTTACTTTGTGGAACATCCTGATCAGGATAAAGAGTTTTGTGGACATCCATGGCAAAATCTACCATGTTTGTATTACTGAGTAAGTCAAGCTTCCCTTTCAGCATTTCTTTTTCATCATAGAGCTAGAATTAGAGAAAAACAATATATACATTTACTGAATAGATTCATAAATAATTAACCTTTGTTTTTGTAGAACACTCACTGGCTTGCAGGAAAGCACAACAGATTTTAATACTTATGTTCAGCTTCTTTTCAAGCAACACTTTCAAATGCTTTAAAAATAATTTACTGAGACGGGGGCTTCGTCATATTGTCTTTTTGGCAATAAGTTTACAAAATTATTTTTAACTCATTTTCTTTTTTCTATTGCAAAATTAAGTGTTCTTTGGGCAGTGATTAATGATGTTTTTACACCAAAATTTTCAAATTCAATAGATTACTATTAGAGCCTCTGAAATCCAAAAGTCACTGACCCTCGAACCAAAATCATTTGTTCAAGAGTCAATGGGAAAGTCATTAATTAATAGTGGGTATGGAATACAGGGCTGTACAAATCCCATAGCCCGACGTCCGGCTGTTTCCAAAAAGAAACTTTCAATTATTCTTCGAATTTAGCACCATTGTCGTCCGACAGCGGTTCTGGCAAGATGATTAATCATTTAGATTTCAATTGCAAAATTTCTAAAAAATAAATTAATTTGTAAATAATATCAACAGTTCATTTGTTTCAAGATGATTCAAGCAAATAATAATGTTGTCAATGTTGGGATTAAAATTAAGAACTAGTTGCAATATTTATGAAAAAGAACACTCCCTCAATTCAGGGCCCGCGCTGTCGTTCGCCACTTTCGCCAAATGCGAAGATTATTTTAAAGTGGCTAAGTTATTTCATGAGTGGCGAATGTAAGTGGCGAAAGGTTTTTATCATCAACATTTACCTGATTTGGATATCAGTTTACGACATACAGTGACTGTTTCCGTTAATCTAAGATAATGCACTGCCATTTGATTCAATGTCGGGAACCAGTGACCACTTTACGACATTTTTACGACACCCGTTTTTATCATTTTGACAGCTTGTGTATTTCACACTTGTGTTATTGTTGTGAAGTGTTAATTCAGCCTTTTAATCCGACTGACCAACAACTCTTGAGCGATATTGATACATTAAAGGCCGTACATATGATAATTGGCAATTATAGATGCATTAAATATATCAACACGCTTTTTGTAGCAAGTTTCGACGATCAACGTAGGCCTTTCATGATTTAATGACAATGTAAGTTTGTCATTTTTGATTGGGAAAAATCTATTTAATTATTGGCGAAAATGAATGGCTCCTAAAAATTAAAAGTGGCTCCTAAAATTTAAAAGTGGCGAACTTTATTTCAATGTGGCGAAAGTGGTGGCGAAAGAAAAATTCAACCCAGAGCAGGCCCTGCTCAATTACTGACTAAAATGCATACTTTCAGTCTGTTTTCTGAAAATTTATAAAGATTAAGGAGTCATTGGCTATTTTGGCTACAGCTATCGCAAACATAGGACTTGACTCTGGATAATTTCGTTTCATTTACTTATCCGAAATGTTCTACTGTCCGAAAACTAATTCACTCAGCTGGGTCAATATGTCAATATTTCCTCGTTATTCGACTAAGTTATTTCCAAAAGTTAGATAAAAAAAATATATACGATCGTTAAGAAAATAGTTTATAGAATGTACCTCTTTCACTGAAAGAAATTCTAACAGAGGAAATACGAGATGCCGGTCCAAATATTGGCCCATCCGCGTGGTGAGATCAAACTCCGCCATTTTGAAAGTGTCAAGAAACTGACGAAAAGGAATACAATGATTTGGAAGGAGCAAGATGTACACGAAAGGAAAAGAAAGGAAGCAAACGAATTGATAAGGGTTGAACGCCGTTTTCAACCATTTTTCATTTATGTAACATCGGCCAGTTCAACTACTCATGGCTTTCCCACACCAGTACTCCAAACAACAGAGTTTCTAGCAACTTGCTTCTTTTCCACATAGACTGTTAGAAGAATGCCGCTTGTCACATAGACTATGCCTAAACGACGCAAAAAATGTTGGCCTAGCTGGGTTCGAAATCACAACCCCTGCATTGACAGCCCACTTTGTTACTGACTGAACTATCGGGCATGTGGAATAATGAAGAAGAAGAAGAAGAGGAGAAGGAGAAGAAGAAAAAGAAGAAGAAAAAGAAGAAGAAGAAGAAGAAGAAGAAGAAGAAGAAGAAGAAGAAGAAGAAGAAGAAGAAGAAGAAGAAGAAGAAGAAGAAGGAGAATATAGTCCCTCATTACATTAGGGGTTTTCATTGCTAACCACATTATCTCACAGGCTCGTTTCTTCTGAGCCGATGCAGATCGACTTAACACCTTTGAATTTCGTGAATTTGACATTTGCATGTCCCGTAAATGTGGAAAGATTGACCATACAGGCTCGTTTAAGCCTGTGCTTAGTGCCTGAATGCTGGAAATCTCCGAAAACCCACCTAAATGTAAAACAAGTTTTACCAATGTACATGTCGTCACTAGTCCAGATGATTGAAATGCACTATAAGTAATTATTGGCGTTTCTTGCATCATAAAACTTCCTTACCTGAATGATTGCAATTGCAGTCAACATAAGGAGTATTATGTGATGCTCTTGAATTGAGAACACTGCTAATGACACAGCATGGCACATACAATCACCGTCTCCTATGACTGACAGTAGGATATCAGAGTCTGTTTTAGGACGGGGAAATTATTGATAGTGCAGCGATTTTCCCGTCAGCTGATATCGGTCGTTTTTTAGACAAACCCGCAACGTAAGACTGTAAACGTTTCACCTATGACTATGGCTGGGTAGTCAAATAAATACGCGGTGCTTTTTCGAGTCAAAAGCAATGTTCAGTCTGTAAATATATTGCAAAGGTGCTGAAAGTGTGAAATTGAAACTGATCTATCTAGCCCAATGGGTTAATAAGTATCTAAACAAACATGTCACAGCGCAAGTGATAAGTAAGGCCAATTAATTTACTAATAAATTAATCCTTTCCCGCACATAATGAGATTTCACCGTTGATCACAATGCTTGCAACTTTGTTTGATTATCAGACGAGCATTTTCGCAGATATTATTAAAGTAGATTTTGTCATAATAGTCGCGTATTGTCGTTATTTGTACCAAAACCTGTAATACAAATTTAAAAATTGGATTGCTTGAATTATGTAAATAGTCTTTTCCTTGTTTAAATATCTATATTTAACAATTTTGTGTCAAGTTTGTCTTATTTTTTTGTTTGTTTTTATTTATATGTTAAAAATAGCTTGTGCTTATTTGAAGTTGTTCAATATGACAAATGTAATACGGGTAAACAAATCGACGGCGAAGCCGGCGATGTTTCCCGTCAATACGTAATGTGTATGAACTTTGCAAATATTTGCTATACCGTCTTTCCAAAAATTGTGTCCAGAGCGAACTTTTCGATGCAGTGATGCAGTCACGATACTCGTACGTTTTCATTGGATGAAAAGAAAATATCGAAAACCTTCTAGAGGAAATAATTAAATATGATAATACGTACACGATAAAGGAACGAGCACAAGTTATTATTTTATGTGTGATCATTTGCGTGTAATAACACTCGTCGTCTATTTCTAAAACGAGTTCACAAACAACTTGTAAGGTTTTTTTGACTTTCCGGAAGTTATAAATCCAAATTCCTGTAATATGATGTCATTCTATTAGTGGTGCAGAGGTAGAGCGTCGGCCTCTTGTATCAAAGGTCCCTGGTTCGAGTCCCGTGATGAGCGGGTCCTGACTTTGGGATTTTTTCACACAAACGGCGTGAGTAATGGTTAAGTCTCCAGGAAGCAGACGTCGAGCGTGATTAATACAATTTTCACAATAAATAAGTTTAAACTAAATGAACCAAAAGGAAAACGACAGAAATTATAGGAAACGTTAGTTTGACTTGTCACAAATGTAGTTCCGTGAATTATGGAATCGTTTTATCTGAAGTACTTTATGAAGGGCAAGTGGATTATTTGTTGTATCTGTCATCATAATTTCATGAATGTTAAAACTTGACTATATTTTAAAGTTAAATATAAGCTTAACCTGATGATGATTTTTATTTTCGTTGCTAAGGTCGGTAGGACTCGTAATTGACGTAAATAACTGATCGTGCTGCAAGAAAGGGGCTAACTGCAGTTCGCGGGGAATTATTCACCGATCACAACATATACTAAATGTTTACCCGAAATAGGTAGCACCTATACTCATATTATTAGACATATATATATATATGCATAACCTTTTAGCTATTTCAATTAGTTTCCTTTAGGCATTATTTCCCAACGGGAGAAGTATCGCTCTTTATAAATTTAAGATTTATGATGGTATGAATGTACATATGCTGACTTAGTCTCTTATAATTTTGTCTTGGCTTTGTACAATTATTTATAAACTGTATTATTTATCCTGTTTTATGCTGGTAAACAAATCGACAGCGATGCCGGCGATTTTTCCCCGTTAATAGGTAATGTGTATGAACTTTGCTATACCTTCTATGCAAAAAATGTGTCCAGAGTGGATTTTTCCATGCAGTCACGATACTCCTACGTTTTGATTGGATGAAAAGAAAATATCGAAATAAAAAATACTTCATTAGAAAATCATTAAATATGATAATACGTATTCAATAAAGGAACGAACACAAGTAACTTGATATGTGGTAGTTTGCTTGTAATAACACTCGTCGTTTATTTTTAAAATGAGGCCAAATAAAAACTGATAAGGTTTTACTGTCTAACCGGATGTTACAAATCCAAATTTCTATAATGTGACGTCATTCTATTATCGTAACGCAAATTATGAATAAATACCCATAAGAAAACGACAGAAATGATAGAAAAGGATAGTTTGATACCTCACCAATGTATTGGAAGTACTTCATGAAGTTGAATATATGCTGAAACAGATGATGATTTTTAGTTTATTTGCTTAGACAGTAGGACTCGTAAATATCTTACAATCAAATCACTGATAGTGCTGCAAGCAAGGGGCTAACTGAAGATCATGGACAATGATTTAATGAATACAAAATGTAATACATTTTTATCCGAAATAGGTACCACCTATAGTTATATTATCATGTAACATACGAGGGAGTCATTGGAAAACGGCTCTTATATCTATATTATGGTAGAGATATTGCTTGAACTTAATATAAATACTTTTTGATTTAATTCAAATGTGATCATATAATGTCATTTTCATTACGCACGTTAAAATAAAGTTATCGTAACTATGGTAACGTCATTTAACAAATACCGGCCCAACACATTTTGACGTCGACATCAACGTATCCGTGCATGATAACTGCTCTTTGAAATTCATTCAGTGCTTTTCAGATTACTCCCAATACAATACAATACACTTTATATGTACAGACCATGATTCTAGAAACAGTGCATAAACGATTATTTCTGTATGTTAGATATAGATACATGAGTGCACTACATGGACTGACTGCTGAGGGCGTGAGGTAAGCTTTTTATCTAGCAGTTCTCTGACGGCCGCGACGCATGATGACGTTATGGATATCGGACCAACGCTACGATCGTTATTCTCAAATGTTTTCTCTTCCCTCCTCGAACCTTTATACCACTTGTAGACGGATGTTTTCTCTTCCCTCCTCGAACCGTTAATACCACTTGTAGACGAATGTTTTCTCTTCCCTCCTCGAACCTTTATACCACTTGTAGACGGATGTTTTCTCTTCCCTCCTCGAACCGTTAATACCACTTATAGACGAATGTTTTCTCTTCCCTCCTTGAACCTTTATACCACTTGTAGACGGATGTTTTCTCTTCCCTCCTCGAGCCGTTATACCACTTGTAGACAGACGTTTTCTCTTCCCTCCTCGAACCGTTATACCACTTGTAGACTGATGTTTCTTTCCTCCTCGAGGCGTTATACCACTTGTAGACTGAGTTTTCTCTTCCCTCCTCGAACCGTTAATACCACTTGTAGACGAATATTTTCTCTACCCCTCTCGAACCGTTAATACCACTTGTAGACGGATGTTTTCTCTTCCCTCCTCGAACCGTTAATACCACTTGTAGAGGTTTTTTTCTTCACAATAGGCATTTTTCAACATTTCCATGAGTTTTGCCTTGGAAATTATATTCAGAAACACAGAATCTAATGACCGTTCTTTGTTTTTCACTCATTTTAACAGCTGCTATCATAAAACATACTGGATGTTTATGTTTATGACGTCAGAAATCAAAATAACTCCACCAACATCGTGTCAGCAGATGACGGGAATAATTAACTGTCATTTAATAGTCTTGCCTTAAAATCATATACATTTAGACACACTGAAAATTGGGCCGGGATAACATCGATGACGTTACTTAATTAACAATTTCTCAGAACACAGCTGCCTATTAAATAGGCAATATCGTGATCTACAAAATGGCGCATTTTTAAAGATAAAGATATCGGAGCACTTTTCCGCGAAATTTTTTAACACCCCTCGTATGTACAATGATGATACAGTCATAAGTGTGCTCCATTGATTTACCAATCAACATTCATTCCCCACATACAGAGGCTTTTTGGCGCACCTGCAGCAGACGACTTTAAGTTTTGAAAACATTGTGGCAAAAGGAGAAATAATTGTCCTGTCATTTATGCCGAGTTTCCATGTCTTTATACGCGCACAAAGGACTAAATATTACCTGTTTATTTTGCAGTTGAACTCTAAAACAGAACAACTTTCCCAATTTCCTTCAATTTTAGAATAGCCTAAACTCTACATGAACAATATTTATATTGCAAAATTTGTTACGCAAATAATACATTTCGCATTGAAATTTGTTAATTTAAACCAAAACTCGGACGTCCTTATCTACGGTCATGATCACTCCTTGACAGCGGTCATGATCGAAAATTATTGCATACTTTGATATTGTCCCGTTCACTTTGCATTGAAGAAAGTGGTCATGATTTTTCGATCATGACCGCTGTCAAGGAGTGATCATGACCGTAGATAAGGAGGTGCGAAAATTCTCCAAATATAATGAACATATTAAGCTTAAAAACGCCGGCGCATTTGTCGGTTGGCAAATATTGATGCGGTGTATCACGAGAAAAATCATTTATGAACCTGTCTCTACCTACGGCGGAAATTATAGCCCGAATCGAGCGAGGTGGTAAAACACCGTTGCATACCTTGTCATTATTATTACACTATATATATGGACGTATAGAGGGGCTATTTATAGTAACACGTGTGGGATTCCCCAAATTACCATTACGATCATTTTTATCAAAGCGTATAGACAATATAGAGAGACCTTTTGTGTATTTTAACGAGGTATTGTGTGATTTTCCGCATTTTTTGCTGTAATAGAAATTCGGACGCCTGTGGTCCAACGATGATTTCACAGTACAGGGTCAATAACCTATAATCATGACCACTTTCTTCAATGCAAAGTGAACGGGACAATATGAAAGTATGCAATAAAGCGCTATACATATAGCTTATCGCACTCGATTCTCTTCTCCGTATAAGTAGTCCCAGGTTATCGTGTCAATATAAAATCAAAACATGGCAGAAAGAACATTCGTGGCTACGCTTTGACGAATCGCTACACGCCATGTAGAAGTTTGGAGACGATAAAACTTCGTCTTTTGTCACTCGCTGTACAACTGTTCGTGTTAAAACAGTCAACAGTCATGCAATTAGTATATCACGTGTCTGAAGTAAAAACCGAAAATTGTCCTCTGCTATTACACTGGCAAAACTGACAATTCATGTCAGTCTGCTCTGTGAACAGCCCTGTGACTTTTCTTAACACAAATAAAGTTAAGTTTTGTGTTATTTGAGTTATTATTTCTTATATATTTGAAGATAGTTATCATAAAATATTCGGACAAGTTGTATTTGAGCCTGGGTAAGGAAATGTTCTTGTCCTACTGGGCAAGTAGGTTCAGAAGTTAATGTAGAGGCCTGCATGGGGCGTTTACTTAACAATATATATATTCATTAGATTCATTAAATGTTTTGAAAGAAATGTCGGCTTTTATAATTATACCTAAACAATACATTTCAAATCGCAACATCAGCAGTTTTCATTGTATTCATGTCTGAAATACAATCTTAAATTATGTTGCATTTCTAAATGCCGGTTCACTGTACAAAACAACACATCAAATTAATTAATAATCTATCAGATAAACCAACAAGCAATCAATTGCCGATTAGCAGTTAAGCATGACTGATCATTTTACCAAGCTAATCATTTAAAAACAGGTGTATGCTAAATCATCAATTAACACCTATATACACCGATAATTGAACCAAGGGTCGAACAGTCTTAGCAATCAGGGGTCGAAAAGTCGGAGGGTCGAAAAGTCTGGCAGCCAGAAACGACAACTCTGCGAAGGAGAATGACACATAGCGATTAAAGTTTCGTATCTTTGAGTGCTTTCTGCTTTATTTCTAAAAACGATGATCAATTTGAAGAACAGAATTTATAGAAAAAGAAAATGACAACAACGAGCTGAAAATAGACTGTCTATATTGATCATACAGCTCTAGATAAGTTCGTATATGCGGCTTATAATTTAGTAATTAATATACGACCCAGAAATTGTTGTTTCCAGTGTGACGGAAGAAAATTATTGGTTTTTCTCTCGCGATTTCGTGGTTATTTTTGTTTGTCAGTGAGAATCTGACCTGTCACCTGATGGATAACGTATTAAATGATCCAGCTTCTCAGACTGACAGATCTCAGGGATCCGTAGATATAGAAAGATCGGACCCTGAACAAGCGACACACCCCTCCGAGGACAATGGTAAACATATTATATGTTTACATGAATTACTAACCGATGTAAAGTGATCACGCTAAGGCCTGGTCACGCTAAAAAAATCTTTATTTGACTAAAAATCCTGTATTTAATGTTGTTGGAACTCAAAATAATCGTTATAATGAGACGAAACTTTGTAAAATCAACATAAAGTTGTATTGATTCATACGAGTTATTTTGGATGAAATAATAAGTTTTAAGCCTTTAAAATATCTTGTAATTGCATATCAATATCACACAAAGTGTCAAGTTTAGAATCAAAAGATAAGTAAAATTGTTGACACACAATACTAAGTCTTGCTCATTTTTTAGAAACCCACAGAGTTCTAGATAAAGAGCGTTATGCTTGTTCTAACATCCCAATTTTATCCACTAACCTTATGGTGTGGGTACTCAAAAGAACCGTTTTAACATAGGATTTCGTTCAATAATAAGAGTGATATTGTGAGGAAAAGAGCTGTAAACCCCTCCATAAGTCTGGATCTCTGAACCAGGATGTTAATTAATCTAGCTTTTGCCAGGTAATTTTTCAAAGCTTCAAATAGATTAGCACTCCTACAAAACAATGCCAATACAAATGATTCAACCCTTTCCTACATAAACAACAAATCTGTAGCAGACGACTTTGAAAACATCGTGACAAAAACCTGAAAAATCTCCATAAAAGATAGCCTAATTGTTAAATAAAGTTGAAAACATTGTGGTCAAAGATGACACCTTTGGCCACAATATTTTTTTCAAAAGTCGTCTGCTGCTTTCGCGTCAAAATGCATCTGCAGGTGGGAAGTGGTTTACCCTTTCCTTCATACACTAAATCCGCAGCAGACGACTTTTAAAAACATCTTTGTAAAAAAATCTGTTAATGAATACATGTATATAATTGAAAACATTGTTGCGAAAGGAAAGAAACTGTATTAGGTAAATAGGTACTTATCTTGGGTCATTATGTCTTTTTATTTATCATTTAAGATGAGCCTGAAGAAGCCTTTGAGTGTCCTGTCTGTCTGCAAACAGCAAGTTTTCCTGTACAACTTCCATGTAGACACATTTTCTGCTTTCTGTGTGTGAAAGGTGTTGCCAATCGCAGTAAACGATGTGCCATGTGCAGACAAGAAATACCTGCCGACTTTTTTAATGATCCTAAACTTCTTCACGCTGAAGAAGTTTCTGAGAAATCCAAGACAATATTTGATGACGGTTTTCAGTGGTTTTATGAGGGCAGAAATGGTTGGTGGCAATATGACGAGAGGACAAGTCAGGAACTTGAAAACAAATATAAAGAAGGTGAAAGACTGTTTGAATTGCTCATTGCTGGATTTTTATATGTGATAGACTTAGAAAATATGCGTCAGTTTCGGAGAAATGATCAGACAAGGAGAAGAAAGATGAAGAGAGATATGTGTGACATTCCTGATATTAAAGGCATTGCTGGTATTAAATACCAGGATAATCAGCAGGTCCGTCCAAGTGGCGATGGCGGGGAATCCAGAAAGGCAGCAAATCAGAATGTTAATCCTCCCTCTATCACCACATCTGTATCATCATCAAACCAGCCTGTACATTTGCCATCTGTAATAAATGATAGGGGTCCAGTTGGGGCCCAGGATGACTCCTACCTGGGACCTCCAGCTCCTAATAATACACCACAAGCTCCTATGACACCCGTTGATAGCCAGCCAGGCAGCCTCTCTAACTCCCAGGAAGATTTAAGTCTTCATTTACAAAACTTGCAGCTCGGTCAGCCAACAGCTGGTAGATCAAGGCTAGAGTCCCCAAATCATCCTCAGTTTGTTGATGATGATACAAGTGATGATGAGGATACAAGTGATGATGATAATGAAGAAGATGAAGATCATGGACCGTCATCAGACAGGATCAAAGAAACATGCCTGTAATTTACAATAGTGCCTTAAAAATAACCTTTTTCAGATAGAGACATATTGTCCTCTCTGCAGCAGACAACTTTAGAGGTGATGGTTGACTATGAATCATAGTGATACTTCATATTTTCCAGATCTTCCTTCTTCTGGAGATTTTTTCAAAGCAGTCAACTCTATAGATATCATTTCATCTGAAAAAATTTACCCTTTCCCACTTACAACAAATCTTAAGCTAGGCAAAAATATGGACAATCTCCATGAATAACATTCATTGAATAAAGATCTTGGTTGCAAAATGAGAAATTACTCAGTATGATCACTTTCTTTTTTTTCCACAATGAATTCTAAAGTCAACTGCTTCATAGGCAGCAGAATGTGTCTACATGTGGGAATGGGTTAAGAAAGTTCAGATTTATTGATTTTTTTATCAAAGCAATGTTTAAAATTTAGCAGCATACATTTGAAAAAAGATATATAAAAACCTTTAGGGGAAAAGGAGATATTGATTGTTTTAAGCAACTCCTCCTTTTTCCCTATTGTCTTCATAGGTTGTCTGCAACAGAGGTGTCATATTTTGTTAAAATCAGGGAAAAAGTTAACTTGACAATGCACTGGTATTGATTACTGTACATAGTATATATATATATATATATATATATATATATATATATATATATCCACTTCTAAAGTGCTATTATGATGAACCTAATCCTTATTTGATTGTTAGAAACATCAAGGTGATCTATTCTGATCACTCTCTGTCTGTTGTCAACTTTTAAATTCGAACAATATCTCTACCTAAGCCACCCAACCAATTTTAACCAAACTTCACAGGAATTTTCCTTTGGCGGTGCTCCTTCATAATTGTTACAATTTTAATTTTATGTAAAACTTGGGTTTCTGCAGCTTCAAAAAGGGGGAAATTGCCTAAACTTTTAAGGAGGCAAAATGACAAAACATTAAAATTCAATGCTTATGAAAGTGCTTGTCTGATTTAAAGATCATTTAGTTGAAATGTCCCTTCAGTGACCCTTTACCTAATTTGTTCAGGCTGTATTGATTGGTTGAAAAACATAACCAGCAGGTGACATCAGAAAAGGGATAAAATGAACTTCATGCTTCAAACAACATCTCCTCCTAATATCTTGACCAATATCAACCAGGAATGTTCCTTTAGTAGTCCTCTTTCAAAAGTGTTCAAAGATTATATGCCTTAATACAAATGTCCTTTACTGATAAGCTGTTTCATACAGAGTTCACTCCTTACAGTTTCATTTCCTCTCTTGATCAAATTTCCCCTGATATAGTCAGTTACTTTTTTACCAACATTTGGGGGATTGTTTTTGGGCAAGCATTGCCCCCTTGTTTAATTTTTAATCAAAGTTCTCATTTATACTGTAAATAATTAGGTCATCTCACATGAATATTTAACCTTTGTACTTGGTAACAAGCGAAGATCAACAAATTCCCGGCTGATCTGATCAGGATCTTCACCGTCCGCCATGTGGGCATACAAACATCATGGAGGCCTGTGGAGAAATGGTTTTTACAAAAATTGATTACAATTTGAGTGTCAATTGAATTATTTTGCCTTGATATCTAAACCTCCAAAGGTGGTTTTCATGTGACACAGATTTAATGTAGCCTTTCCTTCCCATACAAGCCGTTGAATCATCATTGCCTACAGTAAATTTCTAAAACTAAGATACAGAAGGATATATGAGCCAGTGCATGGCAAACGATAAAGCTTGGAACTTCTTAACATTGTATCTTCAGATCTGCCTGTCCATGTGCTGAGTCAAATCAGAATATACACTAGTTGATAGAAAGGACTTAAAGCCTTTCTCTACACCATGCTTTATGCATAAATGAAATTATGTGAAGAGACACTAAACTACTGTATTTTATATTTAGATCAACTTCAACCAAATTTTACAAGACTGCCCAAACTATGCAATCTAAGGTGAGCAATTCCAGGAACCTTTGACCTGGTTGTTTATTCAGAATGTGGTCAATTATAAAAAAGAAAATGATGTAATTGATTAGAAAATGTGTTCCACCAGGCACAAATGGAGCCTTGTTTCATCATCACCAGTTGGTGTATTGGAGTAAATAGTGGGAGCTACACTTGTTTATTTTGGCAGAACTACACTCAGAATACACAAATGGCTAAATAGTATGAAGGTAAACGGTGGTAGCACTGTTGATGCTCACCAGAGACTTTGCTGTATGCATTGGAAACAAGACCGATAACTCCTTGATGTAGCGCATGTTAAATTTAAATGGCAGTCAAACTGCCCCTTGAAATGAATTCCAATTTTGAATTATGTACCGGTATTATTTTCAGCTCACCTGAGCACGAAGTGCTCAAGGTGAGTTATTGTGATCGCCTTTTGTCCAGCATCCGTCATGCGTCAACATCTTCTCATCTGTAACCAGTGGGTCAATTGGGATGAGACTTCACAGAAAGCATTCCTTTTAATGACCTCACCAGAATTCCTTTAAATTGTTGGGATCCACTCAGAATTCTAGTTTCCATGGCAACGAAACAAAAAAAACCTTTAAAATTCTTCTGCTCTCAAACTGGTTAACAGATTTTCAAATGATTTTGCAGAAATGTTCCTTGGATGACCCTCTTTGAGATTCCTTCCAGCCAGGGTTATTGGTAAAAAAAAACATGGCCCCCAGGAGGCAGGGTTGTTTTGCCTTATATGGCTAAAGAGAAAAAAAATAAAATCAGTTGAGCGATCCAGGGCCTATCATGGCCCTCTTGTTTTTCCTAAGTTTGTAAATATTTATATTGAATTTCTGTTATATTTTTATTTATATGGCTGAAAAGTGTGTGTTTATATTATCCATCTTCTGAACCTCCCTAACAAGTGAAAAACATTGTGGGCATAGAAAAAATACCTGTTTTTAGCAAGTTTTGGCTTCAGTAATAAGAGCAGATGTGCATATATGCTTGCAGTAGATTCAACATTTTTACAACCCATTCAGGGAGTATCCATCAGATGTACAGATTTTCTTGTTTTCACCTCGACTTTTCGAAGGATATTAGAGCTATACTACTTACCCTGGCGTCGAATTCCGCGTCACACCTTGATTAAGGTTTTGCATGCAAGTACTTAAATTCCACATTTATTGCTTGAAACTTTATACAACCCTACCCCACTATCACACCTATGGAGATTATCAAGTTAGATAACTATCCTGCATTTTATGCAAGTTATGGCCCTTTTTTAACTTAGAAATTCTGGTTAAAGTTTTGCGTGCAACTAAATTAAAGAGTCCATATCTCTGTATTGACTTAATGCATTGCATTGAAACTTTATACAACCCTACCCAACTATCACACCTTTGTAGATTATCAAGTTGGATAACTATCCAACATTTTATGGCCCTTTTTTTCTTAGAAATACTGGTTAAAGTTGTGTATGCAACTAAATTAAAGAGCCCATATCTCAGTATTTACTGGATGCATTGCATTGAAACTTTATACAACCCTACCCAACTATCACACCTTTGTAGATTATCAAGTTGGATAACTCTATCCTGCATTTTATGCAAGTTATGGCCCTTTTTTAACTTAGAAATTCTGGTTAAAATGTGTGCAACTAAATTAAAGAGCCCATATCTCGGTATTCACTTGATGCATGACATTGAAACTTTCTACAATGCTTCCCAACTACCACACCTATGGAAATGATCAGGTTGGATAACTCTATCCAGCATATAATGCAAATTACCACCCTTTTTGACTTAGAAATGATGGTTGAAGTTTTGCATGCAACTACATTCAGAGTCCATATCTCAGTAACTACTTGAAGCAATATATTGAAACTCAAAACGTGTCTATGTAGGAAATGGTTAAAGTTAGTATAAAATACTAGCAATTTATTTATTGCACATTAGCGTTATGGTTAATTTTTCAAATGTTTATTGTATCATTACAAACTAACATGGTGTTGTCAGTTAATCTAATAAATTTGTATAACAAGTGAAACCGTCTTCTATTTTATCATTACAAACTAACATGGTGTTGTCAGTTAATCTAATAAATTTGTATAACTAGTGAAACCGCCTTCTAGTTTTGGATCACCTGAGCTGAAAGCTCAATGTGATCTATTCTGATCACTCTCTGTCCTTCGTCCGTTGTTAACTTTTAGCTTTAAACATCATATCCTCCTAAACCTCAGGAACAATTTCCACAAAACATCACAGGAATGTTCCTTTGGTGGTCTTCTTTCAAAATTGTTCAAAGATTTAAATTCCATGGAGAACTTAAGTTGCTGCGGTATCAGAAAGGGAGCAAAATGTCCAAACTTTAAAAATCTTCTCCTCTGAATCTGCTTGTTAGATTCCAACATAATTTGGTAGAAATGTTCCTTGGGTGACCCTCTACAAAAGCTGTTCATGCCATACTGATTGGTGAAAAAACATGGCAGTCAGGCAGCATCAGAAAAGGGGCAAAATGAAAGAAATTGAAAATTCCATTTTTAGCTCGACTATTCGAAGCATATGAGAGCTATACTACTCACCCTGGCATCGGCGTCCACGTCACACCTTGGTTAAGGTTTTGCATGCAAGTACTTAATAACTAAATGTATTGCATTGAAACTTTCTACAAGCCTACACAACTATCACACTATGTAGATTATCAAGTTAGATAACTCTATCCTGCATTTTATGCAAGTTATGGCCCTTTTATACATAGAAATTCTGTTTTGTGTGCAACTAAATTAAGAGTCCATATCTCGGTATTTACCTGATGCATTGCATTGACACTTTCTACAACTCTACCAAACTATTACACCTATGTTGATTATTAAGTGATTCAACTCTATCCTGCATTTTATGTAAGTTATGGCCCATTTTTAGCTCTACTGGCCAAAGGCCAGAAGGGCTTATGTCGTGGCGATTTGTCCGTCGTCCGTGCGTCCGTAAACAATTTCTTGTTAACACGATACAGTCTTCACTTTTGATTGTATCTCAACCAAACTTATACAGTAGTTAGATATCCATGAGAGCTCGGTTCCTTTCGAAAACCAGCCAGATCCGCCCATGCATGACTGGATTATGGCCCTTGAAATGGTCAAAATTGCTATAAAAGAGCTTGTTAACACGATACAGTCTTCACTTTTGATTGTATCTCAACCAAACTTATACTGTAGTTAGATATTCATGAGAGCTCGGTTCCTTTCGAAAACCAGCCAGATCCGCCCATGCATGACTGGATTATGGCCCTTGAAATGGTCAAAATTGCTATAAAAGAGCTTGTTAACACGATACAGTCTTCACTTTTGATTGTATCTCAACCAAACTTATACAGTAGTTAGATATCCATGAGAGCTCGGTTCCTTTCGTAAACCTTGCTATAATTGAGCATGTGAACACAATAGAGGCTCTATTTACTATCTGATCTTCACCAAACTTAGATAGTAGTCGAATATTGATGAGAGCTTGGTTCCTTTTGAAAACCAGCCAGATCCGCCAAGACTGGATTATGGCCCATGAAATTGTAAAAATTGCTATAATACAGCTTGTGAACACAAAAGAGCCTCCATTTACTATCCGATCTTCACCATACATACATGCTCTGGATTGAAAATGACCAAAGAACCATACCAGTAGAGCATAGGCCCTCATGGGCCTCTTGTTTACTTGGAAATTCTGGTTAAAGTTTTGCGTGCAACTCGATTAAGAGTCCATCTCTCAGTATTTACTTAATGCATTGCATTGAAACTTTCCACACTCCTACCCAACTATGACTTCTGTCTAGATTATTAAGTTACCCAACTATCACACCTTTGTAGATTATCAAGTTGGATAACTCTATCCTGCATTTTATGCAAGTTATGGCCCTTTTTTTACTTAGAAATTCTGGTTAAAGTTTTGTGTGCAACTAAATTAAGAGTCCATATCACAGTATTTAGTAGATGCATTGCATTGACACTTTCTACAATCCTACCCAACTATCACACCTATGTAGATTATTAAGTTAGATAACTCGATCCTGCATTTTATGCAAGTTATGGCCCTTTTTATGCCCCCGGAATCTCCGATTCGGTGGGCATCTAGTTTTTTAATCTGCACGTCTGTCTGTCTGCACGAAAAAAACTTTAACCTTGACCACTACTTTTGAACCATAACAGGTACGGCTACCATATTTCACATGTGTATTCCTTGTGACATGACCTTTCTGTCAGTACCAACATTTTTGACCTTGCGACCTTGACCTTTGACCTAGATGTTGCCATTCTCGAAAAAAACATTTTACCTTGGCCATTACTTTTGAACCATAACACGTACGGCTACCATATTTCACATGTGTATTCCTTGTGACATGACCTTTCTGTCAGTACCAACATTTTTGACCTTGCGACCTTGACCTTTGACCTAGATGTTGCCATTCTCAAAAAAAACTTTAACCTTCCCCACTACTTTTGAACCATAACAGGTAAGGCTACCATATTTCACATGTGTATACCTTGTGACATGACCTTTCTGTCAGTACCAACATTTTTCACCTTGCGACCTTGACCTTTGACCTAGATGTTGCCATTCTCGATAACAACTTTAACCTTGACGACTACTTTTGAATCATAACAGGTACGGCTACCATATTTCACATGTGTATACCTTGTGACATTACCTTTCTGTCAGTTCCAAAATTTTCACCTTGCAACCTTGACCTTTGACCTAGATGTTGCCATTCTCGAAAAAAACCTTTAACCTTGACCACTATTTTTGAACCATAACAGGTACGGCTACCATATTTCACATGTGTATATCTTGTGACATGACCTTTCTGTCAGTACCAACATTTTTCACCTTGCGACCTTGACCTTTGACCTAGATGTTGCCATTCTCGAAAAAGACTTTAACCTTGACCACTTCTTTTGAACCATAACAGGTACGGCTACCATATTTCACATGTGTATTCCTTGTGACATGACCTTTCTGTCAGTACCAACATTTTTGACCTGGCGACCTTGACCTTTGACCTAGATGTTGCCATTCGGGGGCATCAGTGTTTCACAAACAGATCTTGTTTTACTTAGAAATTCTGGGTAAAGTTTTGTGTGCAACTAAATTAAGAGTCCATATCTCACTATTTACTTGATGCATTGCATTGAAACTTTATACAACCCTACCAAACTATCACACTTATGTAGATTCTCAAGTTAGATAACTCTATCCTGCATTTTATGCAAGTTATGGCCTTTTTTCTACTTAGAAATTCTGGTTAAGTTTTGCGTGCGAAGAGACCATCTCTTGGTAACTACTTGATGCATTGCATTGAAACTTTATACAACCCTTCCCAACCATCACACCTATGTACACAATCCAGTATGATAACTCTATCCAGTATATTTTGCAATTTATGGCCCTTTTTTTAACTAGAAATTTGGTTAAAGTTTAGCATGCATCTACATTAAGAGTCGATATACTAGTATTTACTTGATGCATTGCTTTGAAACTTTATACAACCCTTCCCAACTATCACACATATGTTGATTTTCATGTTAAATAAATATATCCTGCATTTTATGCAAGTTATGACCCTTTTTGGACTTATAAATTCTGGTTAAAGTTTTGCATGCAACTACATTAAGAGACCATTTCTTAATTACTTGATGCATTGCATTGAAACTTTACACAGCCCTTCCCAAACATCACAACTATGTAAACAATCATTTGTTGCAAGTTATGGCCCTTTTTAGACTTAAAAGTTCTGGTTAAAGTTTTGCAACTACATTTAGAGTGTAATCTCAGTCACAACTTGAGGCATTGTATTGGAACTTTATACAACCTTTCCCAATTTCACAACTATATACACAACAAATTAAGATAACTCTATCTTGCATATGGTACAAATTGTTGCCCTTTTTTTACTTAGAAATTATGGTTAAAGGTTTGCTACATTAAGAGTAATCTTAATATCTTAGTAACTACTTGATGCATTCCATTGAAACGTTATACAACCCTTCCAAACTATCACACCTATGAAAATAATCAAGTTTAATAACTCTATCCTGCATATAATGCAAATTATCACCCTTTAAGAAATTGTGGTTAACGTTTTGCATGCAACTACATTAGAGTTGATTCAGTAACTTAAATAAGCGGTGAAATAGTCGAGCGCACTGTCCTCCAACAGCTCTTGTTATGAAAGTGCTTGTCTGATTTTAAGAAAATTGAATAGGAATCTTACTCCAGTGATCCTCTTCTTAATTTGTTCAAGCCGTATTGATTGGCATCAGAACATGAGAAAAATACCCAAATTTTAAAAATCCCTTCCCTCCATAATCTGCTTGTTCGATTGCAAGATAATTTGATAGAAATGTTCCTCGAGTGACCCTCTACAAAAACTTTTCAAGCCATATTGATTTCGTTGAAAAACAGGGCAGCAAGGCGGCATCAGGAAAGTGGCAAAATGACAAAACTTTATAATTCCATTCTTATTAAAGTTGTTGTTAGATTTTAAGATACAAATGACCTTTAAAATGGCTATTTCTTTAACAGTGTCCACTCCTTGCAGTTTCATTTGAACTCCTGATCAAATTTTCCCAGATATTTGCAATTATATATTTGCTACTAATTTACTATCAGTCAGGTGATCGATTTAGGGCCATCTTGGCCCTCTTGTTATAAATGAGTTATATGAGCTGTAAAAATAGGGGGGTCTTGTTGAATCCCGGTTTGTCCTCATTCGAATCGACATGGAAGGATAATAAACTAAGTTACAACTCTAGCGTCCCCCTAAACAGTTACATCCATGGCTTTTAAAAATGTCGTTGGTCAGGACATACTTTGGTGTGAGACTGTATATACATGTATATGGACATCCATTGTCGGTATATTCTATAAACCCTTCTCGTTCGATACCTAAAATACTCAAGAGTAATATTAAGCTGTTTTCAAAAGTGTTTAATTAAATCAGTTGTAACATATTCGTATTTTCCGGTTGTTAAACAAAACTACATTTAAAGTTGTCAGAAATGGCTTCAACGGTAATATTGCAATAAGGATATCGTCTAAAAGCAAGACATGGCAGTCGGAAAGTCTTCAAAAGGCTAGTATAGTCTTCCTTGGTGCTTCTAGTTCTGGAAATGGCATTCAAGCTTATAAACTACCTGATGATCATAGCATGATCGAGCCGTTCCACGAGAAACCCAACATTATTAATTCTGCGTAATGTATCAATCCAGATCAGTCCGCGCAGCCTTATCTGGGCCGACACAATCCGTCTCTGTGAGATAGAGGTATAGCGTAATGATTCCTGAAACAGAAAATCCGCAGGAGGCAAAAAGTGTGTCCGGGTTAGAATGCGCTGCATGATTAGAATGATCCGGATCGTTACTTTACGCAGGTTGGACAATGTTGGTTTTCTCGTGGAGCGGGGCTTAATTTTAATCAAATTCCATACTGTATTGTATGTACACATTGGCATGAAACAATTAATACATAGAGTAACAACAAATTAATGGCCTTAACATGTACACACCTTAGAATCAACTCTAACTTTAAACTAATAATCCTTTACAACCTTCATATGTACAGAAATTGTTCATACGAACCATAGGTCTAATGAGTTAAACGTAAATCATCAAATATGTTACTCTCTCGTGAAGTCGGATAAACGGGCGATGCTATTCTTTCACAATAGATGCATAACGAGTGAGGTGTGGAAATATTCTGGTGGGAAATGTTAACATATGGTACACTTCAGGTTTAACCCTTTCCCTCATATAGAAGCTTTCCGACACCTCTGCAGCAGATGTGTTTTGAAAACACTGTGACAAAAGGAGAAATTGCTCGAACCAGCAATTTCTCCTTTTGCCACAATGTTTTCAACTCTTTTTGATGATTAAACTCTTATATATGATGCTTGTTCTCATTTGTGTCCAGATGTTTTCCAAGTCGTCAATTTTTGAATGTTGGGAAGGGTTAACTCTTACATATAATTCAAAACGTTGTTCAAGGGTTGTCAGTGACAGATGACAGCAGAGGTTACTGAGTGGAGGCACACATGTAAAAACACTGAGTTAACTCTGCCAATGACAACACCAAGACAACAAACATAAACTCTCCTAGTATACAATAGCGGCAAGATGGCTGGCCTTCAGTCTCGTTCAAAAGTCGAGGGCATTGGTCAAATGTCTTCTGTACCAGTCAAATGGTTAATTAGTAGCTGCTCTCTGTCGAGGTATTCTTGCTATTGCAAATTCGACAGCCTGAAATGATAAGTTAGAAATAATGTTAAATAATTCAATAAAATATCCGCACACTATTTGATCAGAAACAATAAATCATACTTTTCTGATTGAAATATAAATCAATGAGGTAATTGAAACAATTGAATATCAATGGAGCCAACTGTCAAAATGTAATTAGTGGAAAAAGTCAAATATCATTGTTAATCAAAAGGTCCAAATAAAATGTCATTTTCAGACAAAACAGCCCAAAAGGAATGTCTTGAATTGAATATGCATGCAAAAAAGGCTAAATGTATTTCCATATTCAGGCAAAAAGGCCAAAATTGAATCTCATCATAAATAAATCAAAATGGTCAAAATGGAATTTCATATTTAAAGCCGAAATTAAATTTCACATTCTGTTATGTCGAAATAATTAATTAATTAAATGGGTTTGCATTTTGAGTGAACATGGTCAAAATGAAATATCATATTTCATATTTATATAGTCAAAATGGCCAACTTGATGGCACTTCATATTTGATCAAAATGGAATTTAATTTTCTGGCAAAATTTATTTAAATTAAACAGCATCGATTGTGATCAATATAACCTGAAAAACCTTGTCTCGTAATCGATGTAAAATAAATATGTTTGAACTCAAATTTCCAAATGGTCAAAATGGGATGTCATTTTCAGTTAAAACGGGCCAAACAGAATTTCATTCCCAGTCAAAACAGTCCAAATATATTTTATTGTTGAACAAAACGGCAACATAACCATTATTCATGATCCCCGGGTAAACTAACTAGGCTAGAAAATAGTGTGCCTTGACCAAGGGCACTCCACCATGTCCGTAGTGCCGCGACTGGGGATCGAACCCGGGACACCCGGTTTCGAATCACCAACGCTAACCACTCGACCACAGCGGATTTCTCTTCATTGAAATATAATTGAAACATTTCATTGTTTATGACCAATCTCCAATCTAAGGTAGGTTGACCATACACACACAGCCAACTAATTATTGATCATAAAAAGTAATTAATGGATATGAGTAATCTTGCCAATATGTATACATTGCTTTCGTTAAGGAATAGTTATAAGATTTGTGAATTCCACATATACTTTTCAAGATGTTTGTCAGAATATTTGAATTTTAGGATTTGCATGCAATAGCACGTCATTTTACCTTACCCCTATTAAAGTCAACATTGGACACCTTTGCAGCAATCTACTTTTAAAACAATGAGAAAAGGGTTAAATCGCTGAAGACACTAGTTTTCTCTTTTTCTCAAAATGATATATTAGCTTGGCATCCTAATTATATCATACTTTGACAAATATTAAAATGTAGTCCAATATATTTACAATGTAGACCACCCAGTCCCTCAAACTATAATATCAGCTAAACAGTTAAATTTCTTTGAACTTTTTGTATAATTTCAAACTTAATTTCGAACATAAACCGAACCCTACAGCATGTTAATTTATTGTAATTCTTTCCTTCCCTTTTTATAATGAAAATAACAAACTACTCATGTTTTAAAATTATATTATGATGAGCGCCCTTGTTTCAATGATGCATAACCATATGCAGAACGCATGCAAAATGCCTGTAGGGAATCTAATGACACATTTAAAAGTGTCAATGACGAAATACTGTTGTACGTAAGACCCGATTCGTGAACCATTTTTCTTCGCAGAGTTGGCGTTCTTTACACTCTCTTTATAGGTAGAGAGTGTTCATTCAAAGTCATATTTCTATTAAAACCAGTTTTATCTCAGTTTGTTATTTTCTTCATTTGTTTCGATCCAAATAAACATCTTAAATCACCTGTAATTAACTATTTTAGGGTGTGTACAATTAGTTTTTTAGCATCTTTGGAAGTTTTCCCACGTGTGTCAATTTCTTTCCTTTGTAGCGTAACATAGAGTAGAAACAGTCTATACATTTTACTATCACAGACATAAATTCAGAAATATTGTATCAAATCTACTTAAATCAAGACATTTTCTTAACCTTAAAAGAACGTTCAGTAATGAAGAATTGCTGTTAAAAAGACAAATCGACGTTATTTTATGGTGATATTATTTTGATACTTGGTTGTAACAAGCAAATTCATGAAATTTATATCCCCCGCTTGCAGGAAATATTGTAGGAATAATGTCCGCCGAAAGTGACGATCGAACCTGGCCTAGCTGTTAAGGCATTTAACCTTGTTACCAAGTTTGAAAAAAAAACCGTTCACATTTGTGGCAGAAATTGCACGGAAACAGCAACAAACGACATTTTTTGTTAATCAAGGGGCCATAACTTCACCGAATAAAGTCCGCCGAAAGTGACGATCGAATTTGGCCTAGCCCTTAACCCTTTCCCTCATACGGCAATTCTGCAGCAGACGACTTTGAACGTATTTTGTCAAAAAGTAGAAAATCTCCATAATTGAATCGATAACCTATGACAAAAAGTGGAAAACATTGTGGCAAAAGGAGAAATTGCACGTGTTGTGCAATTTCTTCCTTTTGTCACTATGTTTTCAAAAAGCCGTCTGCTGCAGAGGCGTCAGAAAGCGTCTATATGAGGGAAAGGGTTAAGGCATTTTACGTTGTTACCAAGTTTGAAAAAAACCGGTTCCCATTTGTGGCAGTTATTGCACGGAAACAGCAACAAACGACATTTTTTGTTAATTAAGGGGCCATAACTCCACCGAATAAAGTCCGCCGAAAGTGACGATCGAACCTGGCCTAGGTTGTTATCAAGTTTGAAAAAAATGGTTCACATTTCTGGCAGTTATTGCACGGAAACAGCAACAAACGACATATTTTGTTAATTAAGGGGCCATAACTCCACCTAATAAAGTTCGCCGAAAGTGACGATCGAACTTGCAGTTATTGCACGGAAACGAAGTGTGACAGACAGACGGACAGGCGGACAGACAGACGGACGGACAGACAGACGGACGAACTCATGGGAGAGTACTTGTGGGGTTATTTCTTTTGATGTTTTACTTGTGGGGTGCACCCCACAAGTATGCAATTCATTCCGTAATTAACCCCCTTTTACGGAATGAATAACATTAATATGCAAATGAGATACCCGTTATAAAAAATCAAAAAAATCTATTTATCTAAGTGTCTTTATAAGGGTGGTGGATGGGCTTTAGCAAAAACACGCACCCCACAAGTACTCTCTCTTGCGGACGGACAGACAGACGGATCCCACAAGTACTCTCTCATGCGAACGGACAGACAGACGGACAAACTCAAATTAATAACTCCCCTTTTTTCTTCGAAAAAGCGGGGGATAAAAAATGACGTGTGCAAAACCAGCTTTTCATTGGTGATATCAGACTCAGTGAGAACAGTAGTAAATAGTGAAGTGTGCAAAAATGACAAATCTACGCGGTATTTTAGATATACATGGATACACAGTATTAAATTAATTCTTCACAAATCAAGACATCTCTTTGAACATGAAAATAACATTCAGTAAGTTAAAATTACTGTTTGAAGGATTTATCTCGATATTGACACATTATAGTCTGCTGCAAGTCTAATAGGGACCCATTTGTCTTCGTAAATAAGACAAAACAAAACAAAAATGCGAGTCAAAATAAAGAAACTGCAAATACTTAAAACATCGGAATATTAATTTCATTTTAGTTGTGTCATAACTAAGTGTTTTTAAACAAACTCAATTGTAATATGTTCAAGACATTTAATTTTTTTATTTGTTTTATCGCTGGCTCGGCGACTAATAAAACATGGACTTGAGACATGGACTTGAGAAACAGTGGGAGGGGTTAAAAACTCACTTAAAATTACACTTGGCCTCTGTTCACGTGACAAAAACTCGCTCACTGTACATTTGGACATAGAACGTATATTCCGTAAATGAGCGATATTCAAGGCAAACCAACCCTAGAATAGTTGAGACCAGTGTAGAATCAGACCAACATGCTCACCCGCGAAGCTTAATCTTACTGCACTGTTCTTCAAGAAGTCAGAGAACGTTTCAACGAATTTCTGAAAGAGTTCGTCCATTTAGATCCAATAACATGGATGCACAAAGAGACCTTTATCTACACTCGTCAGAAATAACGCTAAGATTGGTTTTCGTTGAGAAGTACTCATGGATCTGCGGGAAAAACAAACACCTAAGCGTAATCATTACACGTGTAGTATTACACCTGCATGCGCAGACATACTAAAAAGCCAAATAGGTTTCTTGAATTCTTCTATGACTAAGTGGTGAATAGAACTGTTTATATACATTTCCCCAAGATTGTTAATGACCTTATAACCACTTTTCAAGTATTTTCTTAAAATAAGCGTGTGTGCGCAATGGTGGTATCGAGTAAGAACATTGTCATCGAAAAAAGGGTTAATAAAACATACCTGCATGATCAATGTTTCGTTGACCTGTACATATACCCATGTGTAAAGGGGTCTAAATTCGAGAGCGAGACGTTTGTAATGAACACTGTTAAGCCCATCCCTCCTAGACCGATTTTCTCCTCCCAAATGTAAGCTATCTCTTGAAAGAAAGAAAAAATTAACTTAGACATTCATAATGTTGTAAACTACAAATGACATATACCTATACCATTGGCATGTACGTGTCTAAGAGTAGCAGTCACAGATATCCTTTTGTAAACTAAAAATTACATATACCTATACATACTGGCATGAACGTGTCTATCTAGCGGCCACATATATCCTTTTGTAAACTAAAAATTACACATACCTATACATACTGGCATGAACGTGTCTATCTAGTGGCCAAATTTATCCTTTTGTAAACTAAAAATGACATATACCTCTACTATTGGAATGTTCGTGTCTAACTAGCAGTCACAGATGTCCTTTTATAAACTACATGAACAATTGAATACTTGGATAATACAGAAACGGAAGTTAATCACCAAATGCAACCCATGGCAATCCCAAATGAACCGTTTCATTGACAGCCGTTTACAATTCGTTCAAACGTGATATTGTTCGACTCATAATATGTGATTTCGATGGAAGTTCATGGAGGTGGAACTATCGCCTCCTTTTTCATAGTAGGCCTATACAGACACACATGCTAAAACATCCCTTTTGTCCCATACGGTTAATGTGCTTACTATATGAATCACATCTCGTGATTTCGCGACTAATTGACACTCCGTATAGGGTTTATATAAAGGGTAATTATTGTGAAACCGTTGGGGCTTCAGTCAGTAACTGTCAAAAATGCTTCTAGGACTGTATTAAATACTTGTGGATGCACAGACTCGTTTAAGTCTTCATTGTACGCAGACGCATTAAGACCCCAAACGCTAGACGCGACTCAAATATACGACTTACTTCATAACGTTATCCGGATTCGTACGATCGTTGTCATGTGGTAATGCTTCGTAAATCCCGATATCTTCAGGGGGTCGGTCTACTTTATAATGCTGGTGAAGAATCCTGAAAAAGTTAAATAAACAAATATATAAGGAACCACTATGGTAGGCTAATTCTATACTCTTCTGTCCTATATCGTTCATGTATCTTTTTTCTGTACTGTTTCGTTTATAATTCCCTAATATACACACTTAATTGTGTTTCAGAAACTTATTATCTTTGCTCAAATATGTTTTCAATACTAATCTGTATCGAAGATGATTAACATATAACCAGTTTACACCACACCATCGCTGTGTGTTCTGCATGGTCTATATGAAAATGCATCATCACGGATGGCTCTCATCAACCTACCTTTTGAACAAATCGTCATCCTCCTTTCCCCAACCAAAGTATGCGTTACTGAAACCATTTATTTTATTGAACTGTTCTGGCGTAAATGCAACAATGCCTCCTATATAATGCCCGTACGGCAACCTGAAAGTAAAAAACAAATTAACGTTTGATCAATAAGCCATCGCAGAGCACATGTAGAATTAGAAAATAAAATGAACGAAATTTACAACATTTATTTTCGAGTCCCTATTGTTAAATATTCATTAAAACGTAGACTTCTAAAACATCTCATCATATTTTTTTTATCTGACACTAGACCATTAATGTTCTTTATTCCGGTCAATCTTAATTTAACGGTTTCGTCGATTTGAGAAATTCATGTAACCTTCGATAAAAGCCATCGGAATATCGAAAAAGCAGATTAACCTATAAAAATGTCTCCGGTCTCGTCTATTTCATGGATGTTGCCAATACTTGACATGAAGTTATGGATGACAGCAAATGCACAGATACTTACTTATACCTATATTTACTGTTACTGACGGAAAGATGGCGCGGTACGTTAGAACTACATCGATACAAGTTCCTGTCATTGGCCGGAAGTAAATCTACGTCATGAATAATTGCACATGTAAAGTTCTCAACTGTCATGGCCGTCAAAAATCCAATATTTGCCAAAATACCTCGGTTGAACTGCGTTGGTAGAGCCTGTTTAAAGTAAGAGCAATATATAAAACAAATTACCCTTGATACGAAAGGAATATAAGACAATTAAAAAGAGTTAATTATTAGTATTTGAGCGGCGCTCCAGGAAAACAAACATTTACACATTTGCGATCAGTGCGCATATCGACCAACCTGAGCATTCACGCACATAGATCTGAGTCTGCAGGTTTCAAGAAACTTCTGATAGTCAAAAAGACTGGACCAGGCGCATGGCTGCAAAGACAGATATTTATCTATATTTGGCATAAATATCGTAAGCTGGGTTTATGCATGGCTTATTTTCAGAAAAGCAGTGTACAATTTCTTATATGTTGGCCTGGGGCTCACTGTTTAAAAACAGATTTTACAGTATATCTTATTACATATGTTCCTTGAATGTAAGAGAAAACGGATTTTTCAAATCTAAAGAATGCGCAATTAATTTACAAAATCGTTGTTGTTGAAATTCTGGTTGCCTTAAAACCTTTCCCATTGTAACATGCACCGGGTCCTGCACATAATTAAGCCATCGCGAGTCATCCAGAGAGGCACTAACCGCGATGTTCGCTACTTTTTAAAAAAGCCAACCACTCTACCAACGTCGGTATAAAAGCCGGCCTCCACGACAAGGCTGTAGAAGTGGTATTTATACATATACCCCATTTTCGTTACACCACAAACAACACATTTGCAGCAGAATCCATTATAAATATCTAGACAGACATCGGTTTAAAGGAAAATTAAATTATTAAAAAGATTTGAAAGCATTGTGGTATAAAATATCAATTTCTTACTTTGCCACAAATGGTTTTTGGGATAGGGGCGTTTCATTGGTTCGACCGAATCACGAAAAACATCCGCTTGCATTAATTAATGAGACAAAATAGTTCCAACGCGTGAAACACACTCTGAACTATGATTGACCTCAATGTCAGTGGTGTTAGGTAACGTCGACCGTGCTGTGACCCAGTCGACTTATATAGAGAAATGTGCAAATCACTGTAAATAAAATTATTGAAAGGAGTTGAAACCATTGTGGCAAAAGAAGAAATTGCCTACGATAAGATTTTCCCTTTTATGACAATGTTTTCGATTGTCGTCTGCTGCACATGCGTCTGTACGCGTATGTAAGCGGAAAATGGTTACATCCTCCCCATGGATGCGGAACCCTTTCAGTGATACTATAACAGTTCGAATATTGAACATATTGTTGAAAATGGAGCTATTGCTGACAATGAGCAATTCCTCCTTTCCAAACAATGCTTTCAAACACGTTTCAAATTAATTATTTTCATATTTGAACGTTTTACTATAGACATTCTTTTACTCGACACATTTTGAATAACATGCTAGAGATGAACAAGACGGATGTTTGATGCAAAGCATCAAAGAGAAGCCGCAATATTTCGTTTCCCATGAAGAATAAGAAAAAAGATCATTTCAATCCACAAACATTAGAACAATTTAATCTGTAGTCAGTAATGTTGATATCGATTATTGAAGATATAAGTTTTATGTAGGATATTTAACCTGGCAGGGTCTGTGTTTTAAGTGAATGAGATAATTTAGAGTTAAGCTGATCATAAAACGTGACATATAATACTAAAGATAAATGGACAAGAGGTTACGATAAATTTAAATTAGTACCAAAAACAATCAACTATTTGTATTGAACACACGCCCTGTTATGATAATGTTTTATTACACACAGAAAATCTGTTTTTCGTTTGTATCGGTTAGTTATGATAATGGATAAGGGTTTCCCACATAAAACAAATCTGCAGTAGACGACTTTGAAATTATCAAGTAAAAAAAAATCTCTATAAATGATCGTATGATAATTGAAAAGTGTTGAATTATTATGGAAAATGCAGATATTGCTCATTATGAGCAATTTCTCCTTTTGCCACAATGATTTCAAGGATGTTTACTCTGACAGACTTTAAAATCATCAAGTACAAAACATAGAAAATCTCTATAAATGATAGTAAGATAATTGAAAAGAGTTGAAATTATTGTGGCAAATTGAGCAATTGAAAATCAAAGCTGTCGGATTACAAACGCACAATCTCGAGTTGACGAAACTGATGTGAACTCGTGTCGTGATTAGCATTCAGAAAATCAAGTAAACGTATTTCTTTGTACACGTAATCCGAAAGACTGACAATAGCTGCAGCGACTTTTGAAAACATTGTGACAAAAAGAGAAATTGATCACGAGGAATAACCGAATTTATCCTTTTGCTACAATGTTTTCTACTTTATGTCCATAAATTATACCTTCATTTAGCAAGATGTTCCAATTTTTACTTAATGTGCTACGTATAAGGGAAAGGCTTAACATAGGAACTAGTTTCAATTTTTTTGAAAACGTTAAACCAGTGCTTGAAAATTTACTTGAATTTATTTCTCAAACTGTAAATTTACCAGTTGGTATAAGAGTTAAAATGCTGTCTACATTTACAGTGATAAGTTAATCCGATCACACTTTGTTTGTAAGAACCAGAAGATTTCATTTCATTTAAGTATTCTGGATGTTCACATCGCATCCGTGATAAAACATGTTGTTGGCTAGGCAAAATACACCGATATCGTGTTTACCGCGATATTCATGTGGAACTGCAACAGCGAAAAAGAACGAAATTGATCTTGAAACAGATATTTCTGTGGTTTAAATCTTTTCATGTCTGCATTTTGCGATGACAATTGTACTCAAAGTTAACTTTGAATCCAGTATGTACTGAACATGAAAGTCAGATTATTAAAAGCAAAGCAAATGAAAAATGTATGTGAAATTGCGATACAAATGAAAATCTATAAATAGACTATAGATGAATGGTACTGTCTTTTATTTTAGCTCTTAACTTGATTCGGGAACCAGAGTCGCTGCGTGGCCCTTACGACATTGACACACTAGACCAAATTGTGATCGGTTTAAAACGCGTTGGTGAATACGGATTAAATCTAAAACGTGGACTAAATATTAAGATTTAGATTTAGACAAATATCTAAATTGAAAAGTTTAGTGAATACGGGACGAGGCTTCTTCGTCTAATTACTGCGTAATATATCATAGCATGTAATTTTAAGGAACCAGACTACATTTACAAATTCAATAGAAGGGTTCTCTATTTTACTGTCTAGAGTAGATACAGTATGAATTTCGCTTAAATAAAAATGTACATACATTTAATTAATATACTGGCCTTTGTCTTTTGTTTTTAATTTGTAAAACTCACACATGTATATAGAGTGTAAAAGGGATGTTTTAAAAGTCATTACCTTAAATTAATGTACTTAGAAAGGACAAAGAGAAATCAAGATATGTGGTCACGCTGGCAGGTCTAAATATTCTCCTTGACCGAAAATTAAAAGCATCCCTACAGGAAGCCGCCTCCTGGCGGCTTCCAATGATAACGAGCAATTTTGCCTTACATCAAGGGGAAAAATATATAGTTAAAACATTTGTGGAAAAAGAGGAAATGGGTAAACAATTCTGCAGCCGTCTGCTGCACATGCGTCAACAAGCGATTGTAAGCGGTAAAGGGTTGAACCGTTTCCGTTATAGCTACTTCGTTACATACGAATGTTGAAAGTGTATTTGCAAACGGGGCAATTGCTGACAATGAACAATTCCTCCTTTCCAAACAATGCTTTGAAACATAAATCTTTTTTTCCCTATAACCTAGATAACGAAAACATTTGTCTACAGTTATTATTTTAACCTTTGCCCCTTTTAGACAAATATGACTCACCTTAACAGATGAATGATAATCAGCAAGTTTGTCTTTTTCCACAATGTTTTCATCCCTATTCAAAATAGGAAATAGAAATTAAATCTTCAAATTAGAGATAAGTTAATTTCAACATTGATTGATTTATTGGGGTTAACGCCGTTTTTAACATTTCCTCAGTAATACTACGGCGGCCAGTTCACCTACAAATGTATTTCCTGGTTTTCCCACACCACTAGTCCACACAACAATCTTCCCAAGCAACTGGCTGCTTTTCCACATAGACTAAGCCCATTGGTGAAAGACGAATGACACATGTCGCATTGACATTTGTCAAACGTCGGAAAGAAATTTGGCCGAAAATGTCAACATACACACGAGTTATAACCGCAAGGTCATTATTTATTTTATGATTGAGGCGCTTCTAGCGATTTTGGGACACAATTTATAATGTATATACATTTGCGTTAATTGAAGACCCAACGTCTGTCAACGTGTAATCTAGTCCTATATGTATCTGTTGACAAAAAAACTAGAAATGTAGTCTAAATAGGTTTTTTTAAATTAACCTTGTACGGTCCAGTTTCGGAGACGCATCGAACCAGTCTTCTGTAATCAATACTTTACAAGAGAAAGTTGATGCACCGCATCAATGTCGCCGGATATCCATAGTGCAGTTATGCATAACACTAACATTATAGTAGTTGAATAAACAGTTATCAACTGAGGGGCATATTGGAACATCAGGGGTGGGGTCAAGTGAAAATGTATCATAACTTGCATTGTTTTGTCAACGAAGTAAATGATAATTGAAGCCTTTCATTGTTTATGATCAATCTCCATTCCAAAGTAGGTTGACCATACACACAACCAACTAATTATTGATCATAAACAGTAATGGAAATGAGAAATCTTGCCAATCATTAGTCTTAGTATGTATACAGTGCTTTCATTAAGGAATTATTATAAGATTTGTGAATTCCACATACACTTTTCAAGATGTTTGTCAGAGTATTTGAATTTTATTATTGTTTCAATAAAACCACAAAACAGACAATTTAGGATTTGCATGCAATAGCACGTCATTTTACCTTTCCTCTATTAAAGTCAACAGTGGACACCTTTGCAGCAATCTACTTTTAAAACAATGAGTTAAGGGTTAAATCGCTGAAGACACGAGTTTTCTCTTTTTCTCAAAATGATATTAGCTTGGCATCCTAATTATATCATACTTTAACAAATGTTGAAATGTAGTCCAATATTTATAAATTAGACCACCTTCGAAATATAATATCAACTAAACAGTTAAATCTCATTGAAATTGTTGTATAATTTAAACTTAATTTCGAACATAAACTGAGCCCTACAACATGTTAATTTATTTTAATTCTTTCCTTCCTTTTTTATAATGAAAATAACAAACTACTCATGTTTTAAAATTATATTATGATGAGCACCCTTGTGTCATTGATGCAGATCGGAAGCAACATGCCTTTAGGGAATGACACATTTAAAATTGTCAAGGACGAAATAATTTTGTACGAAAGACCCGAGTCTTACTTATTCGCAGAGGTGTCGTTCTTGAAACTCTCTTTATAGGCAGAGAGTGTTCGTTCAAAGTAATTTTTCTATTAAAACTAGTTTTATCTCGGTTTGTTCATTTCTTCATTTGTTTCGAACCAAATAAACATTTTAAATCACCTACGATTTACTATTTGTAAGTGAGTGTAAGGAAACGGCTCTCTGTAAAGGAGATTGATCTACGCAGTTGGTATTCGCGAGTCACGCTTCAAGCAGGTGGTCAAAGGGAAGCAATTCATTTTACATAGGCGACCATTGTAGCGTTATGGGTTATGGTTCTTTCCCAACACCTCAAGGAAGCCACAAACCTGTATTAAATCAAAGTCCATTCTTATATCTACACAGCACCAGAAACTCAGGGCTCATCCTACCATGTTTTTGGACGGTACCCCTAAGGTACCGTCTATAGTCATGTGCATTTTGAGAAATCGTACAACAGTTGGCTCCCCGACTATAAACAGAACGATAGTGTAAAGCTGGGAGCCGAAAAAGAGGGATTTTTTTAATAACCGTCAACAAAAAAGTAGTGTCAATTATCAGGCAATAAAACTGCATTTTCGAAAACCTTGGTGAATCAAGATATCTGAATATTGAAAAAAAAACTGTAAAAAGGAAGCATTAGTGGTTGAAAGTTGAAGTAGAACGTTTACAATATTGTGTTGAAGTTTGAATAAATATATTCATAATTAATGTATGAATATATACCAATTTCACGTGACATTTTGATATTTCTTGTTGATCAGGAAGTGGTTTCGTGGATGTTTGTAGTATTAACAATAATGCCTAACTCCCCTAACTCTAAACGCTTCGATGAAAAACTATCTCCCAACTAATTTATCTAGCCAATCGATTCATTTTACTGAAAGAAGATGGTAAGGAACGACAACTCTGCGAAGGAGAACTTGCAACTTCCGTTCAAAATGAAAGTAGAAATCTGATAAGCTGCGCTGACGATTGTTATTATTTTTGTGGAGGAAAGACACATGAAGTTTTATATTGAGGATGACTGACAGGAAAGAAATGTATGCACGCCTAAAATGTTCATTTAGTCATCAATACGCATAACGTTCGAGGTAGGTCTGTCAATTAAACTGTAATTTGGAGTGGAAAACTTTTTTATTTTTATTTTCGCCCTGTGCTGTATCGTAACCGGATATGAAAATAAGCTCACATGTATTTAATGTACACGTATGTCTGAAAATAGCCCAATTCCTGTAGACATTCGCTTATCCGTTTTATCATCTGACATATGTTAATTATTTAAAAAGGGTGACATATGAAGGAAAATAAAAAATGAAGGACTTCGGAGACTTTGTACATATATTCAGAGACATATATATATTTCTATTTAGGTCTCTGATATATTGTACAAGTGTATACTCGTTCTTGTATGTATACACTATTTAGGCTCATTTAAGGACTTAGGAGACAAAAGTGGTTAAGTGATGTGAAAACTGCTTTCAAACTTAAGTGTGTACAATTATTTGTATTGAATGATGATATTATGTATACAGGTTTTATTATTGAAAAGAATGAAGAAATACAATATATATTTATAAATGAATTTTCCAGATTTTGTCTATACTTAGATGGAGCATATGCATGATGCTTTGCCAAAAATGTTATTCAATTAACGAGCAAAAACACATGTATATTTGTATCAAGTTTGTGTACGCTATGTTATAATTTGTCTAGTGAATCCATGTCTAACTGACACTCTGCCTTGGCGTCATTTATAATGTTATATTGACATAAAAGTAGTGAGGCTACACTGTTTCTAGGTCTAAATTACATGTATATGGTCAGTTAAGACTGGTGAGACTGCATAATATGATACATAGGCTCCTCTGAGTCTTCACTGGATACAGATGCATTATAACCCCAAATAACTTAATGCAGATCAATAATTGTAAAGTATCTATTATAAACGGACTATTTTATTATTCAAATCATAGCATACGTATATATTGATAAAAATGGTTTTGCGCAGACATGTATACAACTTAGTCTATAATACACATCTTGATTTTATTTTTATTGTGCAATCAGTAACTGTATGTATTTTTGTTTCGTTTCAGATCATGGAAATATTGACAGGTTATTTAATGCGCAATACGCAACATTACTTGTGAAGAAGATTCATAATGACAGTATGGGATATTTTTACAACCAACCTTTATGTATTGGAAAAGTTGGGGTATATTAACTGTTATTTCCGGTTTGGTTTTTAGTTGAATCAGAGAAATAAAAGACAAATGGCAAGTCGTGGACGCAACAAGACGGGTAGAAAACAAAAACAAAACGACGTTAATGACATTTCTTCAAAGCTGGTAAAAGCAGCGAGTCGTTGTGACAAGTATTCTGGATGAAAGTGTTTATTCTGTAAAGGTAACTCGGAAAACAATAACGGAATGGAAGAACAAATATCTAGGCTATATGTAAACGACACAAATACGAATCAAGGTTGCACAATGTGATCTGTTTTTGTTTACTATAATACAGGAAGATAACTGTGTAATTAACTAATTACTATGAACAAGACATTCAAGTAAATTATTTTGAGCTATAATACAGAGATGACACTTCTACATGAAAACTAACATTAAGTAGATCATTTTGAACTACATATTGTGTCACACAGGGGGATCATTTGTTTTGTTAAATGACCAGAGATGTAAAATTTAAAAGTTAAACTGTAAGTTAACTAGCATTAAATTTTGTCAACAGTAAGAGGCATGAATAAAAAGCATTGTGACAAAAGGAGAAATTGCTTGTATGGAGCAATTTCTTCCTCTGCTTCCATGTTTTCAAAAAGCCGTCTGCTGCAGAGGCGTCAGAAAGTGTCTATTTGAGGGAAAGGGTGATTGAAATATTATAATTAGCTCCACTGGCTGAAAGCCAGTCGAACTTATGTCATGGCGAATTGTCCGTCGTGCATGCGTTAACTTTTTGCTTCAAACAACTTCTTCTCCCTAACCACTTGGCCAATTGAAATGAAACTTCCTCTCAATGTCCTCTCCTAAATTCCTTCATATTTTTTGGATCCATACAAAATTCTGGTTTCCATGGCAACCGAAAGAAAAAAATAGTGAAAACTTAAAAAAATCTTCTCCGAGGAAAGTGTCTAAATAATTTTGTAGAAATGTTCCTTGGGTGACCCTCTATCGGATTCCTTCAAGCCAAGTTGATTGGATGAAATACATAGTCGCCAGGGGGGCGGGGCTATTTTGCCGTATGTGGCTATAATGAAAATTTAAAATATCTTTACCTCAAAAAGTGTTTGGCAAATTTTCAAATAATTTTGTAGAAATGTTCCTTGGGAGACCCTATATCAGATTCCTTCAAGCGATATTGATTAGTCGAATTTTTTATTGATCACAAAAGGAAAAAGCACATTATGAGATTTAACTTCTGACATAAAGTTTAAAGATTTTCTGTTGCATCATTATTGTCTACAGCCTATGTACATTCAAAGGTCAGTTTACTATATTTTTCTATGTATATTCAAGTTGATATGTACTCATCATGCAACAGAATTTTCATTGACAAAATATGTCCCCAATTTTTCAATTGTTGAACATAGTAATGGGAAGAAAAGTTTGAATATTTTAACAAAACTGTACATTTTGACCTGTTAATTTTTTTTGCATACTTCAAGGATTGGAAGAAATAATTGAACGGAAACAATATCACAGGCTCTTTTTAAAAAAACTTTACCCAAATTTAAACCAATCTACAGCAGACAACTTTGAAAATATCTTTGCAAGCTCACTTTGGTACAGCATGTTTCCTATTTTATTACTCAGTTTACCGTAGCTCAGTCAGTAGAGACACAGGCTGTTAATCCAGGGGTTGTGAGTTCGAACCTCAGCTTGGCCTACATTCCTTCTGACATGACTACCACCAATGGGATTTCAGACTATGTTGAAAAGCAGCCAGTTGCTTGGAAAGAATGTTGTGTGAAGTACTGGTATGAGAAAGCCAAGAAACATATGAGTAGTTGAACTGGCTGCCGTGATATGACTGAAAGATTGATGAAAATGGTGTTAAACCCCAGTTAATCAATCAAACTATTTTATTACCTAATACTTTGAGACTTGGAAAACTTCCTCATCTAATACCCTTCTTTTCATTGTATACTAAATATGCTGAGTGTAGCCTATTTTTTGGGGTAAAAAGTATAAATTTTGATGTATTTTGGTTGTATAAGAGAATTGGACATAATTTAAAGAAAATCTAGTTAACCCTTTCCCTCATACGACAATTCTGCAGCAGATGACTTTGAACATGTTTTGTCAACATATAGAAAATCTCTATAATTGAATGGATAACCTATGACTAAAAGTGGAAAACATTGTGGCAAAAGGAGAAATTGCTCGTTTTGAGCAATTTATTCTTTTGTCACTATGTTTTCAAAAAGCTGTCTGCTGTAGAGGCGTCAGAAGGCGTCTATATGAGGGAAAGGGTTAACACTCTGGAAGCCGCATGTTTTACTTGAGCATGTTGAAACTTCCTCAGAATATTTGTTTGTATGATATCTAGCCTAAGTTCGAATATGTGTCCGATCCAGTAAAGAACTAGGTCACTTAGCCAAACACTGTAGAAAAATCTTGTTAACACTATAGACACTGCATTTTTGTATTGAGCAGTTTGAAACCTTGTCAGAAAGTTTGTCTTGATGATAGGCCAATTTCGAATATTGGTTATTTTGGATAAAACATTAGGGCACTAAGCCAAGTAGGAGGAAAATCTTGTTAAGACTCTGGAAGCTGCACTTTTAGCTTGAGCATGCTGAAACTTTGTCAGAATGATTGTTTTTATTAAATTTAGTTTGAATATGATTAATGTTTGTTAAAAAATTAGGTCACTATGCCAAGTTGTAGGACAATCTTGATTTAACACTTAAGAGACCACAATTTTGACTTTAGCAGCTTGAAGTTTTGTCAGACAGTTTTTCTTGTCGATATACAGGCCAATTTAGACATTGGTCATGTTGAGTCAAAAATTAGGTCCCTTGATCAAATTTAAGAAAATATTTGTTAATGCTCTGGAAGCCATGTTTTTAACTCTAGCATGATGAAACTTTACCAGAATGTTTATCTTGATGATATCTAGGCTAAGTTCGAATATGGTCTGGTTAAAAACTAGGTCACTAGGCCAATATTGAGAAATATCTTGTTAACACTCTGGTCACCACATTTCTCTCAAATGTTCCTTGGGGGACTCTTTTCTAAGAGTGTTAAAATTAAGTTGATTCTTTAGATACTATAGATAATAAATAGCTTTGCTACTGGTACTATTTTACCCTTTCTACACTACAGACACATGTTGTCTAATCTTCAACAGATGGATGGTATGAGAAATTTCGACAGTTTTCTCAATGTTTTCCTCACACGTCGATACTTTTAGTTTCATCAATACAGATTTACCAATATCTTTAGTTAAACATTTTCAAATCATCTGCTGTAGAGTTTATCCATGTGATAAATTACCTATCACAAATGTGTTTGTTTATCTAACTGTATCTACTGTCTACAATTCAAGAGTTTAATTATAGATCTCTGGAAATAAGGTTAACCCTGTCTTAAATCAATATTTGAACTGTATGCATTTCTTCTTTTTTGTTTACATTTTTAGCTCTACTGGCCAAAGGCCAGAAGGGCTTATGTCGTGGCGATTTGTCCGTCGTGCGTGTGTGCTGCCGTCCGTAAACAATTTCTTGTTAACATGATACAGTCTTCACTTTTGGATGTATCTCAACCAAACTTATACAGTAGTTAGATATCCATGAGAGCTCGGTTCCTGTCGAAAACCAGATCCGCCCATGCATGACTGGATTATGGCCCTTGAAATGGTCAAAATTGCTATAAAAGAGCTTGTTAACACGATACAGTCTTCACTTTTGATTGTATCTCAACCAAACTTATACAGTAGTTAGATATCCATGAAAGCTCGGTTCCTTTCGAAAACCAGCCAGATCCGCCCATGTAAGACTGGATTATGGCCCTTGAAATTGTTCAAATTGCTATAATTGAGGATGTGAACACATAGAGGCTCTATTTACTATCTGATCTTCACCAAACTTAGATAGTAGTTAAATATTGATGAGAGCTTGGTTCCTTTTGAAAACCAGCCAGATCCGCCAAGAATGGATTATGGCCCATGAAATTGTAAAAATTGCTATAATACAGCTTGTGAACACAAAAGAGCCTCTATTTACTATCCGATCTTCACCATACATACATGCTCTGGATTGAAAATGACCAAAGAACCATACTAGTAGAGCATTCTTGTTTCAAGTTATGTGACTTGTTTTGTAACTTTCCAAAAAATGGAACAATTGACCATCTTTTTCCCCCTCATACAATGGGTACCGTCCCACAGCACTTTCAGTGCTTTGATTAGCTATGACGTCAAATGATAGGTCAGCCTTATCCCGCACTGAATTTCACTTTAAATTTCAGGAAATACAGGATGTTCTAAAAAATACTCTGAAGGTGTCAGTACAGTCAAAAGCAAACCAGGGTTTGGTTACAAATCACTCACAGGATAATATAGTTTTCAAAAAAAGCATTCAACTTTCAGCAAAATCATTATTGTCCAATGGGTGACAATTTCAGTCTTACATATTCATCTGAAATCGGCTAATAGGGACTGTTTTGTCTACGTAAATAAAACAAAAAAACATAAATAAGAGTCAAAATAAAGAAACTGAAAATACCTAAAACATCGGAATATTTATTTCATTTTAGATGTGTCATTACTTAGTGTTTTTAAACAAACACAATTGTAATATGTTCAAGACATCTAAATGTGTTTCTTTCTAATAATAATCCCTCCTCCCATGTGATTTCCGAAAACCTATTAAAAATAGAAGTCGCAGGCTTCTGCCCGGCGACTAATGAGTTGTCTCTGTCTGTAAAGTTTGGAGGTATAATCCGGCGTCCGGCCGGCTGTCTGCATGCATGTGCATTCGTCCGTCCGTCATGGATTGCATGTATTGGTCAACACGTTGTTACTGTATGGCAGATTTATTTCAAAGTGGTCACACTTATACCGTGTGATCAGGAGAACGGCAAAGTAATAGGTACATAACAATTATTTTAGTTATCTCCATTTTTCCTTATTTAGTTCAGCGATTGTCTCAATTAATTTCCATTGTATCCATTCCAAACTTGGTTTGTAGGTAACTTATGACCTACATATTTGCAGTGCACCATTACCATAACATTAGCATGCTGCGTTTGGAGTGTGTATATTTTTGTCTTTCCATGTTCTCACTTATTATATGACTTTCGCATGCAACACATGCGTTCCGTGAAATGCCCTTGTTCGTTAGTGAGTGCTTCCCCAAGCTGTGTACTTTGTCCGGAGCGACTGACTGTCTGTCTGTCTGTCTGTCTTTGTGTGTATCCATCCGTCCGTCTGTCCGTTACGGTTTGCATTAATGGGTCAAAACTTTTTTTCTGTTTCGCGGATCCATTTCAAAGTCGTCACACGTATACATTGGGATTAGGAGATCGATACAATATTTTGAACACACATCTGGTCTTGTTTTTTTGGTGTAAACTCATTTTTTCATTTCTTCGATTATTGTCTCAATAGATGTCCAGTGTATCAATTTAAGACTTGGTGTATAGGGCACTCAGAGCTACAGATGTGCAGTGCAAAGAGAACAAGCAAATTCAGAGAATTATGGTCCCCCGCTTTGGGGGTCTTTTACACGATATGCGCATCTACACTTGGTGGTGATCCTTCCTATAAAGTTTCATCAAATTCCAAAAAGCGGTTGCAGAGAAATAGCCCGGAAAAATGAATTTAGTCATACATAGCCTGATGGTGGGGTAAAGGGCCATAACTCCGTGCAAAATAATCCAACCGGAACGCAAACACGATATGCGCATCTACACTTGGTGGTGATCCTTCCTATGAAGTTTCATAAAATTCCAAAAAGCGGTTGCAGAGAAATAGCCCGGAAATGAATTTAGTCATACATAGCCTGATGGTGGAGTAAAGGGCCATAACTCCGTGAAAAATAATCCAACCGGAACGCAAACACGATATGCGCATCTACACTTGGTGGTGATTCTTCCTATAAAGTTTCATCAAATTCCAAAAAGCGGTTGCAGAGAGATAGCCCGGAAATGAATTAAGTCATACGTACATAGCCGGATGGTGGGGTAAAACTCCGTGAAAAATCATCCAACCGGAACGCAAACACGATATGCGCATCTACACTTGGTGGTGATCCTTCCTATAAAGTTTCATCAAATTCCAAAAAGCGGTTGCAGAGAAATAGCCCGGAAATGAATTCAGTCATACATAGCCTGATGGTGGAGTAAAGGGCCATAACTCCGTGAAAAATAATCCAACCGGAACGCAAACACGATATGCGCATCTACACTTGGTGGTGATCCTTCCTATGAAGTTTCATAAAATTCCAAAAAGCGGTTGCAGAGAAATAGCCCGGAAATGAATTTAGTCATACATAGCCTGATGGTGGGGTAAAGGGCCATAACTCCGTGCAAAATAATCCAACCGGAACGCAAACACGATATGCGCATCTACACTTGGTGGTGATCCTTCCTATGAAGTTTCATAAAATTCCAAAAAGCGGTTGCAGAGAAATAGCCCGGAAATGAACTTAGTCATACATAGGGGTAAAGGGCCATAACTCGTCAGGGTCAAGGTCACAAGGTCAAAAAAATTGGTATTGATGGAAAGGGGTTGTCACAAGGAATACACATGTGAAATATGAAAGCAGTACCTATTACGGTTCAGAAGTTATGACCAAGGTTAAAGTTTTTGTGACAGCGTGACTGACGGACTGACGGACGGACTGACTGACGAATGAGAAATAATAGTCCCCGCGCTTTCGCTAAGCGGGGGACAAAAATAACTCTAGCATGCTTTCGATTGTCTTTCATTTATCAGCATGATTACAATATACATTGTGGATCTTTAGTGATTTCTGAACTGGAAATATTTTAATTAAGGGTCTCTGCTCGGTTTTTTGTCAATCTTGTGTCCTTCCTGACTTATTTTGTTTATACAAGAAAATGGTCAAACTTTGATAAATAAGGTATATGTTATTAGCAGGCAGTATGTGTTGCTTCACACATTTTTGGTTTGGTTTGTTATAAAGGTCATTGTTTATTGTTTCAACAATGTTTGTCCATATTATCTATGCCATATATTTTCAACTTGCATATGCCCCTATACCATTAGCGTTTTCAGCGCTTTGATTTTTAAAGCGGTCTGTTGCAGATGCCTCAAGATAAGTTTGCACGTGGGGAAGGCTTAACATTTCTTTCAGTATATGTTATAAAATCTCACCAGTTCTACGACAAATATGGCGTACTGTAGTTGTTGTCTCTGTAACACTGCGTGTAGATGGTATAACACAATCTCTAAATGGTCGGCTCGATTCCTGTGGGAAGAGAATGATCCTTGTTGGTTAGAATATCGGTTGACCTACACAACTATCTTGAAACGAAATGATGAAACTTGGGTTAAGACAGGGTTTCATGGGGACCTACATTCTGTTAACTCCTTTCCGTATAAAACAAATCTACGACTTTAGAAACTTAAATATAGGCAAAACATCTCTATGAATGAACGTTAATTATTGAAAAGAGCAGGTAACATAAAGGAAAATGACAAATTGCTCAGCATGAGACATTTCTCAATGTGTCATAATGTTTTCAAAGTCGCCTGCTGCAGATGCGTCAAAATGTGACTGCAAGTGGGAAAGGCTTCAATATAATGAGTATGTTTCCACGTTTTTTTCCCTTGTGTGTGGTCTTCAATATTTCTTGAATAAATCATAACCACTTAGACATTCACAGTTGTGTTTGTTCACATAAAATCCACTTAGACATTCACAGTTTTGGTTGTTCTATAACATTTGATAATTTCCCTCGCTCTATATAGAATCCGAACCTAATATATGCGGTATAATAATTGCCACGTTTTCCCTCGCTCTATAATAGAATCCGTACCGACCTATACGGTAAGATAATTGCCACGTTTTACCTCGCTCTATAATAGAATCCGTACCGACCTATACGGTTGCCACGTTTTACCTCGCTCTATATATAATCCATACCTTACCTATACGGCAAGATAATTGCCTATTTTTACCTCTCTCTAAATAGAATCCGAATCTTACATATACGGTAAGATAATTGCCACTTTTTCCCTCGCTCTATATAGATTATGTACCCTACTTAGATATTATGATAACTGCCACGTTTTACCCCTCTCTCTATATATAATCCGTATCTTACCTATACGGGATGATAATTGCCACTTTCTCCCTCGCTCTATATAGAATCCGTCTCTTACCTATACGGTATAAAATTGCCACGTTTTACCTCTCTCTATATATAATCCGTCTCTTACCTATACGGGATGATAATTGCCACCTTTAACCTAGCTCTATATATAATCTGTAACTTGCCTATACGGTATGATAATTGCAACCTTTTCCCTCGCTCTACAGCTGACAGGTTTATAAAACCCTCCTGGGGTAAGACGATCCAGGACATATTGCTTGTAAACTGCAACGGCTGTAGTGTTACTGTTCACATTTAATCGACCTCCTGGAATTAGGATAAGACAAAATAACCGTTTAAATCTAGTAAACTATAGAATTTAAATTTCAAACAATGTAGTTTACATTAAAAAATGGAACATTAAGTAGTGTCTTATTTCTTGGCACTGTCATATACATGTCTCTTATTCAATGCAGATGTATTTCCTGACTGATCGTAATTTAAGATCACTTTGGCTGACCCGTAAACTTCCATAGATAGATAGATAGATAGATAGAGAGAGATCTAGAGTCGAGAGAAAGACAGAGTGAGAGAAAGAAAAAAGAAAAGAGCAAAGCAGTCATAGTCACATAATCCAATCTCTTCAGCTTTAACGTATTAAACCTGATTTAGTAAAAAACAAGATGTGTTTGTGAAACACTGATGCCCCCGAATGGCAACATCTAGGTCAAAGGTCAAGGTCGCAAGGTCAAAAATGTTGGTACTGACAGAAAGGTCATGTCACAAGGAATACACATTTGAAATATGGTAGCCGTACCTGTTATGGTTGAAAAGTAGTGGTCAAGGTTAAAGGTTTTTTTCAACAGATGGGGGCATCTAGGTCAAAGGTCAAGGTCGCAAGGTCAAACATTTTGGTACTGACAGAAAGGTCATGTTACAAGGAATACACATGTGAAATATGGTAGCCGTACCTGTTATGGTTCAAAAGTAGTGGTCAAGGTTAAAGTTTTTTTCGACATCTAGGTCAAAGGTTTTTTTCGACAGACAGACAGACAGGCCAAAAACTAGATGCACACCGAATCGGTGATTCCGGTGGCATACAAAGAGAGAGAGAGAATTGTACATACGTAATCCTGGCGGCACCTTCTGACACTCTAAGGACGGCTCCGGAACATGTTTTGTCCGCGGAATATCAAACAGTGTACAATTACAACTTGTTACACATTTTACCTCTCCATGTGGTGCATTGGCAGTCCCTAGTTGGTCAGTATTGTCTACACTGTGTGCCCCAGTCCTTCCAACGGCAACAAAGTAAAATGAAGACAACATGACGAAAATATAAAGTATTCCACCAACCATTATCAAGTACCGATTACAACAGTTACAACGCGTTTTAAACAACATCATTTTGACTTCACTTGACCGTGTATACAAACTGCAAGCATTAAAGAAAAACAGAGTAAGAGGAGCTTTAACCTACATAATCCCTTTCCCACATATAGACGCTCTTTCTGACGTCTCTGCAGCAGACGAATTGTGAAAACATTGTGACATTAAACTCTCATTTATGGAGGTATTTCACGTTTTAGTCAATATGTTTTCAAAGTCGTCTGCTGCAGATATGTTGTATGTGGGAAAGGGTTAAATCAGTTGTTTATCCCTTTCTCTTAATACAGAACAAAACTTAACAATTTCTTCTTGTTCTAACAATGTTTTCTTAAATCTGTATCATCATTATAATTCCAATATTTCAGATGCGATATATTTTTCTGAGATGGGTTCAAAGCATACGCATTTAACAATACAATACCGGGTGAATTACACATCGGTTTTATACAATCCATACAATTCTGTCTTTTACACACCAATGCCTCGTTTTCTTATTTGGTTTACTTCATTATCTATTATAAAAAACAATACTAACACTTTTCGTCTTGGAAAAGGGATGATAGGCGTATATAAAAAAAGAATTCGCAAAAATAACAACTGGTTACTTTTACATCGATACAAATAAATATTTCAAAGGTAGCATCCTATAATACAATTTGAAAATGAGACTGGAATAGTAATATTGTTTACAATAGTATTTATTTGAATTTAGCGAAAGGGTTTGTACATGTATTTAAGTATGACCCACGGTTCATTAATTAGTGTATTCTTCACGTACAGAAACAAAACAATGTACGACATAGTCATATTGTTTAAGCATAACGGTGTAAGTCGATATTAACCCTTTCCACATACAGACGCTTTCTGATGCCCAGATGACTTTTGAAAACATTGTGGCAAAAAGAGAAATTTCTCCTTTGGCCACAATGTTTTCAATTATTTTTAATAACTTATCTTTTATTCAAAGGTATTCCATTTGTACTTATTGTATTTTAACATCGTTTTTTTTTTTTAAATCTTGAAGGAATCAGAAACATCTCATCGTAACTTAACCGTACAAATCTGTAACAGACCTCTTTGAAAACATTCAGACAATTACATGATACATTTTTACAATTAAGATCTAATTGTTCAATCTATTTCTCATGCCAGACACAATGTTTTCAAATATTATCTGCTACATCGTTTGCAGTTGGGAAAGGGTTGAATTGTCTCAGTATAATATGGTTCAGAGAGATGTTATAATCAAGACAATTGATTGAATACAGTTGACATAAACACTAGGATATATCAGTTCATAGCACTGCTGCCCTCTGCCATTCAGTGACGAACCAAATATTTCACACGGGCACTTGAACCGCAAACTTTGGTTGTTCGTAACTGCATTTCATTTGATATATGTCTTAAAATGTAAAATAAGATCGTTTAAATGTTTGCCCTTTTATCTCTATTTTTACTTTATTGATGATATGGTAAAACGAAAATATAAAACAAGAGGTATCCTTTCAAATCTGCAGCAGATGACTTTTGAAAACGTTGTGGCAAAAGTAGAAAAACTCGTGATGAGCAATTTTTCCTTTTGCCACAATGTTTTTAACTATATTTGATAATTCGTTTTCATTTATACAAATTTGCCATATTTTTGCCTATATTTGTTTTCAAAGTTGTCTGCTACAAATTCGCTTTATGAGGGAAAGTGTTAATTAAACATCCCTGCTTTTTACCAACCACCATGGCTTAAAGGAATCTTGTAGAGTGTCACCCAAGGAATGTTTCTGCAAAATTATTTGAAAATCGGCCGGACACTTTCGAAGGAGAGGATATTTTAAGTTTTCACTATAGCCATATAAGGCAAAATGGCCCCACCCCCTGGCGGCCATATTTATCAACCAATCAACATGGCTTGAGGGAATCTGATAAAGGGACAGCCTAGGAACATTTCTACAAAATATTTGAATAACACTTTCGGAGGAGAAGATTTTTTAAGTTTTCTCTTTAGTCATATAAGGCAAAATCGCCCCGCCCTATGCCAGTGGAGCTAAAAATCATTTAAGTGCGATTCAGGTCATAGAATACTAGAAACTTGATAATCGAATGTTTTTGAAGACGGCATGGACATTGTAGCAGTCAGTTTTCAAGAATGTATTGGGCATAACATACATGTAATAGCGAAACATGTACCAGTGAATGGTGAGGTGCACATATTCCTCGTTCAACTAGGAACACGTAAAACGACACTTGAAATTTTACCACGTGTTGTTATCGTAAGTCGTCTTGACAACAAAAGTCAATTTAGAGCAGTCTTGTAGTAAAGACACACGTGATGTCAAAGTAACGTTTGACAGGAAATTCCCAAAAATCTACACCATATCTCGGTTGTCCCGTTGTCTACACCCGGCAGTGACGACAGAGATAGACCATGGAGAGCACGTCAAAGCGTTATGTCACGTAGGCAGGAACAATACATTCGCCAGACCCACCCGAGTAAAAGATTGTGTACTGCTGTTGAAACTTCCCGGGCTGCTTGTGGAACAGCGAAAGCGCTCGACAACATCAGGAACGCCTCAGCGAGTTCGGTTTGCGTTACTTCACGCCGACAATTGAGGATGAACAGGCTAAAACGGCATCGGCCGAATGCATGTTCTCTTTATCGTTGAAGACGTTTAATGTTTTCGGCGAGTCTATATTCCTTCTTTTCTGTGACGATAGACATCAACGTGTGTAAAGACGTTTATGAGAATGTTATTCTGTCAGCTGGATCGTCATCGTTTTGGGGGAGGTGGTCTGATGGTGTGGACCGGCAAATGCAATAAACAGAGAACGCTTTTAGTTTTCATGGAAGGTAATTAAACAGCTCGACATTACATAGAAGTCTTCCTACATTCATTCGTTGTAAAGTTTATCCGTCAGTTCAACGTCACCTTCCATCTGGTTAACGATGGTGATCACATTGTTCGAGTTAACAAAGTTGTACATAGTATTCAGTTCTTAGTTCTTTCAAGAACTGTGAAAGATGACCATCTAACGAACATTTCTGTGAGATTATTTTGAAATAGGTCCATTGGTTCAAACGGAGAAGTTGTTTGTAGGAAAATATGAACAGAATGACAGACAGACAACAATAGCTCACCACGCACTTAGTGTTCAGGTTTGCTAAAGAATCAAAAGACGAGCACACACTTTACAAATGGTTTAATGATAAATGTTGATTGATCATCCATTTTCCTTCCATAAACTTATGCAAACAACAAAGGTGAATGACTGGATTGTAATGATGGGGGTAAAAACAAACATAATGTGACATAAGCCTCTCTTTAAATTTCTTTATCATCAGACTTTAACTTGCCAAATAGTCCATGTTTTAATAAAGATTTTACCTAATCACATGATTCTAGAAAACGAATCTTGTTTTGGATCAGCATTTAAGCAGTTGTTTAGCTCAACTGGTCCATATTAAACTGTTGGAAAGGTTCAGTGTTTAGTTTAATTTTAAGTTTGTGAGCTAATCCCCCCACCCCCTCCAAAAAAAAAGTCCCCATGTATAACATACATTAGGTTTTGGTTTTGCATAATTGTTACCTAAACACCTAAATACCAACATAATTCAAATACAAGAGGACCATGACGTTCTAATATTGATCACCCGATTTTTTTTGTGTTCACTATACATATAAAAACAAGGCCCACCCCACTATTGGCCTTATTTATCAGCAGATTGGAATCACTTGAACAATCTTAGTAGAGGGTAACCCAAGAAACCATTGAGCCAAATTATTTTCAAACTGGGCCAATACTTTTGGTTGAGAGGACTTTTAAAGTTTTTAACATACATACACATAAGAAAAACAAGTCTTAATGACCATGTAGAATAATTTGAATAATTTTAAACTCAAGAAACAATTGTTCCAAACAATTTTAAAAACAGGTCAGTTAATTTTTAAAAGAAGATTTTCAATAAATATATATACCTGTATAAGGAAAACAAGCTCAATCTCCACCATGCTTTTCAACGGTATAATTTTAAGTCTTGGTAGAGGGTCACCTAAGTAAAAGTTGTGCTTAATTATTTTTGTACTTTTGGTCTAGAAGAATTTTGAAGTTTTCACTTTACATATAGAAGGAAAAAAGCAATGCCCACTGGTGTTTTTTTCAGAAGGATCGGAAAACAAGAGGCCCAAGAAGGCCAGTATCGCTCCACGGCCATAAGGCAAAAATAAAATTTCCAAACAGCCCTGCCCCGTGGTAGCTATTTTTTTTTACCAACCACCATGGCTTAAAGGGTATCTTGTAGAGTGTCACCCAAGGAATGTTTCTGCAAAATTATTTGAAAATCGGCCTGACACTTTTGGAGGAGAAGATTTTTTAAGTTTTCACTATGGTCATATAAGTCAAAATAGCCCTGCCCTCTGGCGGCCATGTTTTTCGACTTATCAACATGGCTTGAAGGAATCTGATAGAGGGTCACCCAATGAACATTTCTACAAAATTATTTGAAAATCGGCTGAACACTTTCGGAGAAGAAGATGTTTTAAGTTTTCACTATAGCTATATAAGGCAAAATAGCCCCGCCCCCTGGCGGCCATGTTTTTTGCCCAATCAACATTTCTTGAAGGAATCTAATAAAGGGTCACCCAAGGAACATTTCTACAAGATTATTTGAAAATCGGCCTGACACTTTTGGAGGGGAAGATTTTTTAAGTTTTCTCTTTAGCCATATAGGCAAAATAGCCCCGCCCTGTGACGGCCATGTTTTTTTACCAATCAACATGGCTTGAAGGAATCTGATAGAGGGTCACCCATGGAACATTTCTACAAAATTATTTGAAAATCGGCTGAACACTTTTGGAGAAGAAGATTTTTCAAGTTTTCACTATAGCTATATAAGGCAAAATAGCCCCGCCCCCTGGCGGCCATGTTTTTCGCCCAATCAACATTTCTTGAAGGAATCTAATAAAGGGTCACCCAAGGAACATTTCTACAAAATTATTTGAAAATCGGCCTGACACTTTTGGAGAAGAAGATTTTTTAAGTTTTCACTATTTTTTTCTTTCGGTTGCCATGGAAACCAGAATTATGGATGGATCAAAAAAAATTGAAGGAATTTAAGAGAGGACATTGAGAGGATGCTTCCCATGAAGTTTCAACCAAATTGGCCAAGTGGTTAGGGAGAAGAAGTCGTTTAAAGGAAAAAGTTAACGCACGCACGCACGCACGGACGCACGACGGACAATTCGCCATGACATAAGCTCACCTGGCTTTCAGCCAGTGGAGCTAAAAATGAATAATAATGATTAAGGGTCACCAAAAGCAACATTTGTGTCAAATTATTTGAAATTGGGCCATTAGTTTTGGACAAGAATATTTTTTAAGTTTTGTGTTCGTTCCCCCTATACTGATTCCTGGTTTTGTCATGTTGTTAACAAACAGATGCCGGATGGTGAGTGATCACAATAGCTCACCCCGCACTTCATGCTCAAGTGAGCTGAAGTCAAATTTGAAATGAAGAAAATACAAACTGCATAATTATATACATACAAACAAGTAATGAAAGGAAATATCTGTTCAAAATCAGAATGAATAGCACTAAATAAAGTGAAACAACAGACAGAAACTATCGACGAAATGCACATTCTCTAAATAATATAAAATGGGAATATCTGAACAACATAATATGCCTCGTATTAAGTTGACCATAATCATAATGGAAAATCCTTATACAGTCACTGCTTCTGAAACATTAGAGATGTTTTCAAGAGTTGCTGCTGCAGATGCATCAAAATCCTATGTCGCTCACCTGATTTAACAGAACTTAAACTGTTTTCAATGTTCTTACTCTATACATATACGGAAAATGAGCTGCCGCTTTAACAAATCGGAATAATTTGAACAATTTTGGTGGAGGGTCACCTAAGAAACATTCGTGCTAAATTATTTTCAGATCAAGCCTATAATTTTGGACAATAGATTTTTAAAGTTGTCACTTTATAATAAACATATATAAAGAAAACAAGCCCCTAATCCCCCTGCCAGATATATTTTTCAACAAATTATAAGAATTTTAACAATCTTTGTTGAGGGTCACCCAAGGAATACATTTAATTTTTTTACTATATAAACATAAAAGGAAAGCAAACCCTGTCCCCTTGCGGCCATGATTTTGAATCGATCAGAATAATTTGACAATTATGATAGAGGTTCCCCTAAGGAACATTTGTGCAAACAAAATTTCAAATAGGGCCAGTACTTTTGAACATTAAGATTTTAGCATATTCCCCTCTTTCTGATGCTGTGGCATCCAAAGTTATAAATGGAATTTAATTCTTTTAACAACTTTGAAAGTTTGAAAGAGGACCACCTAAGGTACATTCCAGTGAATTTATTTTGAAATTAGTACATTTGTTTAGAAGGAGAATTGTTTGTGAAAAATGAGAATAGACAGACAAGACGACAAAGCTGGACCATGAGTAATCACAATAGCACTTTTTGCTAAGGTGAGCTTAAACCAACATGACAAGACGAGGCAACAGAATTGAAATAAATACAAACCAACAAGTATAGCACACTATCACAAAAATATCTTATATTGAAAGAACCATATAATTTTAACAAGAGGGCCATGATGGCCCTATATCGCTCACCTGATTTAATAGAACTTCAATAGTTTTCAAAGTTTTTACTCTTTTTAGGCCAATACTTTCGGACAAGAAGATTTTTAAAGTTTTAACAATGCACATATAAGGAAAACAAGCTCCGCCCCCTGGCGGCCATGTTTTTCAACGGATCAAAAATATTTAAACAATCTTGGTAAAGGGTGCCCCAAGGAACATTTGTGCAAAATAATTTTTAAATCGGGCCAGTACTTTTGGACAAGAAGATTTTTAAAGTTTTAACAATGCACATATAAGGAAAAAAAGCTCCGCCCCCTGGCCGCCATGTTTTTCAACAGATTGGAAATATTTGTACAATCTTGGTAAAGGGTGCCCCAAGGAACATTTGTGCAAAATAATTTTTAAATCGGGCCAGTTCTTTTGGACAAGAAGATTGTTAAAGTTTTAACAATGCACATATAAGGAAAACTAGCTCCGCCCCCTGGCGGCCATGCTTTTCAACGGATCGGAAATATTTGAACAATCTTGGTAAAGGGTGCCCTAAGGAACATTTGTGCAAAATAATTTTCAAATTGGGCCAGTACTTTTGGACAAGAAGATTTTTAAAGTTTTAACAATGCACATATAAGGAAAACAAGCTCCGCCCCCCCTGGCGGCCACGTTTTTCAACGGATCAAAAATATTTGAACAAATTTGGTAAAGGGTGCACCAAGGAACATTTGTGCAAAATTATTTTCAAATCGGCCCAGTACTTTTGGACAAGAAGATTTTACAAAGTTTTAACAATGCACATATAAGGAAAACAGGCTCCGCCCCCTGGTGGCCATGTTTTTCAACGGATTGGAAATATTTGAACAATCTTGGTAAAGAGTGTCCCAAGGAACATTTGTGCAAAATAATTTTCAAATCGGGCCAGTACTTTTGGACAAGAAGATTTTTAAAGTTTTAACAATGCACATATAAGGAAAATAAGCTCCGCCCCCTGGCGGCCATGTTTTTCAACGGATTGGAAATATTTGAACAATCTTGGTAGAGGGTACCTCAAGGAACATTTGTGCAAAATAATTTTCAAATCGGGCCAGTACTTTTGGACAAGAAGATTTTTTAAGATTTGGCAATTTTTCCCTTTTCTGATGCCGCAGCAACCAAAGTTCTACTTGGAATTAATTTCTTTGAACAACTTTGAAAGAAGACTACCTAAGGACCATTCCTGTGAAGTTATTTTGAAATCTGTTCATTGGTTTAGTAGGAGAAGTCATTTGTAGGAAATTGTTAACAGACGCCGACGACGACGACGGACGCCGGACGGTGAGTGATCACAAAAGCTCACCTTGCACTTCGTGCTTAGGTGAGCTAATAAAGGTAGGACTGATCCAGCCAGTCAAAATTTGCATTGAAGACCATAAACTTTGCTAAAATAACCATTTTTTATTTTTTAGCCTTTGCCTAAAATAAAATTTTAATGGTTGAGAATGTCTTATGAAAAGCAAGATGTGTCTTTTATTGTCATACAAACACAAATTCAAAGTAGGGGCGCCTTTTTATCTGATACTTGTCAAGTAAGTTAGTCCTTTTTGTAATTGTTCTTTTGCTGTGAAAAAGATTCTTAGTCTTCATGATTTATTTGAAAAATCTGCAAACTGTATGACAAGATTCATGCTTTAACAAACAGATAAACAGAATGACAAGTCTAATATCCAAACACCATAAATATTCTGTCAGGCAGGAGGTCTCATGTATACATCATTTCTGCCATAGAGGACATCTTTTTTGGAATATGAACAAAATCTTCGAAGTATCCCGCAAGATCATCAACAGTCATATCATCCAGTCTAGCTTCCTGAGAGCATGAAATATCAAAACTGCTGCCTGACTGACTTGTTCCACAATCCTTTTCCCCTGTAGCTTGGTCTTTATGTTTTGAAGCACTGTTGTTGTCAGCATGAGATCTGTATACCTTAAGATGCAGAGAAGAATGTTTCCCACTAGGACCAATTACACTTTTCTTACACAATGTCTGAAAATCATCACAGTTTTCAATATTTGATAAACAACCTGAACCAAATGTAGGTTGTTTGCTGGCATAAATTGAACCAAGCTGAATACCTTTACCTCCAAGCATCCAACTTCCTTTCACTTTTTGATTCAAATCAAACTGTTTTCCATGCTTGAATATTTTTAGCTTTGCAGCTCGAATCACCTGTTTACAATCTTTCTCAGAGTGATGATGCTTAAAGCGTGCTTCTCTTATGAGAGGTCGATGTTGGATGGAAGAAGTTGCATAATTGAACTTTTTCTTTGATTTCAACCTTAAATCACTGCACATGCATGACGGTTTGTGACAGATTTCTGAGTTAAATGTAAGTTTTTCCATTGAGCACAAAAAATCCTGAGGATAAGGTTCCATCCTTGCTGATGTTGCAGAACTATTCTTGACACGGCTTTTCTCGGATTTTAAGCTTGATTGAAAACTTCTTTCACTATCCCTGAAAAAGATATCAATATTATAAAATTCCGTGTTGAGTGCATAGTATTCTTCACTTGTGAAGAAGAACAGGCATATGATAGCTCAAATTAAATGAGTTTGATTTAGAACTGTTCACCATCTCATCACCAGACAAAACAAAGAGTTTTACCCAATAAATTTATTGAATTTAAGCCTTTCCCACACAATAAATTTGTAGCAGATGACTTTGAAAACATCTAGGAGAAAACATGGAAAATCTCTATAAATGACGAAATAAAATATAATTTGAGCAATTTCTTCTGTTGCTGGGATGTTTTCAAAAGTCGTCTAATGCAGATGCGTGAAAATGTGTCAACAACTGGGAAAGGGTTAAGTTAAAATTCTTGAGAAGATGGATTCTGATTTTTTGGCCTAAATATAATTTTTCAGTAGTTCATAACAGCAGTTTAAATTTGTTAATATCCTCAAATACCTTTCTGTCCATAGAGCATTTAAGTCACTGAACCTTTCTTGAGATTGCCGAGTGTTCCTGAAAAAAAGGAGAAATAAAAAGAAGATTTAAATATATTACAAAAATCTAAATATTAAGGGAAAAAAATTGGAAGCTCTATGTATTTATAAATTTAATCTTTTCCCACATACATCAAATCTGCACCTGATGAATTTAAACATATCTGGGCAAATGGAAAATCTTTATAAATGAAAGTATGATTACTGAAAGATTTGAAAACATTGTGACAAAAGTTGTCTGCTGCATTTGCATCTGTAATTGGGAAAGAGTTAAAAATGCTACATAACGCATATCGTGTAGGAAAACAACACAAATATTGGCTAAATATTACTTGACAGTACTTCAAGCAACCATATTCTGTGAAAAATCATTCAGCCGGAACATGATGCAAATATACGCATCTTGTTAGTAAAGCTCCCCATTTAGTATTATTGAGTTCTGACTGGTGTCTGCTGAGAAATAACCTGGACACGAATTCTCCAATATCATATTATACAAGAGGGCCATGATGGCCTTTGTTCGCTCACCGTAATTATACAATGTACTGCAATGCAAAACACATCAAGACAATTATTCTGAATGCAACCTTCACAGTGTTAACAAGATTTTCCTTCATTTGGCCTAGTGATCTATATTTTTTTTACCTGATATGACCAATATTCCAACATGGTCTAGATATCATCAAGACAACATTCTGACAAAGTTTCATCTTGCTCAAAGTAAAAATGTGGCCTCCGGAGTTTGAACAATATTTTGCTTTATTGACCTTGTTTCTGACCTTATATGACCCATATTTTTTTAACTTGACCTAGATATAATTCAGACAAACATTCTGACAAAATTTCAAGCTGCTGAAGCAAACAAAACGGCATCCAAAGTGTTAACAAGATTTTCCTTCAATTTGGCCTAGTGACCTACTTTTGAACACTACATGACACATATTCAAACTTTGCTTAGATATCATTTTGATAAACATTCTCATCAAATGTCAAAAAATGCGGCCTCTGGAGTATTAACAAGATTTTCCTTCAATTTGACCTAGTGACCTACTTTTTGAAACAACAAGACCCATGTTCGAACTTGACTTACATATCATCAAGACAAACATTCTGATAAAGTTTCAACATGCTCAAGTTGAAAATGTGGCCTCTAGAGTGTTAACAAGATTACCCTTCAATTTGGCCTAGTGACCTAGTTTTTGACCCTGCATTACCCATATTCGAACTTGGCCTAGATATCATTCAGCTCTAGATACCAAATTTCAAGCTGCTGAAGCAAAGAATGGTAGAAATCTGGTTTCTGACCCAATATGACCCATATTCGAACTTGACCTAGACATTTTTAAGACAAACATTCTGACAAAATTTTAAACTGCTGAAGCAAAAATTGTGGCCTCTGGAGAGTTAACAAGATTTTCCTTCAATTTGACCTAGTGACCTACTTTTTGACACGACATGACCCATGTTCGAACTTGACTTGACGATATCTTACATATCGTCAAGACAAACATTCTGATTAAGTTTCAATATGCTTAAGTTGGAAATGAGGCCTCCAGAGTGTTAACAAGATTTCCCTTTAATTTGACCTAGTGACTTAGTTTTTGACCTCATATGGCCCAGTTTTGAACTTGTCCAAGACTTGATGGAGAAGAATGTTCTGATGAACTTTCATGAAGATTAGATGCAAAATGTAGCCTGTAGAGTATTAACAAGCACAAATGCAGACGCAGGGAGGCCGGACAAAATCATGTGATCACAATAGCTCACCTTGCACTTCGTTGATAAGCGACCTTTAATATTTTCACTTTAATACATTGTATTTCTTTATGCTTTTCTTTGGTTGTACTGAATGTATTTGTGTATGCTTTCTGTGTATGTAAAGGCATGTGGCCATTTATCAATAAATCATTTGAATTTAAATGAATTGAATAAAAGGGCAATAGCTCTGTGAAAAATCATCGAAACCAGAACATGTGACTAACATTTACATCTTGTTAGTGAAGCTGTCAATAAAGTTTCATTCAGTGGTTGCTGAGAAAGAGCCCAGGCAAAGGAGGAACGGGTACACATAGAAATTAAAAGGGCCATTACTCTAATGACTTTTTTGTTCTTGCCAATAAAACAAAACTTTTTTGGGTGATAGAGAAATCATAACCAAGTACTTATGCACTCTTGGCTGTTGGTGGAGGTAATGAGGGTAAAAAGATTTTTGTAAGTGTTTAAGCTGTATCTCTAATTGTTTTGAAAACATTTGAAAACATTAATCTTCCCAAGCAGCTGGCTGCTTTTCCACATAGATTTAGCCCATTGGTGGAAGACGAATGACGCCTGTCGCTATGACTTTTGTCAAACGTCGGAAAGAAAGTTGGCTGAGCCGGGATTTGAACTCACAACCCCTGGATTGACAGCCCGCGTCGTTACAGACTGAGCTACCGGGACTCGACAGTAATGGTTTTGAAAATAAGTAAATTGGTACAAAAAACTTTACCAAAATTCTAAGTCGAAAAAGGTCAATAATTCTTACAAAAATCTTGACAGAGTTATCTGATCTAGTCTGTTGATAGAAGTAATAAAGGTGAATGGGTGTTGTAAGTTTCAAAGCAATATCTGTAATGGTTTTGAAAACAAGAGGGCCATGATGGCCCTGGAATCGCTCGCCTGATTTTTCTTCACTTTAGCTATATAAGCCCCACCCCCTGGCAGCCATAGTTTCCGACCAATCAACTTGGCTTGAAGGAATCTGATAGAGGGTCACCCTAGGAACATTTCTACAAAATTATTTGAAAATCGGCCAGACACTTTTGGAGGAGAAGATTTTTTAAGTTTTCCCTATAGCCATATAATGCAAAATAGCCCTGCCCACTGGCGACCATGTTTTTTGACCAATCAACATGGCTTGAAGGAATCTGTAAGTGGGTCACTTAAGGAACATTTCTACAAAATTATTTGAAAAATGGCCTGACACTTTCGGAGAAGAAGATTTTTTAAGTTTTCCCTATAGCCATATAAGGCAAAATAGCCCCGCCCCCCCCCCCCCCCCCCCCCCCGGTGGCCATGTTTTTCGACCAATCAACATGGCTTGAAGGAATCTGATAGAGGGTCATCCAGGGAACATTTCTACACAATTATTTGAAAATCGGCCTGACACATTCGGAGGAGAAGATTTTTTAAGTTTTCACTATAGCCATATAAGGCAAAATAGTCCCGCCCCCGCCCCCCCCTGGCGGCCATGTTTTTCGACCAATCAACATGGCTTGAAGGAATCTGAAAGTGGGTCACTTAAGGAACATTTCTACAAAATTATTTGAAAATCGGCCTGACACTTTCGGAGAAGAAGATTTTTTAAGTTTTCACTAGTTTTTTTCGTTTCGTTGCCATGGCAACCAGAATTCTGCATGGATCCCAAAAAAATTAAGGAATTCAGGTGAGGACATTGAGAGGATGCTTTCTGTGAAGTTTCATCCCAGTTGACCCACCGGTTACAGAGGAGAAAATGTTGACGTACGCCGGACATAGGGCGATCACAATAACTCACCTTGAGCACTTCGTGCACAGGTGAGCTAAAAAGTAAATTTGTACAAAAACTTAAACCAAAATTCTAAGTAAAAAAAGGACCATAATTCTTTCAAAAACCTTGACAGAGTTATGTACTCTTGTCTGTTGATGAAGGGTATGATGGTGAATAAGTGTTGTAAGTTTCAAAGCAATATCTGTAATGATTTTAATAAACTAGAATGGAGTGCTCCCTGGAGCACGTGTGTCACCTGCCTTGTCAAAAAAAAAAAAAATTGACAGAAAAGGGGCAATAACTCTGATATAAAAAATATTTGGATTATCCCCCTTTTGTGAACCCATCACAAAGATTGATATAAACATTTGTCAGAAGTTTCAATCCAATCCTTTGAGCAGAAACAAGAGGCCCAAGAGGGCCAGTATCGCTCCATGGCCATAAGGCAAAATTAAAATCTCCAAACAGCCCTGCCCCCTGGTGTTTTTTTTTTTTACCAACCACCATGGCTTTAAGGAATCTTGTAGAGTGTCACCCAAGGAATGTTTCTGCAAAATTATTTGAAAATCGGCCTGCCACTTTCGGAGGAGAGGATATTTTAAGTTTTCACTATAGCCAATATAAGGCAAAATAGTCCCTACCCCCTGACAGCCATATTTTTCAACCAAGGGGCTTGAAGGAATCTGATAGAGGGTAATAAGCCTAGGAACATTTCTACAAAATTATTTGAATATCAGCCAAACACTTTCGGAGGAGATGATTTTTAAAGTTTTCACTATGGTCATATAAGGCAAAATAGCCCCGCCCTCTGGTGGCCATGTTTTTCGACCAATCAACATGGCTTGAAGGAATCTGATAGAGGGTCACCCAATGAACATTTCTACAAAATTAGTCGGCTGAACACTTTCGGAGAAGAAGATTTTTTAAGTTTTCACTATAGCTATATAAGGCAAAATAGCCCCGCCCCCTGGCGGCCATGTTTTTCAACCAATCAACATTTCTTGGAAGGAATCTAATGAAGGGTCACCCAAGGAACATTTCTACAAAATTATTTGAAAATCGGCCTGACACTTTTGGAGGAGAAGATTTTTTAAGTTTTCTCTTTAGCCATATAGGCAAAATAGCCCCGCCCTGTGACGGCCATGTTTTTTTACCAATCAACATTTCTTGAAGGAATCTAATAAAGGGTCACCCAAGGATCATTTCTACAAAATTATTTGAAAATCAGCCTGACACTTTCGGAGAAGAAGATTTTTTAAGTTTTCACTATAGCTATATAAGGCAAAATAGCCCCGCCACCTGGCAGCCATGTTTTTCAACCAATCAACATTTCTTGAAGGAATCTAATAAAGGGTCACCCAAGGAACATTTCTACAAAATTATTTGAAAATCGGCCTGACACTTTTGGAGGAGAAGATTTTTTAAGTTTTCTCTTTAGCCATATAGGCAAAATAGCCCCGCCCTGTGACGGCCATGTTTTTTTACCAATCAACATTTCTTGAAGGAATCTAATAAAGGGTCACCCAAGAAACATTTCTACAAAATTATTTGAAAATCAGCCTGACACTTTCGGAGAAGAAGATTTTTTAAGTTTTCACTATTTTTTTCTTTTGGTTGCCATGGAAATCGGAATTATGAATGGATAAAAAAACAAGAGGCCCAAGAGGGCCAGTATCGCTCCACGGCCATAAGGCAAAAATAAAATCTCCAAACAGCCCTGCCCCGTGGTGGCTATTTTTTTTACCAACCACCATGGCTTAAAGGAATCTTGTAGAGTGTCACCAAAGGAATGTTTCTGCAAAATTATTTGAAAATATGCCTGACACTTTCGGAGGAGAAGATTTTTTAAGTTTTCACTATGGTCATATAAGTCAAAATAGCCCCGCCCTCTGGCGGCCATGTTTTTCGACCAATCAACATGGCTTGAAGGAATCTGATAGAGGGTCACCCAATGAACATTTCTACAAAATTATTTGAAAATCGGCTGAACACTTTCGGAGAAGAAGATGTTTTAAGTTTTCACTATAGCTATATAACGCAAAAAAGCCCCGCCCCCTGGCGGCCATGTTTTTCGCCCAATCAACATTTCTTGAAGGAATCTAATTAAGGTTCACACAAGGAACATTTCTACAAAATTATTTGAAAATCGGCCTGACACTTTTGGAGGAGAAGATTTTTTAAGTTTGCTCTTTAGCCATATAGGCAAAATAGCCCCGCCCTGTGACGGCCATGTTTTTTTACCAATCAACATGGCTTGAAGGAATCTGATAGAGGGTCACCCACGGAACATTTCTACATAATTATTTGAAAATCTGCTGAACACTTTTTGAGAAGAAGATTATTTAAGTTTTCACTATAGCTATATAAGGCAAAAAAGCCTCGCCCCCTGGCGGCCATGTTTTTCGCCCAATCAAAATTTCTTGAAGGAATCTAATAAAGGGTCACCCAAGGAACATTTCTACAAAATTATTTGAAAATCGGCCTGACACTTTCGGAGAAGAAGATTTTTTAAGTTCTCACTATTCTTTTCTTTCGGTTGCCATGGAAACCAGAATTTTGAATCGATCAAAAGAATTTGAAGGAATTTAGTAGAGGACATTGAGAGGATGCTTCCCATGAAGTTTCAACCAAATTGGCCAAGTGGTTAGGGAGAAGAAGTCGTTTAAAGGAAAAAGTTAACGCATGCACACACGCACGGCGGACAATTCGCCATGACATAAGCTCGACTGGCTTTCAGCCAGTGGAGCTAAAAATGAAGGAATTTAAGAGAGGACATTGAGAGGATGCTTCCTATGAAGTTTCAACCAAATTGGCCAAGTGGTTAGGGAGAAGAAGTGGTTTAAAGGAAAAAGTTAAAGCACGCACAGACGCACAGACTTTCAGCCAGTGGAGCTAAAAAGGTAATTTGAATATTTGATAGAAAAGGGGCAATAACTTTTGATATATAAATATTTGGATTATCCCCCTTTTGTGAACCCAACATACACATTGATATAAACATTTGTCAGAAGTTTCAATCCAATCATTTGAGTAGAAAACAAGAGTTGTCGGAGGACAATATAGCTCGCCTATCAGGGCCATCGTCTATAAGGGCCTACTTCAGAACAGTTATAGCATTAGGTATAAAAGTCACACAGTATCACCTATTGCAAGATAAAACACCTTTTCAATACATGCATTCAAATGTCCAAACAGGCCCTTTTGGGCCTTTTAAATCTGTAAATTTATTTATATACGATAAGCAACAGCATACACAGTGTCTGAGAAAAGGCCTTGCACGCAAAGGTTTGACCAAAATTCTAAGTCCAAAAAGGGGCACAATTCAGTAAAAATCCATTCCAGAGTTATGGGACTTGACATACAAGGTCATCTAATGACCCTGAATAAGTGTGTGAATTTTCAAAGCAACAGCGTACACAGTGTCTGAGAAAAGGCCTTGCACGCAAAGGTTTGACCAAAATTTTAAGTCCAAAAAGGGGCACAATTCTGTCAAAATCCATTCCAGAGTTATGGGACTTGACATACAGAGTCATATAATGACCCTAAATAAGTGTGTGAAGTTTCAAAGCAACAGCTTATACAGTGTCTAAGAAAAGGCCTTGCACGCAAAGATTTGACCAAAATTCTAAGTCCAAAAAGGGGCCCAATTCAGTCAAAATCCATTCCAGAGTTATGGGACTTGACATACAAGGTTGACTAACTACCCTGAATAAGTGTGTGAAGTTTCAAAGCAACAGCATACCCAATGTCTGAGAAAAGAACTTGCACGCAAAGGTTTGACCAAGCTGGCAACGCGGACGCCAACGTGATTACATAAGCTCCCCTATTTCTTCGAATAGGCGAGCTAAAAGTAATTTGAAAATTTAAATTTTTGACAGAAAAGGGACAATAACCTCCAATATAAAAATATTTGGATTATCCCCTTTTTGTGAACCAATCACACACATTGATATAAACATTTGTCAGAAGTTTCAATGTAATCCTTTGAGTAGAAAAAAAGTTATTTGAAAACGTGATGAAAAAGTGTGACGGACTGACGAAGCGACAACCTTTACCAGTAGCATAATAAAACAAGATTGTTGAAAGGATCAAATGTGTCTCCTGTTAATAAGTCAATGTGTGATGAACTGGCAGGTAACCCAGATGAAGTGGTCAATAAACAAAAGCTGTCCGTAAGACTGCCCGCTCGATTATTCCACTGCATATATTAGTAATTGAGGTATTGACTCTAATGTAGTTACATGCAGGATACAGTTATCTTACTTGATTATTTACATAGGCATGATGGTTTGGAAGGGTTTTACAAAGTTCCAATGCAATGCATCAAGTAGATACTAAGATATGAACTCTTAATGTAGTTGCACAAAAAACTTTTACCATAATTTCAAAGGTGAAAAAACGGCCATAATTTGCATTATATGCAGGATAGAGTTATCTTAATTGATCGAGTTTCAATGCAATACATCTAGTATTTATTGAGCTATTGGGAAATATATGTACTTACATACAAAACCTTAACGAAGGTGTGACAGTTTCTTTTCTTAACCCAAATTTGGGCCAAAATTCACAATCCAAAGACCATCTTTTTTCCCACAAAAGTAAGATTAAACTTCACAAAATCTACCTTTCATAACAATTTAATTGTCACTATTTTCACAATTAAAAGGGCCCTGGCCCTGTTCACAAAACAGTGAGAAGAAACGCTGTGTGACACGGATGCAAATACCAGAGTGAGTAGAATAGTTCTCATTTTCTCTGAAAAGTCCAGCTAAAAAAAAATGTTTCATTTGCAAATAGATCAAGATAAGCTGGACAGACAGAGGTTGGAGAAATCATACCTATGTGTCAACTTACAATTGTTTAAGTAAATATAAACTAAGAAAAAACTTACCAGTTTGAGTCGACCTTCAGCCTTTTAAATGCAGAATGTAGCTGTGATTGTGACTGATCTTCTGATGGCCTTAGCTTCTCACCACCCATCATTGGTTATAAAACCTTGACAGGCTGGGACAAGGCAAAGCCTGTAAAAACAATAAAAAGAATTGTAGGCAATCCATCCAAAATTAAAAAGGCCGCCCGCCCGCCCGCCTGCCCGTACGCCGCAGGTAAAACTATAATACGATCCGTTTTTTCAAAACGGGCGTATAAAAAGTGCGGAAAACAAATATTCTAAGTACAAAAAGGGGCATAACTCATTCCAAAATTGACGAAATCCCAGGAAATGTGAACTTGATCTGTGACACATGATTACAAAGCCATATACAAAATATCAGGTCAATAGCTCAAAGTATGTAGGAAAAAAGTGTGGAAAACCAATATTCTAAGTCCAAAAAGGGGCATAACTCATTAAAAAAATTGACGAAATTCGAGGAAATGTGAACTTGATCTGTGACACTTGATTACAAAGCCATATACATAATTTCAGCTCAATACATCAAAGCATGTAGAAAAAAAGTGCGGAAAACAAATATTCTAAGTCTAAAAAGGGGCATAACTCATTCAAAAATTGACGAAATCCCAGGAAATGTGAACTTGATATGTGACACTTGATTACAAAGCCATATACATAATTTCAGCTCAATACATCAAAGCATCTAGAAAAAAAGTGTGGAAATCAAATATTCTAAGTCCAAAAAGGGGCATAACTCATTCCAAAATTGACGAAATCCCAGGAAATGTGAACTTGATCTGTGACACATGATTACAAAGCCATATACAAAATATCAGGTCAATAGCTCAAAGTATGTAGGAAAAAAGTGTGGAAAACCAATATTCTAAGTCCAAAAAGGGGCATAACTCATTAAAAAAATTGACGAAATTCGAGGAAATGTGAACTTGATCTGTGACACTTGATTACAAAGCCATATACATAATTTCAGCTCAATACATCAAAGCATGTAGAAAAAAAGTGCGGAAAACAAATATTCTAAGTCTAAAAAGGGGCATAACTCATTCAAAAATTGACGAAATCCCAGGAAATGTGAACTTGATATGTGACACTTGATTACAAAGCCATATACATAATTTCAGCTCAATACATCAAAGCATCTAGAAAAAAAGTGTGGAAATCAAATATTCTAAGTCCAAAAAGGGGCATAACTCATTCAAAAATTGACGAAATCCCAGGAAATATGAACTTGATCTGTGACACATCACTACAAAGCCTTATACAAAATTTCAGCTCAATAGCTCAAAGTATGTAAGAAAAAAGTGCGGAAAACCCGAACGGACGGACGGACGGAGGGACATGACCATACCATAATACGTACCGTTTTTAAGAAACGGTCGTATAAAAAGGGTAACAATTTGCACCATATACAGGATAGAGTTATCTTAATTGGTTGTGTTTATAGTAGTGCAATTGGGAAAGGTTGTATAAAGTTTCAAAACAATTTTTCAAGTTGTTACTGAGATTACACTCTAAATGTAGTTGCAAAACTTTAACCAGAATTTCTAAGTCCAAAAAGGTCCATAACTTGCATAAAATGCTGGATAGAGTAATCATACTTGATTGTTTACATAGATGTGATGGTTGGTAAGGGCTGTATAAAGTTTCAATGCAATGCATTAAGTAGTTACACTAAGAGATGGTCTCTTTATGTAGTTGCATGCAAAACTTTAACCAGAATTTATAAGTCCAAAAAGGCCATAACTTGCATAAAATGCAGGATAGAGTTATCATACTTGATAATCTATCTACACAGGTGTGATAGTTGGGTAGGGTTGTAGAAAGTTTCAATGCAATGCATCAAGTAAATACTGAGATATGGACTCTTAATTTAGTTGCACGCAAAACTTTAACTAGAATTTCTAAGTAAAAAAAATGCCATAACTTGCATAAAATGCAGGATGAAGTTATCTAACTTGATAATCTACATAGGTGTGATAGTTGGGTAGGGTTGTATAAAGGTTCAATGCAATGCATCAAGTATATACTGAGACGTGGACTCTAACCAGTATTGCTAAGTAAAAAAAGGGCCATAACTTGCATAAAATGCAGAATAGAGTTATCATACTTGATAATCTACACAAGTGTAATAGTTGGGTAGGGTTGTAGAAAGTTTCAATGCAATGCATCAAGTAAATACTGAGATATGGACTCTTAATTTAGTTGCAAGCAAAACTTTAACCAGAATTTCTAAGTAAAAAAAAGTGCCATAACTTGCCTAAAATGCAGGATAGAGCTATCTAACTTGTTAATCTACATAGGTGTAATAGTTGGGTAGGGTTGTTTAAAGGTTCAATGCAATGCATCAAGTATATATACTGAGATATGGACTCTTAATTTAGTTGCATGCAAAACTTGAACCAGAATTTCTAAGTAAACAAGAGGGCCAAGATGGCCCTAAATCGATCACCTAATTGATAGTAAATTAGTAGCAAATATTTAACTGCAAATATCTGGAAAATTTTATCAGGGAGTGCAAATGAAACTGAAAGGAGTTTAGTTTTAACTTATTTATTTTACATCGATTGTGAAACAAGCCTTGGGCTTAGATTAATCACGCTCGATGTCTGCTTCCTGGAGACTTCACCAGTACTCGCGCCGTTTGTGTGGAAAAATGAAGTTTTTAAAGTAAAACATATTTTTATTAGAAAATACTTACCAGTCATTTATTACCTGATATATACATCTCCTAACCCTTAATTCATCCAGAAAAAGAACTCGCCTAGCGTATCCCTCACGCCTGTGTGATATACACGGTCACCGGTAAATACCGGCGCACGAGGTCAACGTGTCACTTTTAGTTTTCAAGTAAGTGTTGGTTGACGACGCGGGGTTGGGAGGCGGGAATATGAAATGACTGGTAAGTATTTTCTAATAAAAATATGTTTTACTTTAAAAACTTCATTTTTATGTCAAAAATACATTACCAGTCATTTATTACCTGATGACTTTTCAGCATCGGTCGGGAGGCATCTGCCAACACTTCTAGTCCTACAGGTAATGCAGCACATTGTAGTTATTTTTATTTAATTTATTTACTTAGTACTGAGACACAACAGCCTGTGAAAGTAGGAGAATGGATTGATAAATTTCAATCGTTAAGTACTTTATTGTTGTGTCTAATATGTAATTTAGCATATAACTCGCTGAGACGCCACCAGTGGCCCCAGAGAGTGAAGATTTTCAGTTTGCTTAGACATAGATCGCAGGTAGAAATTTGAAAAAGTCGATTGAGATTTCCATACCGCGGCACGAAGAATATCCTCTAAAGGCACATTGTTGGAAAAGGCCCAACTAGCGGAGAGTGCTCTAATTTCATGTGGACGAATCCGTAAAAACGAAAGATCGCGAACTGAAAGATTAGTGTAGGCTAATTTAATTGTACAGGATATCCAGCGGGAAATAGAAGCCGCTGATATATCCTTACATCCTATCAGAGGGAGAAACAACCTCTTCCTACGGCCCCTTGTCCCTTTAACTCTCTTAAGGTAAAGCTTAAGAGCTCTAACGGGACATAGAAGTCTGTCGGCATCCAACGGACCACAGCTCGCAGAAAGACTGGGAACCGTGATTGGTTTAGGAAGGACCGAAGGTAACTGGTTCTTGGCTAAAAAACCTGACTGACAAAGTAGAGTGAACGAGCCATCAGATTCATTGAATCTGATAAAGCCGGTTTCTACTGAAAGCGCATGCAACTCACTTCTACGACGCGCGGTCGCAAAGGCAAGAAGAAAGACAGTTTTGTAAGTTAAAAATTTTAACGAAGCAGAAGACAGAGGTTCGTACGGCGCCTTTGTAAGAGACCAAAGAACGCAAGATAAATCCCATTTTGGAGTTAAACTCCTACAAACGGGTTTATCTAGTTCGAATGATCGCATAAGTTCCGAGAGAAATGGATTAGCACCAATACTCTCTCCCCCTTTGAACTTAAGCGTATTCGAAAGCATTGAACGATAACCTTTTATTGTGCTAACAGCTAGATCTTTATCTTCAAAAAGAAAAAGAAAGAAATCGGCAATCCTAGCTACAGAGGGACACTCAGGATTGATCGACCTAGCATGACACCAATCTGAGAAGACTGTCCACTTGGAATCATAGACGATTCTAGTGGATCGTCTTCTGGATTGAGCGATGCGAGAGGCAACTTTTTGAGAAAAGTTTCTCTCTCGGATCGATCGCTTGATAATGTCCAAGCGTGAAGATGAAGCATTGCCGGGTTGGTATGAAGATGCCGCCCCGGTTGCTGAAACAGAAGGTCGTCTTGAAGAGGAAGACGTACTGGTTGTGCCGACAGGCAGGCCAGGAGGTCGTTGAACCAAGACCTCTGGGGCCAAAATGGCGCTATCAACAGGATTCTGCACTGTTGAGAACGAAGAACCTTTTGTAGTACGATCGGGACCAGAATGAACGGGGGAAACGCGTACCCGAATAGACGGTCCCAATCGAGGGTCAGTGCGTCCACTGCCCAGGCTGCAGGATCGTACATCGGTGACACATAAAGTGGCAGCCGATGGTTGACTCTGGTGGCGAAAAGATCCACCAGTGGTGTCCCGATCCGCATGAATACAGAGTTTACTACACTCTGATTCAGTGTCCATTCCGCCGGAAGAACTTTGTTTTGGCGGGATAGACTGTCCGCTAAGACATTCAAATGGCCGGGGACGTGTTTTACTAAGACTACTAACGACGTCGCCTGGCACCAAAGGAGTAACTTCCATGTCTCCAGAAAGAGTAGATGGGAGTGCGTTCCTCCTTGCCTGCGAATGTAGGACACAACAGTAGTATTGTCCGTCGACAATAAAACAGTTGTGTTCGCAACGGAGGCAGAGAACTGTTTGAGAGCTAGCAGGACTGCTCTCAATTCTAAGTTGTTTATGTGCAAACAACGTTCCTCCGCTGTCCACATGCCCTGGGCTGTTAGGCCCTGTGGCTCTAAATGAGCTCCCCAACCCACAGCACTGGCATCTGTAAAAAGGTACAGATCCGGAGGTGATGTGATCAAGGGCACCCCTTGTAGATAGATTAACGGATCCAGCCACCACCGAAGGTGTGACTTGAAGAAATCCGTCAGAGCTATCTCCTGTTCCAGTGAGTCCACAGACGGACGCCACCGGGACAGAAAAAGATACTGAAGGGGCCGCATGTGGAGCCTGCCTAGACTGACTAGGTCGGCTGCTGCACTCAGGGACCCCAGAAGTGACAGCATGGACCGGGCTGTTACCATAGCCTGATCCAGAGTGAGTCTGATCTTCCGGAAAAGAGAATCGACTCTGTCCGAAGGGACCCGAATCACCGCTAGGTCGGTGAGAAAGGTCATCCCTACGAATGTAAACCTCTTTGACGGAACTAAGTCCGACTTCTGCGTATTGGGAATAAGGCCCAATCGCAGAATGGTCCGCCAGGCTAGAGACAGATCGTGAAGGAGAATTAAACGATCTGCTCTGTGGAGTAGCCAGTCGTCGAAGTATTGAAGAAGCTGGGGCCCGTTCATTCGTAGAAAGGCTCCCACAGCATTTATAATCTTCGTGAATACTCGAGGTGCGGACTTGAGGCCGAAGGGAAGTGCCCTGAATTGGTACACTTCTCCATTTACCACAAACCGAAGGTATTTCCTCGACGAGGAAGCGATCGGAATGTGGTAATAGGCGTCTTGTAGGTCTAACAAGACCGCCCAGTCGTCCTTCCGAATAGCCATTCTGATGGAGCGGGCCGACTCCATCTTGAATTTCTCGACCGGTATTAATAGATTCAGGGCTGACAAATCTATCACCGGTCTCCACCGACCGTCTTTTTTCGGAACGAGAAAAAGACGGCTGTAGAAACCCCGAGTATTGGGGTTGAGAACCCTCTCTATGGCTTTCTTTTTCAGAAGTGATGTAATCACTTCTGACATGGTCGGATGGCGTGACGACAGATCGATGGGCACGCTTGTCATGGGAGGGGGGGAAACGAAGGGAATTAGATACCCTTCTTGTATCACGGATAAAATCCAACGATCCTCCGTGATACTCCCCCATTCTTCCCTGAAAAATGACAGGCGGCCCCCTACTGCAATCTCCGGCCTCGGGATAGTCATAGAGAGGTGCGTACCCCTAGGGCTGCGGCCTAGGAGCCGTACCATACCTGGAAGTATGCTTCGGCTTAGCTCCCGTGAAACGGGGCTTCGGTTTAGCATAATTCCGGCCCGTGGAAGGAGGTTGTTTAGGCGGTACAGCCTTCACTTCCTGTTTCTGCTTTTTCGCCGGGGGCTTCCTAGTATTAGTCCATTTAGCCGCCGGTGCAGAGTATTTACGACTCTGTGACAAAGCATTTACTGCACTCGCCGAAAGGCGTCTGGATTGTTCTGACGAATCAGTAACAGTCACTGCAGCAATCCTTCCACCAAAGAGAAGATTGGAGGATAAGGGGGCGGCTCTTAAGCTGTCCTTGCTATTTTGTAGCAGAGAAGAGGATTTGACAAGTGTCGCATCTCTCCTCGCGGACAGCATTTCCGTGGCGTTCTGCAAATTCAGAGCCATCAGGTGCCGATTCCCCGTATCGAAAGCCTCCAGAATTCTGCTAGCCCCTCTGCTAGAGACATTCTCCTCTTTAAGTAGCAGTGCCAGAGCTATGGCGAAATGATCGTCATGTGAAGCCACCATGACTCCCAGACGCGCTCTGGCCTCCCATCTCTCAACCAGTTTAGCACTAACTGTGATTGAGGTGGGTGCAGTTAATCCCAAAGTGGACGCATCTCCGTCTAAGGCCGGCACTTTAACGGGAAAGAACTCCTTCGAAGCTACATAAGCCTTAGGAGACACCCATTCCTTAGAGATGGCCAGTGGGACCGACCAGGCTGACTCAACAGTGTCTAATGACCTGGTGGACTGCAGTTGGTCCAATAACCTTCCCAAGTTATTCGCCTGCGGAAGTAACTGTAATGGAGTTGTAGACCCTCCGCATTATGTTCTTCCAAACTTGAAAGGTTTTTACGACGTGGGGGAGCGTCGATCTTAGGGCAGAGCGTACTAGGCACTACCCTAAAAACTTCTTCAATAGCCTGCTGCAGGGACCAACGATCCGCAGCCGGCTCGTCTTCTATAGGTAATAGACTTTCCGTTTCTTCGTCAGACGAAGAAGTGGAGGATTGTCTAGGCCTACGACGAGAAGTATTGTGCTTAACCGGACTTCCCACCGGTTGACCAATTTCCGATCCAGAAATGGATTCATTCTCTGATAAATCCATAAGCTGGTGACGATCATGTGAACTCAACCTTCTATCCGCAGCAGAGAAAGGTTGCGCAGAGTCAATCATCGGAGCCGAACTCACTGTATGTGATCTTTTCGACTTCCCCTTAACGGAACAAGCAATATTCCGATCGGGGGATTGCCTTTCAAAGGACTGCCTCTTGGAGAGGTGTCCTTCCGGGAGTCGTAAATTCCTATAATCAGGAATTTGACGATCACGGTAGGCATCACTAACCTGTCTGTCATAGAACCGATCACTCCTTCGTAACGAAGGTTGGTAACGTGGAGGAGTAATATCTCTTGAATAATACACTGTTCCCCTAGGAGAACGGAATGATTTTCTCGATATGTACTCTCCGTAATCTATGTCAGCAGGTTGGTTATTAAAACCTGGTAAACCAGTGTTCTGAATATCCAAATAATCAGGCTGTGCTGCGAAAGAATGATAACGTGTATCTATCCGATCGAGACGCACTGATCCCGGTTGCCTGGTACCGGGTTGCCCGGTACCTGGTTGACCGGTGGCAGGTCGAGTCATGTATGAATGACTGCCTTGCTGATTCTCCCATTCATCTTGAAATGAATCACCCATGTCCTCATTCCCGGTGTATGGATTAGTCATGCTGAATTGACTGACAGAATGCCCGGTCGCTTCATGCAGCCCGGTGCCCGGTCTAGTCATTTCAGAATGACTGCCTGGTTGCCCGGTGACTGGTCGTATCATTCTAGAATGATTGCCCGGTTGCCCGGTGACCGGTCTCGTCATTTCAAAATGACTGCCTGGTTGCCCGGTGCCCGGTTGCCCGGTGCCCGATTTAACCAAGGTAATATGACTGTCCAGTTTCCCGGAACCCGGTTGCCCGGTACCCGGTCGCCCGGAGTCATAAGGGTTTTGCCCGGAAGCATCACCCTGTGGACCAATGATAGGCAATTGTAATGCTCCATCACCGGTCCCCAAATTCTGCCCGCCGACCGGGTAATTTGGAACTCTGCTGTAGGCTTCCGAAGAATGCCTATCAACTGAGTGTGGTGAAAGAGGGGGCCATTCTGTTAGGTTTCCCTGAGAATGCCCCATTGCCTCACCCGAAGGTTCAGCACTAACACCAATCGTCTGTTTTTGACCAGACGATATCATACGTTCCTCCGAACTTCGAGACGGTCCCGTCGTGGCTGTTACAGAGGCGTATGTCTTGACTGAAGATTGAAAAGCTCTGTCCTTCCGTCTAATCAACCCAGTCGTGGAGTCTGTTGGGGAAAAACCCTCGAATTCCCCTTCGCTCGTAGAGCTAATACTTACCTTCTTCTTCAAAGGAACAGTTTTACTCTTACGGCTTTTGTGAGTCCTCCTCGATATGGCCTGTTTCCAAACGGAAGCCGACCATAACGAACAGAACTCACATGGTGAATCCTTTGTGCACTTAGTGCACGCAATGCAGGAAGAGTGCGTGTCCCACAAGGCCACTAAATGACCGCATGAGCCACGCCTCTGTTCACCATTATGTGACATAGTATAATTACGAAATCAAATTACGAAGTTCAAAAACAAAAAATAATATTTTCTATTCTTTTATTTCACTACTCGTTTTTACGGACGTAATTCAATGAAAAAATATTTTTTAAATATTCTCCAAATGTCTATGTAATTATACAAAACAACAACAAAGGCGATAAACAATATTATCGCTACCGGATCGGGAAATCTCACCGTTGAAAATTAATTGAAAAATTAATGCACGGTCATTCAAGACCCGACTCGTAACTGAAATAGTGGGTGGGGTAACCACCCGCGGCTCTCAGCTAGTTGTTACTACAAAAAAACACAACTTAAACACAAACAATAAATAAACAAAGTTCAAGTTCAAGAAGTAAATGTACAGTTTAACTGAATGAATTGACCCGTTAAAGCGAAAGCTTTAACTAGACAACGAAAATAAATTTAGAAAAATGAAAATAAATTCAAGCCTGTAGGTCGGTGTGTCCAGGAAACTAAAAGTGACACGTTGACCTCGTGCGCCGGTATTTACCGGTGACCGTGTATATCACACAGGCGTGAGGGATACGCTAGGCGAGTTCTTTTTCTGGATGAATTAAGGGTTAGGAGATGTATATATCAGGTAATAAATGACTGGTAATGTATTTTTGACATAAAAATCCCAAAGTCAGGACACGCTCATCACGGGACTCGAACCAGGGACCTTTGATACGAGAGGCCGACGCTCTACCTCTGCACCACTGTCTTCCACTGAAAGGAGTGGACACTTCTCAAGAAACAGCTTATCAGTAAAGGCCATTTATATCTTGAAATCTAACAAGAACTTTAATAAGAATGGAATTATAAAGTTTTTGTCATTTTGCACCTTTCCTGATGCCGCCTTGCTGCGCTGTTTTTCAACCAAATCAATATGGCTTCAACAGTTTATTTAGAGGGTCACTTAAGAAACATTTCTACCAAATTATCTTGCAATCGCACAAGTAGATTATGGAGGAAAAGGATTTTAAAATTTGGGTATTTTTTCTCACTCTCTGATGCCGCAGCATCCAAAGTTCTCAATGGAATTTAAATCTTTGAACAATTTTGAAAGAGGACCACCAAAGGAACATTCTTGTGATGTTTTGTGGAAATTGGTCTATTGGAATGGTAGGAGTTGGATGTCACTTGTAGCTAAAAGTTCAATTTACCCTTTTTGTGATGACACCTGGTTGATATGATTGCGTAACCAATCAAAACGGCTTAAACAAATTAAATAGAGGATCATTACAGTAAGATTCGTATTATATTTTCTTAAAATAAGACAAACACTTTCATAAAAATGGAATTTTCAAATTTTGTCATTTTGCCCCTTTTCTGATGCCGCCTGACTGCCATGTTTTTCGACCAATCAGTATGGCTTGAACAATTTTTATAGAGGGTCACCCAAGGAACATTTCTACCAAATTATATTTGAATCTGACAGGCAGATTCGGAGGAGAAGATTTTTAAAGTTTGGACATTTTGTCACCTTTCTGATGCCGCAGCAACCAAAGTTCTCATTTGAATTTTAATCTTTGAACAATTTTGAAAGAGGACCACAAGAGGATCATTCCTGTGATGTTTTGTAGTAATTGGTCTATTGCAATGGCAGGTGTTGGTTGTCATTTGTAGCTAAAAGTTCAATTTACCCCTTTTGTGATGACGCCTGGTTGCTATGATTGTGTAACCAATCAAAACGGCTTTAACAAATTAAATAGAGGATCATTAAAGTAAAATTCGTTTTATATTTTCTTAAAATCAGACAAACACTTTCATAAAAATGGAATTTTCAAATTTTGTCATTTTGCCCCTTTTCTGATGCCGCCTGACTGCCATGTTTTTCGACCAATCAGTATGGCTTGAACAATTTTCATAGAGGGTCACCCAAGGAACATTTCTACCAAATTATATTTGAATCTGACAGGCAGATTCGGAGGAGAAGATTTTTAAAGTTTGGACATTTTGTCCCCTTTCTGATGCCGCAGCAACCAAAGTTCTCAATGGAATTTTATTCTTTGAACAAATTTGAAAGAGGACCACCGAAGGAACATTCCTGTGATGTTTTGTGGAAATTGGTCTATTGGAATGGTAGGAGTTGGTTGTCATTTGGAGCTAAAAGTTCAATTTACCCCTTTTGTGATGACGCCTGGTTGCTATGATTGTGTTACCCATCAAAACGGCTTAAACAAATTAAATAGAGGATCATTTAAGTAAGATTCGTATTATATTTTCTTAAAATCAGACAAGCACTTTCATAAAAATGGAATTTTGTCATTTTGTCATTTTGCCCCCTTTCTGATGCCGCCTGACTGCCATGTTTTTTGACCAATCAGTATGGCTTGAACAATTTTTATAGAGGGTCACCCGAGGAACATTTCTACCAAATTATATTTGAATCTGACAGGCAGATTCGGAGGAGAAGATTTTTAAAGTTTGGACATTTTGCCCCCTTTTTGATGCCGCAGCAACCAAAGTTCTCAATGGAATTTAAATCTTTGAACAACTTTGAAAGAGGCCAACCAGAGGAACAGTCCTGTGATGTTTCACGGAAATTGTCCTTGGAGTTTGGGAGGAGATGATGTTTAAAGCTAAAAGTTAACGCCGGACGGACGACGGACGACGGACAAAAAGTGATCAGAATAGCTCACCTTGAGCCTTCGGCTCTAGGTGATCTAAAAAAGGGCCATAACTTGCATAAAATGCAGGATAGAGTTTTCTTAGATGATAATCTACACAGGTGTGATAGTTGGGTAGGGTTGTAGAAAGTTTCAATGCAATGCATCGACAAAATACTGAGATATGGACTCTTAATTTAGTTGCACGCAAAACTTTAACCAGAATTTCTAAGTAAAATAAGGGCCATAACTTGCATAAAATGCAGGATAGAGTTATCTAACTTGATAATCTACATAGGTGTGATAGTTGGGTAGTGCTGTATAAAGTTTCAATGCAATGCATCAATTAAATACTGAGATATGGACTCTTACTTTAGTTGCACGCAAAACTTTAACCAGAATTTCTAAGTAAAAAAGGGCCATAACTTGCATAAAATGCTGGATAGAGTTATCTAACTTGATAATCTACATTGGTGTGATAGTTTGGTAGGGTTGTAGAAAGTTTCAATGCAATACATGTAGTATTTAAGAACTTGCATGCAAAACCTTAACCAAAGTGTGACGTGGACGCCGACGCCAGGGTGAGTAGTATAGCTCTCATATTCTTCGAATAGTCGAGCTAAAAAGGACCATGATGGCCCTATAAGTATACTGCTAACCTGTTTGTAATTGAACCTGATAAATTTCTTCAAAGGTTTATGTATATACATATAAGGAAAACGAAAACTGTTTCCTTGACATTCATGTTTTTCAACAGATCAATAACAATGTTGGTAGATAGTCACTCAAGGGGTATTGTGCAAAATTATTTTCAAATCTGGTCAGTAATTTGTACAAGAAGATTTTTAAAGCTTTAATATATACACAATTATTACACCTATATGGCCCTAATGGCCATATCATTCTGAGCAATTTCTCTCTTTGCGGCAGTGTTTTCAAAAGTCATCTGCTGCAGTAATCCAGGTTTCTGTACTAGGATTAGTAGGAATGCCATTTTATTTGTTTCGCTTCCTACAATGCAATATGTAACGGCGATATATTGAGACGTCTTTATTTTCAGGAATATTAATATGCTTTTAACAAGAGGGCCATGACGACCCTGGATCGCTGCCCCGAGTTAAACTAGTCTATTAACCACTTATTCAATCACAATAAATCATTTTGTGGTCAGGTAAGCTAATACTACAATTTTAACAAGATTTCCCTTTCATTGGGCCTACTGACATTGTTTTTGATCCGACATGACCCATATTTGAACTTGGCTTAGATATCATCAAGACAATCATTGTGACAGCATTCCAACAATAAGTTAATAATACAGTTTCCAGAGTCTTAAAAGGATTTACCTTAAATTTTACCTAGTTTTTGACCTGATATAACCTAGATATAATCAAGACAATTATTCTCAACATGCTCAAAGTCAAATTTAAAATTCGACTTCCATAGTGAAAACAAGATAATCCTTCAATTTGGCCTAGTGACCCAGATATGACTCATATTAGAACTTGGCCTAGACGTCATCAGGACAAAGTTTCAAGCTGCTGAAGCACAACATGCTGTCTAGTAAAAGTCTAGTAAATTAATAAGATATTTCTCAATTTTGGCCTAGTGATCTAGTTTTTGACCAGACATGACCTATATTCAAACAAAGTTTCATCTTGCACAGGTTAGAAATGCTGCCTGGTAAGTATTAACAAGATTTTCCTTCAATTTGACCTTGTGACTCAGTTTTTTACTTGAAATGAGCCCTATTGGAACTTTGATCAAGAAATTAGCCAGATAAACAAACTGAATGGTTTGAATCATCAATGATAATAGTGGCCTCTAGAGTTTAAACAAGTAAAACTTGATCACAAAAACTCACCATGAGCACTTAGTGATCAGGTGAGCTAAAACAAAGTTACGCAGTCATAAATCAGTTGGTAAACAGAGAATGGTTCAATCATGCATGACATTATTTACATAAATGACCTTGTGAATTAGAACAGTAAAATGTAACCAAATAAACTGAGTAATGTGGAGAGAGTGAGTGTATTTGAAAAACCTCACTTCTTGTAACCTCCAGAAAATGATAAAACTTTCTCCTAAAAGTTATGTAAACTTGTCTTATTTATTCCATATGTTAAGATATTTTCTGTGCACAACAGCTAAGTAGGATATTGGATCAATTAACAATTACATGTGGTTTTTTCCCCAAATATGTGCTTTTTTCATGCAAATATGTAAATTTTGAATGGGAAATCTGTCAATTATTCTTTTTCCATGTATCCGACCAATTTATTTCTGCTCTGCAATGAGTATTTACCATAATCAGAGAATCATTTAACTGGAAAGCTTTAGTTTAATCACTTGTTAAAACAAGAGGGCCATGATGGCCCTGGAATCGCTCACCTGATTTTTTTTTTCACTTTAGCTATATAAGCCCCGACCAATCAACATGGCTTAAAGGAATCTGATAGAGGGTCATCCAAGGAACATTTCTACAAAATTATTTGAAAATCGGCCTGACACTTTTGGAGGAGAAGATTTTTTAAGTTTTCACTATAGCCATATAACGCAAAAAAGCCCCGCCCCCCCCTGGCGGCCATGTTTTTCGACCAATCAACATGGCTTCAAGGAATCTGATAGAGAGTCACCCAAGGAACATTTCTACAAAATAAGTTCCAAATCTGCCAACCAATTTGGGAGGAGAAGAATTTTGAAGTTTTTTTTGTTTCGTTGCCATGGAAACCAGAATTCTGCATGGATCCCAATAATTTGAAGGAATTCTGGTGAGGTCATTGAGAGGATGCTTTCTGTGAAGTTTCATCCCAATTAACCCACTGGTTACTGAGGAGAAGATGTTGAAGATTTTTTAAGTTTTCACTATAACCATAAAAGTCAAAAAAGCCCCGCCCCCTGGCGGCCATGTTTTTCGACCAATCAACATGGCTTGAAGGAATCTGATAGAGAGTCACCCAAGGAACATTTCTACAAAATAAGTTCCAAATCTGCCAACCAATTTGGGAGGAGAAGAATTTTGAAGTTTTTTTTGTTTCGTTGCCATGGAAACCAGAATTCTGCATGGATCCCAATAATTTGAAGGAATTCTGGTGAGGTCATTGAGAGGATGCTTTCTGTGAAGTTTCATCCCAATTAACCCACTGGTTACTGAGGAGAAGATGTTGAAGATTTTTTAAGTTTTCACTATAACCATAAAAGGCAAAAAAGCCCCGCCCCCTGGCGGCCATGTTTTTCGACCAATCAACATGGCTTGAAGGAATCTGATAGAGGGTCACCCAAGGAACATTTCTACAAAATTATTTGAAAATCGGCCTGACACTTTTGGAGGAGAAGATTTTTTAAGTTTGCACTATAGCCATATTGGCAAAATAGCCCCCCCCCCCCACCCTGGGGGCCATGTTTTTCGACCAATCAACATGGCTTGAAGGAATCTGATAGAGGGTCACCCAAGGATCATTTCTACAAAATAATTTGAAAATCGGCCTGACACTTTGGGAGGAGAAGATTTTTTAAGAATTTTGAAGTTTTTTTCATTTCGTTGCCATGGAAACAAGAATTCTGCATGGATCCCAAAGAATTTGAAGAAATTCTGGTGAGGTCATTGAGAGGATGCTTTCTGTGAAGTTTCATCCCAATTGACCCACTGGTTTCTGAGGAGAAGATGTTGAAGATTTTTTAAGTTTATACTTTGGCCATATAAGGCAAAATAGCCCCCGCCCCCTGGCGGCCATGTTTTTCGACCAATCAAAATTGCTTGAAGGAATCTGATAGAGGGTCACCCAAGGAACATTTCTACAAAATTATTTGAAAATCGGCCTGACACTTATGGAGGAGAAGATTTTTTAAGTTTTCATTATAGCCATAAAAGGCAAAATAGCCCCGCCCCCTGGCGGCCATGTTTTTTGACCAATCAACATGGCTTGAAGGAATCTGATAGAGGATCACCCAAGGAACATTTCTAGAAAATTATTTGAAAATCGGGCCGACACTTTTGGAGAAGAAGATTTTTTAAGTTTGCACTATAGCCATATAAGGCAAAATAGCCCCGCCCCCCCCTGGCGGCCATGTTTTTCGACCAATCAACATGGCTTCAAGAAATCTGATAGAGGGTCACCCAAGGAACATTTCTACAACATTATTTGAAAATCGGCCTTACACTTTCGGAGGAGAAGATTTTTTAAGTTTTCACTATAGCCATATAAGGCAAAATAGCCCCGCCCCCCCTGGCGGCCATGTTTTTCGACCAATCAAAATTATTTGAAAATCTGCCAACCAATTCGGGAGAAGAAGAATTTTGAAGTTTTTTCGGTTTCGTTGCCATGGAAACCAGAATTTTGCATGGATCCCAAAAATTTGAAGGAATTCTGGTGAGGTCATTGAGAGGATGCTTTCTGTGAAGTTTCATCCAAATTGACCCACTGGTTACTGAGGAGAAGAAGTTGACGCACGACGCACGACGGACGCCGGACAAAAGGCGATCACAATAACTCACCTTGAGCAAAGCTCAGGTGAGCTAAAAACAAATGTTTATGGCAAATCATTTTTCCGCCATTGGCGAGTTTGGCGAATTATAGCGGAAACCCTAAAAGTCCTTCGTATGGAAAGTCTCTATTATGAGTTTAACAGTTAAAAATATTGTGACAAAAGAAGGAATAATTGCTAGTTTTGATAAAATGAAAATCTGATAACTGTTTATAATATAAATTATCTTATTTGATAATTAATAATAATATTATCTGGTCATTATAGGCAAACCTTTAAACATGATTAACAATTAAGGCCAATTATTGTATGGTCTTTGACGATGCTTCTTTTATAATGAAGGGGTTTATGTCCGTGAAAAATAAGAAGGGGAATATGTCCGCATATGCAATTTTTAACCTATTAATTTAAAGGGATAATGATTGTTATGTGAAAAATAAGAAGGGGATTATGTCGGGTATAGCTAGATAGCGAAAACAACTTATCGGTCACGAAAACAACTTTTTATATGACTTTAAAACCCATGTAACAATATTTTTTCATTAAATATAACTTAAACAACACATGATAAATGGATTTATAACAAATTAAATCCATATTTTAAATTATTTTGTATTTAATATCGAAAAATATGTATTTCGGGATCGGCATAGGCTAAAACCCATATAAATGCGTAGATGATGCTGGTGAAACGGAAATATGTCGTCTCATTGTTGACGAGAAAAATAGAACGAATAGTTTAATATGCATTCGAAAATAAGTATTTACTAAATTATTCTGCAATAACTTCAGGAAAACATTAAGAAAAAATTTAATGTAAAAAGAAAAATGTTTTCGTATGACAAGTCATTTTGATTAGAGAAGTTGTTTTCGTAGGACAAGTCGTTTTCGTTGGAGGAGTCATTTTCGTGGGAAAAGTCGTTTTCGTTAGAGAAGATGATTTCTTATACCAAGTCATTTTCGTTGGAGAGTTGTTTTCGTAGTACAAGTTGTTTTCGTGGGAAAAGTCATTTTCGTTAGAGAAGTTGTTTTCGTAGACCAAGTCATTTCCATTTCGCGATAATAAGTACAAAAACACTATTACAAACTGTTAAAATGTATTGTAATATGTTCGTGCATGTGCTATTAAATTTAAAATTATAAACAAATATGGTTATATGGCCGTTATACAACTATAAATAGTTGTTTTCGTGACAGCCAAGTTGTTTTCGTGAGTCGATTCTATTTATTTATATGCGTTAGCCTATGCCACTCTGTAAATTTTCTATTACACGATAATAAATACAAAAACACTATTACAAACTGTTAAAATGAATTGTTATATGTTCGTGCATGTAATATTAAGTTAATAATTATGAAAAAATATGGTTTTATTGGTTTTATAGTCATGTATAAAGTTGTTTTCGTGACAGCCAAGTTGTTTTCGTGAGCCTATTCTATTTATTAATATGCGTTTTAGCCTAGGCCACTATGTATTTTTTCTATTTCGCGTTAATAAGTACAAAAACACTTTTACAAACTGTTAAAATGTATTGTAATATGTTCTTGAATGTGCTATTACTTTAATAAATATGAACAATTATGGTTATATGGACTTTATAGTCATATATAAAGTTGTTTTCGTGACATCCAAGTTGTTTTCGCGAAAACAAGTTGTTTTCGCTATCTAGCTATACCGGATTATGTCCGCATATGCAGTTTTTAACGTAGGGAATAATGTCTGTCATGTGAAAAATAAGAAGGGGCTTATGGCCGCATATGCAGTTTTTACCAAAATATGATGTACCGGAAACGGGGAACTTCAAATTTTTCAGAGAAGAATCTTTGAGGCAGTAGCCTAGCTTCGATCAGTACACCACTTTAGGTAAATCAAGTAAGTACAGCAACTAAAATCCTGCATCCTTAAATTTGAAGCAAGACTTCAGAAATATAAATAAGTGTCGTTTTTATGTCCTGATAATATCTTCCAAGATATCGACCATTACAAAACATAACTTATATTATTATTTACTTTCTGCTTTATTTTCAGCAAATTCGATTGTTTCGAAATGAGTCATATATGATATCATATGTGCATCTCAGCAACATGACAGGACAATTTGTGAAAGTAAACATTTTTGTAAACAAACGTCACATATCTCAGTTTAAGAGGTATTTTAAAAAAGATATAATTTATTTTTTAAACCCAATATAAAACGATTTAAAATCCACCAACATTACCTGATTTGGGGTTCCCTAAACTATGTAGATTAACTAATAACTAATTTAACATATACAAAGTGTTATCGTTGTCGTTCTCTTCCTCCATCTTGGATATTTTCCTGTGGTGCTTTCTATGACGTCACCACACATATCTTTAAATAGATTTATTTAATCTAAAAACATATTTTGAACTAGGATCAGCTTTCCACTCATTTACACTTTTCAGGTCAATTTCAGGGAAAGATATAAGAAAAATATTTTTAAAGTTATTTTCAATGCCCGAAGTTTTCCGAGTAGGTGGACTGACCAAAACTGATGACGTTTTATGGGATCGACGTCAGCATGAAACTTGATGTGTATTGAGAAAAAGAAATAATTTTCCATATTTTTCTAATATTCTAATAATTAAATAGACGTTTGAAGTCGGGACAACGATGGAATTTACTGAGGTGGTGACGCCATCCGTAGCTGTACCTGTTTTGTGTGTGCTGGTCTGTGCATTTTTGGTATTTGCGTTCGGGTTTAAATCCCCTGCACAGCCACCAAGTTTTGATGTGTTCGATGAAGACGGAAAGAAAAAACGTTTAAGAAAAGTCAAGGTAAAATAGAACACTTTCATCACCCACCAATAAGGAACCCTATGTTGTCTAGCTATTGACACGATGCAACAGTTTCCATATTTGCATAATGGGGCTACACCTGCAGCTTCAGTATCATTATCCACTGATTACTTTATCTCCATGTCTTCCATATATCTTTGTGCCTTGTCTATATTGATCAGTTAATAATATTCAGAAAACATCTTAAGCTCCTAACAATTTGTAAAATAATATATCTACAGGCATTCTATCAAACTTATTTTTCTTAATTAAACAATGGTAATTGTGTATTCATTTTCTTTTTCATTTCCCCATTTCACTCGTTTTTCATGACAAATAGTAAAATTACGACGACAATAAAATTGGGCAATAAATATATCTATCACTGCACTATAAAATGCAGAAAAGGCCGAGTTGACCCACCCGAGTTGACCCAAGGCCTAGTTGACTCATGGCCGAGTTGACCCGTGACCAGATAACACAGGGATGCCTGTAGATATATTATTTTACAAATTGTCATCAGGGATACATCAATATATCAAATAACAATTCAATTTAAATCACACATTGTTTAATTAAGAAAAATAAGTTTGATAGAATACATATAATTTAAATCACACAATATTATTTGGATGACATTTATGTTTTCACGTTTTCAAACACAAATGAATATATGAATAGAAAGCATTGAATTTTGAAATAATTGTGGGAAATAGAGTGGAAATAGAGTTAGAATTAATTTAACTCATAATGTTCTTTTAAATGTATTAACTAAATCATCTCAGTACAGTTGACCGAACACCATACAGGGATCCACAACCTCGCAGAATCGCTGCCGTAGACATTTCTTTTTCCATATAACGGTCCCAATTCAACTGAAAACGTTCCTCAGTCAATGACAGCGCAATGTATTGACGTATACAATTTATAAAATACTTATTTTCCTTTAACATGCATATTCAGTACTGGCCGAGTTAACCTGGCCAAGTTGACCCCACCCCGAGTTGACCCGGATTCTGTTATCTTAAGGGTGTGCCCTCTGTGTCATATAGCTCACCATAAATTACAAGTAGCCTCACTGTAGGACATAGCTGAAGTTTATTTCCTTACCAGTGTGGTGTGTAATATGTTCTCCCGTTGTGAGAGTTCTCATGCGCAATGGAAGTGAGACCGGATACCACGCCAATGCAATTGAGAACTTTTACAACAGCCCACCAGAACGGAAGCGGTAGTGCAATCATACGCATGCGCACACCGAAATAAGAACTGTCATTGATTGTGTACCTGGTTGATTGTCATTATTATCTATACAATTTATTCTGTCCATGGTCTCAATAAGGATGAATTTTAATTGGTTATTAACTATTTTGCACTTTTTTGTTCATTAATTGTTAAACTTAACTTAATTTTTATTATTACTGAAAATTTCAGGGATCCAAAAGCCAAAGTAATGGCCATGCTGTTATTGATGGAGATAACAACTCTAACAATAGTGCCAAACCACAGCCATCTCCAAGACAGGCAGCCAAACAGACAGTCAAGTCACAATCACCACCTTCTACAAAAGCCAAACCAGTCATCCAAAACCTCGACCAATCGAAGAAGGTAAATTGTTTATAGACAACAGCTTTTTTGCCTTTTGTAAGGCAGAGAGACAGACAGACTCTAATCAAATTTTTTTTTTTTTTTTAGCTGTTTTGAACCTGAAAATAAATTGGCTGTTTCGTAACTGATACTGTTTTGTAACTGATTCCTATCTTGATATGTACATGGTTCAAGTGATGAGTGACATACCCATCTTATTCTTAATGTGTACTGTTTGATATTGTAATCACACTCACTCTTATGTGTTAATAATTTTATCAATGTATACAGTCAAACCTGTACTAACGGTCACCTGTTATTAGCAGCCACCTGCCTTAAGCGGCCAGTTTCAGACCCTCCCGTCGAAATTGACTATATAATTTAACTGCAATAGGCCAGCGGCCAACATTTGTGGTCCCAAATGCATTAAAAACATCCTAAAACGGCCACCAAATGAACAAATTTTACCGTAAAATATCGATTTTGGCATATAAAAATTTCATTACGGCCACAGAATTAATATTTATTTATTAAAGTACTAAAAACCAATTAAATCAAATAATTATAATATATCTTTAATTTAAAATAAGTTGCTTTTAGTTTAAACTTTCTTAATTGGCCATAAACAAACCAAACAAAGCTGTTATTGTGTTCTACATAATCGCCATTTTTCCGACTCAAACCAAACAAAGCTGTTATTGTGTTCTAAATAATCGGAATTTTTCCGACTCAAACATGAGTGTAGTGCGTGATAATTTTCACATCTCTATTTTTAGCTCGCGTAATTGGTAAAATAGACAGATCAAAGTGTTTTGTGTAAACACGATAACTGTGAAAAAGTCGGCATATAAAAAGATTAAAGAAGCTAACGTTTTTGAGACGATAATTAGAATCGCAGTTTGTTCGTGCTTTTAACGAACGATAAGGAATTAACTCATTAAGTTCACACTTGTAAAAAGCGCTAATTGTGGAAAAATATAAACTTTGGAAATGATTTATTGTGATTTAAATCATAAATGTTTTGATTGTCAGCGTGTTAACAATGCCACCAAAACGGAAGTGTTTGACTTTGGATGAACGTGTTGAGGTTGTGAAATTTTCTGGTAAAAGCAGTAGATTTATCCTACTCCAAGCAGAAGAAAATCAGTGATTTTTTTAAATAAATTAACCCATCAACTGTTACTGTGTTTAAGACAATGAGTGGTAAATGAACAGACAAATAAACTAGATAAAGAATGAGATTCATGTATATGTACATGATCAATGATTACAATGATTATAATATTGTGTTATAATACTGTTCAATATACATCTAGTTTATTTGATTTCAAGTTATCATGTATATAAAACTATTTTCAATTTTCAATCTCAGCTGTTTTCTGTTCATTTTCTATTAAAAAATGATTATTAAATCATTTAATCCCTCCAAATATAAGTGTATGTATACATAGTATCACATACATAAAAAAAGAATATTTGCAATCATGTTTACAGTTGAGCTTAACATGAATGTGTGTGTTCTTTATACCAATATACAAAAATACTTTGCTAATCTGGGTGAAAATTGATGACCCTGTAGTAGGCAGCCACCTGTCTTAAGCAGCCAATTGGGCCCTTTCCCTTGGCTGGCTGCTTAAGACAGGTTTGACTGTATATGCTAAATACAATACAGGGCAGGTGTGTTTATAGTTCATTTCCTCGTATTAAAATAAATTGAAAGCACTGACAGACACTTTGATACTACACACCAAATAGTTAATTCTACTTGACCAGGGTAAATTAATTCAAAATCATCATCACATTTTGATTGGTAATCAGGCCCAGGTAATTTTTTAGCTCAACTTTTCAAAGAAAAGGCTAGCTATACTACTAGCCTCGGCGTTGGTGTTGGTGTCACACCTTGGTTAAGTTTTTTGTACCAATTTACTTTTTTGTCAAAACCATTACAGATATTGCTTTGAAACTTACAACACTTATTCACCATCATTACCTTCATCAACAGACAAGAATTATGGTCCTTTTTCGACTTTTTAGCTCATTTTCCAAGAAAAGGCTAGCTATACTACTCGCCCCAGCGTCGGCGTTGGTGTCACACCTTGGTTAAGGTTTTTGTACCAATTCCCTTTATTGTCAAGCCCATTGCACATATTGCTTTGAAATTTACAACACTGATTCACCATCATTATCTCCATCAACAGACAAGAGTACATAACTCTGTCAAGATTTTTGTAAGAATTATGGCCCTTTTTTTACTAAGAATTTTGGTTAAGTTTTTTGTACCAATTTACTTATTTTTAAAACCATAACAGATATTGCTTTGAAACTTACAACACTTTTTCACCATCATTACCTCCATCAACAGACAAGATTTCATAACTCTGTCGAGGTTTTTGTAAGAATTATGACCCTTTTTTACTAAGAATTTTGGCTAAGTTTTTTGTACCAATTCACTTTTTTTCAAAACCATTACAGATATGGCTTCGAAACTTACAACACTTATTCACCATCAATACTTCTATCAACAGACAAGAGTACATAACTCTGTCAAGATATTTGTAAGAATTATGGCCCTTTTTCGACTTAGAATTTTGGTTAAGTTTTTTGTACCAATTTACTTATTTTCAAAACCATTACAGATATGGCTTTGAAACTTACAACACTTGTTCACCATCATTAACGCCATCAACAGACAAGAGTACATAACTCTGTCAAGATTTTTGTAAGATTTATGGCCCTTTTTTTACTTGGAATTTTGGTTAAGTCTTTTGTACCAATTTACTTTTTTTCAAAAACATTACAGATATTGCTTTTAAACTTACAACACTTCTTCACCATCATTACCTCCAGCAACAGACAAGAGTACATAACTCTGTCAATGTTTTTGTAAGAATTATGGCCATTTTTTGCCTTAGAATTTTGGTTAAGTTTTTCGTACCAAATCAATGTTTTTCAAAACAATTAGAGATATAGCTTAAACACTTACAAAAAACTTTTTACCTCCATTACTTCCACCAACAGTCAAGAGTGCATAATCCAGTAAAGGTTTTTGTAAGAATTATGACTCTTTTTCGACTTATGAAGTACTTTGCTTATAAATAAGATGATAAAGTGCTTGGTTATGTTTTCTCTATCACCCAAATAAGTTTTGTTTTATTGGCAAGCACAAAAAAGTCTAGCATGCTGTCCTCCGACAGATCTTGTTTCAAAACCATTAGAGATATACATATGTAGCTTATACACTTACAATACTTATTTTACCATCATTACATCCATCAACAGACAATAGTACATAACTCTTTTAAGGTGTTTTTTTAAAGAATTATGGCCCTTTTTGCGATTTAGAATTTTGGTTAAATTATTCATACCAAATCATTTTTTTTCCAAAACAATTAGAGATAAAGCTTTAACACTTACAATATCTTTTTAACATCATTACCTCCACCAACAGCCATGAGTGCATAATTCAGTGAATGTTTTTGTAAGAATTATGACCCTTCAAGGACTTATAAAGTACTTTAATTATAAATATTATGATAAAGTACTTTATGTTTTCTGTACAGCACAAAAAAGTTTTGTTTTATTGGCCAGCACGAAAAAGTCGAGCACGCTGTCCTATGACAGCTCTTGTTTTCATGCGCCATCACTTTCGTCAAATATTTTAGCTCAGGACTCAATGACTCTTGGATTTCAGAGGCTTTGAAGCTTTTGTTCTTTTACAAAACAGTTTGGTTATGAACATGCAAAAACTTTTCTGGGTACGAAACAGACAATTTGTTCTGCAGAGCTGCAAGGTTGACAAAGAGAAAGAGATTTTGACATCTGAATGTTAATGTTTTAACTCTTTCAGTCCAAAAAGCAGGCCTTAAAAGAGGACGAAATGAAACAAAAGCAGAAAGAAGAAGAAAAGAAACTGCAAGAAATACAAGAAGGTTAGTATTCTACAGTTAATGCATTGCCAAAGGGATTTGTACGAAGATACAATGACCAACCACAAGGTTATTTTCCTGGCACACGAAAATTGGTACTGGTAGAAGCTTTCCATATATAACAAAGTTTGTAGAAGAATTTCAATTAACAATGTTTCAGCAGTAAATTAAATTTTATATTGATTTTCACATGGAAGATATTATATGTGAAAATTACTTTGAGACTTTCATGTACAATATTGACACATTAATGATTTACTTTCTCTTTTGTTTTAGAACTTTTATAGAATGGTTATTGTGTAATAATCCCTTTCACCCTTGACTTTTGGAAATTATTTTTACCCTTTCCCATATACAACAATTCTGCAGCAGACAACTTCTGGTTATAAAAAAGGTGAACCTCTATACAGGAAAGTTTAATCATTAAATAAAGTTGAAAACATTGTGGCAAATTTAAATTTCCAATTTTAAGCTCTACTGGCCAAAGGCCAGAAGGGCTTATGTCGTGGCGATTTGTCCGTCGTGCGTGCGTGCGTGCGTCCGTAAACAATTTCTTGTTAACACGATACAGTCTTCACTTTTGATTGTATCTCAACCAAACTTATACAGTAGTTAGATATCCATGAGAGCTCGGTCCCTTTCGAAAACCAACCAGATCCGCCCATGCATGACTGGATTATGGCCCTTGAAATGGTCAAAATTGCTATAAAAGAGCTTGTTAACACGATACAGTTTTCACTTTTGATTGTATCTCAACTAAACTTATACAGTAGTTAGATATTCATGAGAGCTCGGTTCCTTTCGAAAACCAGCCAGATCTGCCCCTGCATGACTGGATTATGGCCCTTGAAATGGTCAAAATTGCTATAAAAGAGCTTGTTAACACGATACAGTCTTCACTTTTGATTGTATCTCAACCAAACTTATACAGTAGTTAGTTATCCACGAGAGCTCGGTTCCTTTCGAAAACCAGCCAGATCCGCTCATGCATGACTGGATTATGGCCCTTGAAATGGTCAAAATTGCTATAAAAGAGCTTGTTAACACGATACAGTCTTCACTTTTGATTGTATCTCAACCAAACTTATACAGTAGTTAGATATCCATGAGAGCTCGGTTCCTTTCGTAAACCAGCCAGATCCGCCTATACAAGACTGGATTATGGCCCTTGAAATTGTTCAAATTGCTATAATTGAGCATGTGAACACAATGGAGGCTCTATTTACGATCTGATCTTCACCAAACTTAAGTAGTTAAATATTGATGAGAGCTTGGTTCCTTTTGAAAACCAGCCAGATCCGGCAAGATTGGATTATGGCCCATGAAATTGTAAAAATTGCTATAATACAGCTTGTGAACACAAAAGAGCCTCCATTTACTATCCGATCTTCACCATACATACATGCTCTGGATTGAAAATGAGCAAAGCACCATACCAGTAGAGCATAGGCCCTCATGGGCCTCTTGTTCCACAATGCTTTTATAAGTTGTCTGCTGCATATGCACCAGAAAGCATATATGAGCCATAATATGGTGTCCGGATTTTGTGTTACATCACAAAGATTGTGGTGTCCTCTTTTGAAATATTTGACTTTTGTCAAATTAAATGCTATATATGGTTAGAACAATATCTAAAGCTGTTATATTCTAAATGACAAAATGGTTTTTAGCTTTAAATAAACAGTAGTGTGGGTTTTAAGTTGTATTCTTAGTAACACAGGGCACCACATACTAAATCATTTTTATGAAGCTCTTGCCTAGTTAAACTTTTTTAGATCTATTTTACATTTTCACCAACTTTATTTGGAATGATTTCAATAAATAAATGGTTTATTTAGTGAAATATTTAATAGTATACAACTAGATGAAGAATGGTGTAAAATTATGTGACAGGACACAAAATGATGTAACTGGTCACCAATTGTGTTAAAAGACACCAATAAGACTGAATGGAGTACACCTAAGAAAAAAATGAACAAATCACATAAAAGCATAAACATGTTCAGTAAAAATTATTCCCCATTTAAATGAAAATATAATAATCATGCAAATATGTATTTATTACGTAATCATAGGGGTTATGGATGTAGAATATGCTTTCCAGGACAGTCGACATTACAAGTCAAGAGACAACAAATTCTTCGTAGTGAATTAAATAGGTTCGCAAACATCTCTGGACAATTTAAATTAAGATAAATTTTAAAAATCTGACAGTGTCATTTTCGAGCCGCCATTTTGACGCACTCTTGTCGTAAAATGTCTAACTGTCGTAAATTGTTGCGATAGTTAATGTCGCAAATAGAACAGCCAATATTACGTTTCCTGCTAGGTGATAGAAGAAGCATTTGTTCATTATAATAAAATAATGGGACGTTACAAAAAAAGACACCATTTTCATACACAATATTTTGACTCCGCGTCAAAATAAATATATCTGTCCAAGGACAACACGTTTACGACATTAACAAAGAAATGAAGTTATCACGTGATTGGAATGCAATACAAATATGGTTATTGGTCCAGGTTTCGAGTTTTGATGCTATTTAGACGTGATGTAACTGGGTGGACACATTCATTACGCCACTTTCCAAGATTTTATTTAGAATCAAATTCGTATTTACGTCGCTCTATTAAATCTTAAAGTTATATTTACAACAAAATTATTAATTTATTATTTCACTCATGAATGTTAGTTTGCAGGCTTTAAACAAAAATAAAAACAGTTTGTTTTGGTTTTCAAAAAGCCCTCCCCCCATGCACTTGTCAGGAAGGACACTTTGAAAATGCTCAAGAAAAGTATAAATTAAATGAAATTAACAGTTCTTTAAAAAGTCTGGCATTTCATTTAATAGATTTAGTTGTTTCTAACAGTTTATGATATATTGTTAAACTATATAACACATAGTTCTTCAAATAAAGGAGAATCAATCATTATTCTGTGATGTAACACAAATTCCCAGACACCATATTATGGCTCATATGTAGATGAAATTGTTAAAAAGAGCTTAGGATGAACATTTATCACCATGTTTCAACTCTATCTGAAAATAGTTCTTCCAATTGTATTGATGATGATATTTTGTACTCTGATGTTTTTAGAGCAGTTATCTCCTTGGTTACCATATTAGGCATTTGTTTAACCCACTGCCTAATGAGTTATCTTTCATATTGCAATTTAAGCAATTAGGTCATTTTTCACAATGTTTTCAAAGGATGTCTGCTATAGAGACATGGACATGGTCATTCTTGTTTGTAAGAGGGTATAAGGTCAGGTATTCCTTTTGAATGTTCACATTGTAAATAATTATTACAGATACAGCTGGTTGGCACACCATTGCTAAGAAAGACAAGAAACAGAAAAAGAAAGATAATGACAAACCAGACTCGTTACCTGATGAAGCTGATGTAAAGGAGATTGAAACAACACAAATAACCAAAACAGAAGAACCTATGGAACAGGCTTCACCTGTAGAGAAGGCTTCACCTGTAGAGAAGGCTTCACCTGTAGAGAAAGCTTCACCTGTAGAGAAGGCTTCACCTGTAGAGAAAGCTTCACCTGTAGAGAAGGCTTCACCTGTAGAGAAGGCTTCACCTATGAAACAGGCTTCACCTATGAAACAGGCTTCACCTGTAGTGAAGGCTTCACCTGTAGAGAAGGCTTCACCTGTAGAGAAGGCTTCACCTGTAGAGAAGGCTTCACCTGTAGAGAAGGCTTCACCTGTAGAGAAGGCTACACCTGTAGTGAAGGCCTCACCTATAGAGAAGGCTTCACCTATGGAACAGGCTTCACCTGTACAAAAGGCTTCTCCTATGGAACAGAGAAACAAAACAAAAAAGGATAAAAAACCCAAAAAGGTAAAGAATACTTGCTATGTTTTCTTTTATCAAAATTGGTGGTAAAGGGGGCCAAAATCAATAAGGACTTTCTTTTGAATTTGACACCATTTTGGAGATTTTGTGTATAAAGGAGAAATTGCTCAAAACCAGCAATTTTCAACTCTGTATTTTCTATTTTGAAGCTGGTTGATTTTCCCCTCATGTGATTTCAAAGCAGATAACTATAAATTACACAACAGGTAAACACATGAGCCATTTTACAGTTTTTACGATGTGCCCAGTATGAGCTGATGTTACAAACATTGACCAGCTTTATCCAAATTAAAACAAGATGCATGGCATAAAATAGGAAGCAGTAGTAAGTCAATTGTGACATCAAGGAAAATGCATATTTGAAATTTTGAAGGAGTACTGTTATTCTGTGTGTGATGTTTAACCCTTTCCCACATATATACACATTCAGAGGCATTTGCAGTAGACCACTTTAGAAAACATTGAAGCAAAAGAAATGGCTACTTCTCCATTTTCCACAATGTTTACCACTCTAATCAATAATCATACTTTCAAATATAAATATAGTCGTCTGCTGCAGATTTGTTGTATGTGGCAAAGGGTTAACAAAACGTGCAATTTCTCCTTTTGCCACAATGTTTACCTCTTTTTGTCATAGGTTATCCATTCAATTATGGAGATTTTCTATGTTTTGACAAAATACGTTCAAAGTCGTCTGCTGCAGAATTGTCGTATGAGGGAAAGGGTTAAAGCAGACGGCGTTTTGAAAACATAGTGACAAAAGAAGAAATTGCACAGAACGTGCAATTTCTCCTTTTGTCTCAATGTTTTCCACTTTTAGTCATAGGTTATCCATCTGACAAAATACGTTCAAAGTCGTCTGCTGCAGAATTGTCGTATGAGGGAAAGGGTTAACATGAGGTAAGATATTTTTGTGAAGGTAAAAATACTGCTTCGGTTAGTTTTCTCATTGAATTAGTATGTACCATGCATGCCCTTTTGAAGTTTGCAGTAAACATTGGTGATTTTACACAAATAGATATAAATATTTGTGTTTGTTTAAACAGCCTACAGCAGAGGAAGAGGTGAAGGAGAATGTTGAGAAAATAACTAAGACTGTCCCAAAAACTTCCATAGAACCCCTTAAAAAAAGTATTCCATCAGTTGTGGAAATAGAAATCAAGGTAAGTTTCAAGTTTATGATAGCGTAATGGGACTTGTAGATTCCTTATTAACTCATCTTAATCTGTGATGAGAAGGTACAAGGTAATAATTTATATAATTGATGTTCTTTGTTATTTTTAACACAATAAGTACAATTACTATCTAGGAAATGTCTAGGTAAATGTACATGTGCCCAAAACGAAGTATAAGTACTAGATGAAACAATTTATGTGAATTGATACATTATTTTATTATCCCCCGCTTTTTCGAAGAAAAAAAGGGGGGTTATTAATTTCGGTTTGTCCGTCCGTCCGTCTGTCTGTCTGTCACACTTCGTTTCCGTGCAATAACTGCCACAAATGTGAACCATTTTTTTTCAAACTTGGTAACAAGGTTAAATGCCTTAAGGGCTAGGCCAAGTTCGATCGTCACTTTCGGCTGACTTTATTTAGTGGAGTTATGGCCCCTTATTTAACACAAAATGTCGTTTCATGCTGTTTCCGTGCAATAACTGCCACAAATGTGAATATTTTTTTCTCAAACTTGGTAACAAGGTTAAATGCCTTAAGGGCTAGGCCAAGTTCGATCGTCACTTTCGGCGGACTATATTTGGTGGAGTTATGGCCCCTTATTTAACACAAAATGTCGTTTCTTGCTGTTTCCGTGCAATAACTGCCACAAATGTGAACCGTTTTCTTTCAAACTTAGTAACAAGGTTAAATGCCTTAAGGGCTAGGCCAAGTTTGATCGTCACTTTCGGCGGACTTTATTTGGTGGAGTTATGGCCCTTTATTTAACAAAAAAAGTCGTTTCTTGCTGTTTCCGTGCAATAACTGCCACAAATGTGAACCGGTTGTTTTCAAACTTGGTAACAAGGTTAAATGCCTTAAGGGCTAGGCCAAGTTTGATCATCACTTTCGGGGAATTTATTCGGTGGAGTTATGGACCCTTATTCAACAAAAAATGTTGTTTCTTGCTGTTTCCGTGCAATAACTGCCACAAATGTGATTTTTTTTTTTTTTTTCAAACTTGGTAACAAGGTTAAATGCCTTAAGGGCTAGGCCAAGTTCGATCGTCACTTTCGGCAGACTTTATTCGGTGGAGTTATGGCCCCTTATTTAACAAAAAATGTTGTTTCTTGCTGTTTCCGTGCAATAACTGCCACAAATGTGAACCGTTTTTTTTCAAAATTGGTTACAAGGTTAAATGCCTTAAGGGCTAGGCCAAGTTCGATCGTCACTTTCGGTGGACTTTATTTAGTTGAGTTATGGCCCCTTATTTAACAAAAAATGTCGTTTCTTGCTGTTTCCGTGCAATAACTGCCACAAATGTGAACCGTTTTTTTTTTCAAACTTGGTAACAAGGTTAAATGCCTTAAAGGCTAGGCTTAGTTTGATCGTCACTTTCAGCGGACTTTATTCGGTGGAGTTATGGCCCCTTATTTAACAAAAAAAGTCGTTTCTTGCTGTTTCCGTGCAATAACTGCCACAAACTTGGTAACAACCTAGGCCAAGTTCGTTTAATTTACCCTGTAATACATGTTCAATAAAAAGTCTACTGACATGTTTAAACCTAACCTCAACATTTTCCTGCAAGCGGGGGATATAAATTTCATGAATTAGCTTGTTTTCACTTAATTCAGTTCACATGGAATCCGCTGTGGTCGAGTGGTTGGCATTGGGGATTTGAAACCGGGTGTTCAGGGTTCGATCCCAAGTTACGGCACTACGGTCACCGTGGAGTGCCCTTGGGCAAGGCACATTTTCTAGCCTAGTACTGGTTTGTTTACCCAGGGATTATGAATAAGTGAACTGTCGCCGTAATATAACTGAAATATTGTTGAAAGCGGCGTAAAGCCCAAATAAACAAACAAACAATTTATGCTGTTGAATGTCCATTGTATCTGATTCCCTTTTATTTGTTTAAGGATGCAATGGAAACAACAGTAGATGAGGTACATGTCTCTAAAAAGAAGGGTAAAAGTAATAATAAAAAAGAAGATAAAAAAGAGGATAAAAAAGTGGATAAAAGGGAGGATAAAAAAGCAGATAAAAAAGAGGATAAAAAAGAAGATAAAAAAGAAGATAAAAAAGTAAATAAAAAAGTAGATAAAAAAGATTCCCCCCCTCCAGATGACTTTGTCATACCAAAATCTGCATTAGAGCCCGAGGTGGAAGTCTCAACTTTATCTCCTAGTAATAAAACAGATATAAGTGATAATACATCAAAAAGTCCAAAGAAAAAGAAAAAGGATAAAAGTAAACGAAAAGAAGAGGTAAGGCTTACACTTACACACCGCGTTTAGTTTGACTTAATTCCAATTTACTAATAGACTACTTTGTAATTCCTTTATCAGCTTACCATTTGATTTCTTATTGATTCAAGAGTCATCTGGTTTTAAAACATTGGAGGAAAGGAATAGAACATCTGAAAAACTGGATGTAACATTTTGATAATATTTTAAAAGTGTTCTGCAGCGTAATAACTCGTAAGCTGTCTGTATGAAAGAAAGGTTTCAATACTCCAGTGATGGGCGTATTTTCCATGATACATTAGAGTTTACACCAACAAGAGCATGAGGGAGTTGAGGATCAATAACTATTGTGAGGGCTTCCCTCCCTTGTTAAATATTATTGTGGTTGCTCAGAGGTAGAGCCCTGGCCTTTTAATCAAAAGGTTCCTGGCTCAATTCATTCTAGAGCTGGTTCAAAAGTTGCTCCCAAGCACACCAGTCTTGAATACTGGTTGAGGATCCAGGAAACAGACATCAACAGTGATACAAATATATCCTCAATCCTTTCCTTAGTACAAACAACTTTGGACATCTTTGTAGTAAAAGACCTTTAAAAACGCGGCAGGAAAAGAAAAAAAAATTGCTCGATATTGGTTATTGCTCATCTTCTCCACAATGTTTTCAAATTCTTACTGATGAATTTATTAATATTACTTAATACTTATTTTTCCCGAGATGTTTTAATCACCGGATGACTTTTAAAATCCCATACCAGTGAAACATATAAGCATCCAATAAATCTGTTGGTACTCTTGGCTGCATGTATATTAAGTGTTTAAAAAAGATTGATGCTGTCATAATATTATCATTCCAAACTTGATATAATTTCCTAAAGAGGAAGGGTTATAATGCACCACATCAGGTTGATAAAACTAATACACTGTATGAACATTTCATTTGTATTGCAACTTGTATTGTTAACATGTTTAACCTTGTCTCACATACAACAAATCAGCAGCAGACGACTTGAAAGCATTCTGGCAAAATCTTCAAAAATCTCTATAAATGTAAATTAAATTAGTAAATAGAGTTGAAAATTAACATTGTGGCAAAAGGAGAATTTTCTTTTGTAACAATGTTTTCAAAAGTCTTCTGCAGCGTTTGTTTGTGTAAAAGGTTTAATGTGTACTGAACAGAGAAAGTAACACAACAACACATTTAAATGTACAGTCCAACCTGTGTGATCTAAAATTGTGACTATTAACTTTTTAAAACTGATTTTCTTTTATGTTTTCAGAAGTTAGAAAGTCTTATCCCAGAAGATAGTCAAACAGGTGCTAGTGGCAGTGTAGAAGCTAGTCTCTCAAATAGAAATGTCTCCAGTAAAATACCTCCTAAATCAAGTAGTGACGGTAAGTGACAGTTGGGGGCATATGCTAGAATCACTGTGGTATGACACTCCAAGTTTCATTTATTGTGGCGCAAACTTAGTTCAAGTTTTTAAGATACTTTTATGAAACTTGGTAATGAGTTTAAGATGTGCAATGCATGATTTAGTATCAAATTCATTTTTGGTAATCCACAGTTATCTCCCCTTGAATCTGATCAGGCGTTCTAGATTAATTCTCCCTTGAACTTTTTCTCATGCTTTCAAAGCAATATGTGGGGGTGGTAAGTCAATTCTAGTGCAAGTTCAGGTAAGGACCAGTAAACCTGGCAGACTTGCACTGATTGCACCTTATCAAAATAATCGAAACATTCTTAACAATAAAAATCCATAAAAATAATTAGAATTATTCTGAAACAGCTGAAAATTTTGTGTGAAATGTGAAATTGCTAATCAGGCTCCAAAACTATAAGCATTTAATCTGATTGGTCAGAAGCCTTATTTTGAGCATGAAGTTCATTTCTGAGCACAGAGAACTTTTTCAGAGTTTTATAGTTTCGGACTCGAGAGAAAATCTTAAATTACTCACTGTCCTGTCCAAGGAGAGCTTATGTTGTCTGGTGGTGTGTTGCCATTATCCTCAATGGCAGTGTTAACATTCTTTAATGTGCAATCTTGTCTTATACGGTAGCGACGCGGGCTGTCAATCCAGGGGTTGTGAGTTTGAATCCCGGCTCTGCCAACTGTCTTTCCGACGATTGACAAAAGTCAATGCGACATGCGTCATTCGTCTTCCACCAATGTGCTAAGTCTATGTGGAAAAGCAGCCACATGCTTGGGAAGATTGTTGTGTGGAGTACTGGTGTGAGAAAACCAGGAAATGCATGAGTTGGTGAACTGGCCGCCTCGATATAACTGAGAAATTGTTGAAAACGGCGTTAAACCCCAATCAATCAATCAATCAATGTCTTATACGGGCCGCTCTTTACACACATTCATCGTTACAAAAGTAAAATCATGAATATATTAAAGCCTTTGTCTACATAAACATATTCAAGGAATTAACTAAAACTAAGGAGAAATCATTATTAAGACTCCAGCAGATATAAAATATGACCTATTTGGTTTGTATTGTTTCAGTTCAATCCCAAGTCACACAAGAACCTATGGTTGTGCAAGCGAGCACAGGAGCTGAAGCTGCGGCCTCAGTCCAGACTCCAACCTTTGATGAAATGGGAGGATCAACAGGTAGATCTTTACTTCAATAAATATTCCCTATTTTAGCTCGACTATTCGAAGAATATGAGAGCTATACTACTCACCCTGGCGTCGGCGTCTGTGTCCATGTCACACCTTGATTAAGGTTTTGCATGTAAGTACTTATATACTACATGTATTGCATTGAAACTTTCTACAACCCTACCAAATTATCACACCTATGTAGATTATCAAGTTAGATAACTGTATCCTGCATTTTTTCAAGTTATGGCCCTTATTTTACTTCTGGTTAAAGTTGTGTGTGCAACTTAATTAACAGTCCATATCTCAGTAGTTACTTGATGCATTGCATGGAAACTTTATAAAACCTTACCCAGCTATCACGCTTATGTAGATTATCAAGTTAGATAACTCTATCCTGTATTTTATGGAAGTTATGGCCCTTTTTATACGCCCGTTTTGAAAAAACGGATCGTATTATAGTTTTACCTGCGGCGGGCGGCGTCCAGTATGTTGTCAGCTCAATAACTTCAGAAGCCTTTGTCCAATCATCACCAAATTTGGTCATAATGTGTATTGGGATAATATCTTGGCCAAGTTCGATAACTAGCCATATCACTTAAGTCAATCGAGAGTTATCGCCCTTTTATTAAAGAAATTACCTAAAATTGGTCTTGTCAGCTTAATAACTTTAGAAGCCTTTGTCCAATCATCACCAAATTTAGTCAGAATATGTATTGGCATAATATCTCGGACAAGTTCGATAACTAGCCATATCGCTTTAGTCAATCAGAGTTATTGCCCTTTAATTATAGAAATTACCTAAAATTAGTCTTGTCAGCTCAATAACTTTAGAATCCTTTGTCCAATCTTCACCAAATTTATTCAGAATGTGTATTGACATAATATCTTGGACAAGTTCGATAACTTACCACGTTATCTTAGTCACTACATACTTATGTCCCTTGAAATTGCCATAACTGTACTAACAGTGTCTGCTCTCTAAATTTGCCTGATGTACAACCAATTATCACTATACATGTACTTCATTGATCTCAAAAAAACAGGACGGGCGTATTTTGTGACATTTGGCGCTCTTGTTTTACTTAGAAATTCTGGTTAAAGTTTTGCCTGCAACTACATTAAGAGACCATATCTTAGTAACTACTTGATGCATTACATTGAAACTTTATACAACCCTTCCCAACCATCACACCTATGTAAACAATCAAGGTTGATAACTCGATCGAGTATATTTTGCAAATCATGGCCCTTTTTTTACCTAGTAATTTGGTTTAAGTTTTGCATGCAACTACATTAAGAGTTGATATTCTAGTATTTACTTGATGCATTGCTTTGAAACTTTATACAACCCTTCCCAACTACCACACCTATGTTGATTTTCAAGTTAAATAACTCCATCCTGCATTTTATGCAAGTTATGGCCCTTTTTGGACTATAAATTCTGGTTAAAGTTTTGCATGCAACTACATTAAGAGACCATATCTTAGAAACTACTTGATGCATTGCATTGACACTTTATACAGCCCTTCCCAACCATCACACCTATGTAAACAATCAAGTACAATAACTCTATCCAATATTTTATGCAAGTTATGGCCTTTTTTGGACTTAACAATTCTGGTTAAAGTTTTGCGTGCAACTACATTAAACGTCTATATCTCAGTATCTACTTGAAGCATTGTATTGAAACTTTATACAACCCTTCCAAATTTCACAACTATATACACAACCAATTAATATAACTCTATCCTACATATGATGCAAATTGTTGCCCTTTTTTTACTTAGAAATTATGGTTAAAGGTTTGCGTGCATCTACATTAAGAGTCCATATCTTAGTAACTACTTGATGCATTCATTGAAACGTTATACAACCTATCCCAACCATCACAACTATGAAAATAATCAAGATAATAACTCTATCCTGCATATAATGCAAATTATCACCCTTTACGAAATTCTGGTTAATGTTTTGCATGCAACTTCATTAGAGTCCATATCTCAGTAACTTAAATAAGTGGTGGAATAGTCAAGCATGCTGTCCTCCGACAGCAATCGTTAATGCATTTCCTGATACAGACAAGACTGGTGTGGTGGTAGAGTGTGGGAGGTCATGGGTTTGATCCCCAGCCGGGTTATACCAAAGACTTTAAAAATAGTAGTAATGGCTGCCCTCCTCGGCGCTCAGGGTTGCAGAGTTTAGCAATACGACTGACTGACTGACTGGTGTCAGAATTAATGGGAACATACCCACGAAACACTGTGATATAACTGAAAAATTGTTGAAAGCAGTGTAATACACCAAACAATCAATCAATGATACAGTCAACTTTTGAAAATATTGTGGGAAAAGAATAAATTGATCAAAACAATCAATTACCTTTTTTCCTATAATGTTATTTATGTGTATCAAGATTATGCATTGAAGTTTCCAGATATCGCATTTTTTAGCTTGACTATTCGAAGAATATGAGAGCTATTACAGTCACTTGTGCGTCGGCGTTGCAACTTTGGTTAAAGTTTTGCATGCAAGGTACTTTCATGGATATATCTCAGTAACACTAATGATATTGACTTGAAACTTCATTCATATCTTCAGGGTTGTCAGACAGTCAAGTTAGATAACTCTTGTATGAATTTAATACAAATAATGGCCCTTGATTGACTTTGAATATTTGGTTAAAGTTAAAGGTAGCAAACAATCAGGTTAGGTAACTCCTGACGGAATTTATTATAAATTATGGCCGTTTTTGAAGTAAAAAGTTACGGTTAAAGTTTTACACGCAAGGCCTTTTCTCACAAACAGCAGATGCTATTCAAACAAGACTTATCCAACTTGATTTATAGTGCTATACTATCAAGCTACTATCTAAGTAACAACTGTTGTCTATAGTATCAAATGGCCATATAGTCGAGCATGCTGTCTTGTGGACAGCTCTTGTTGTTCCATCGGCTGACCACTGTCTTTGGGTGTAACCTTAAGTGGTAGCTAAGACTTATAAAAAGGGTAGTAATAACTTCCTTTCTTGGTGCTTAGGGTTGTGGGGATAACATTATGTCTAATGCATACATGGCAGGATAAATAATACCTGTAGAACTGGTAAATTACCAAGGAAATATTGTGATATAACAGAAATACGGTTGAAATCAACATAAAACATTCGAAGCGAAGCATACAATTAAAACAGAGTTTCAAATTAGAGGAGTCTAAAATAGTATATTTGATGATTAGAGGAATTGCTAACCAAACATGTCCCAAAACAACTTCAATTGAAATGAAACAAGCAGTGCTCCACGAAAACCAACCAAGTTTTTAAGGAGTATTTTTAGCTCACCTGAGCTTTGCTCAAGGTGAGTTATTGTGATCGCCTTTTGTCCGGCGTCCATCGTGCGTCGTCCGTCGTGCGTCAACTTCTTCTCCTCAGTAACCAGTGGGTCAATTGGGATGAAACTTCACAGAAAGCATCCTCTCAATGACCTCACCAGATTTCCTTCAAATTTTTGGGATCCATGCATAATTCTGGTTTCCATGGCAACGAAATGAAAAAAACTTAAAAATTCTTCTTCTCCCAAACTGGTTGGCAGATTTGCAAATAATTTTGTAGAAATGTTCCTTGGATGATCCTCTGTCAGATTCCTTCAAGCCATGTTGATTTGTTGAAAAACATGGCCGCCAGGGGGGCGGGGCTATTTTGCCTTATATGGCTATATAGAAAACTTAAAAAATCTTCTTCTCCCAAACTGGTTGGCAGATTTTCAAATAATTTTGTAGAAATGCTCATTGGATGACCCTCTATCAGATTCCTTCAAGCCATCTTGATTGGTCAAAAAACATGGCCGCCAGGGGGCGGGGCTATTTTGCCTTATATGGCTATAGTGAAAACTTAAAAAATCTTCTCCTCCGAATGTGTCAGGCCGATTTTCAAATAATTTTGTAGAAATGTTCCTTGGATGACCCTCTATCAAATTCCTTCAAGCCATGTTGATTGTTAAAAAAAACATGGAAGCCAGGGGGAGCGGGTCTATTTTGCCTTATATGGCTATTGTGAAAACTTAAAAAAATCTTCTTCTCCAAAAGTGTCAGGCCAATTTTCAAATAATTTTGTAGGAATGTTCCTAGGGTGACCCTCTATCAGATTCCTTCAAGCCAAGTTGATTGGTCGGAAACTATGGCCGCCAGGGGGCGGGGCTTATATAGCTAAAGTAAAAAAAAAAAAACAGGTGAGCGATTCCAGGGCCATCATGGCCCTCTTGTTTAAATAGTTTACTTGAATACTTAGTAATTAATCCAGATCAGGCTGCAGATAGGTAATGTGATCTGAATGTACACTGTATGCAAATACTAATGTTTTTAGCTCACCTGAGCTTTGCTCAAGGTGAGTTATTGTGATTGCCTTTTGTCCGGCGTCCGGCGTCTGTCAACTTCTTCTCCTCAGTAACCAGTGGGTCAATTTGGGGCGGGGCTATTTTGCCTTATATGGCTATAGTGATATAGTGAAAACTTAAAAAATCTTCTCCTCCGAAAGTGTCAGGCCGATTTTCAAATAATTTTGTAGAAATGTTCCTTGGGTGACCCTCTATCAGATTCCTTCAAGCCATGTTGATTGGTCAAAAAGCATGGCCGCCAGGGGGGCGGGGCTATTTTGCCTTATATGGCTATAGTGCAAACTTAAAAAATCTTCTCCTCCAAAAGTGTCAGGCCGATTTTCAAATTATTTTGTAGAAATGTTCCTTGGGTGATCCTTAATCAGATTCCTTCAAGCCATGTTGATTGGTCAAAAAGCATGGCCGCCAGGGGGCGGGGCTATTTTGCCTTTTATGGCTATAGTGAAAACTTAAAAAATCTTCTCTTCAATAAGTGTCGGGCCGATTTTCAAATAATTTTGTAGAAATGTTCCTTGGGTGACCCTCTATCAGATTCCTTCAAGCCATGTTGATTGGTCGAAAAACATGGCCGCCAGGGGTGGGGCTATTTTGCCTTATATTGCCAAAGTGAAAACTTAAAAAATCTTCTCCTCCGAAAGTGTCAGGCTGATTTTCAAATACTTTTGTAGAAATGTTCCTTGGATGACCCTCTATAAGATTCCTTCAAGCCATGTTGATTGGTCGAAAAACATGGCCGCCAGGGGGGGGCGGGGCTATTTTGCCTTATATGGCTATAGTGAAAACTTAAAAAATCTTCTTCTCCGAAAGTGTCAGGCCGATTTTCAAATAATTTTGTAGAAATGTTCCTTGGATGACCCACTTTCAGATTCCTTCAAGCCATGTTGATTGGTCAAAAAACATGGCCGCCAGTGGGCAGGGCTATTTTGCATTATATGACTATAGTGAAAACTTAAAAAATCTTCTCCTCCAAAAGTGTCTGGCAGATTTCCAAATAATTTTGTAGAAATGTTCCTAGGGTGACCCTCTATCAGATTCCTTCAAGCCAAGTTGATTGGTCGGAAACTATGACTGCCAGGGGGCGGGGCTTATATAGCTAAAGTTAAAAAAAAAATCAGGTGAGCGATTCCAGGGCCATCATGGCCCTCTTGTTTATCTAAACTTTTGATATCGCTTTTTTTTTTCCACAGATAACTGGACAGAAGCCAAACCAAAAAATAAAAAGAAGAAAGCAAGACGAGCAGATTGATGATTATCCATGTTCATAAGCACTTGTTAACACTCCACTTTGTGATCACATGTGTACCATAATGTAGGAGAAACAAGCCGTAATACAGACAACTTGAAAACATTGTAGGGAAAAGGAGAAATTGCCAATTTTGTGCAATTTCTGAAAAACAAATTTTCACTTTGAAAATTCCATAGTTGATTTATGTCTGTACTGGGATGGAAATATTCAAAAGGCTGTTTTTCTGTCATTTCAGTATATTTCACATATAAATCATCCTATGATAGTATTCTGTTAACACTAGTCTTGATCAAACAAGTGATGTGTTTATATAGGCTTGGTCATAAGAGATATTTTGTTCTTATTCCTGTTATAGCATAAATCGCTATGAGTAAATGGCTTGCACTTGTTGACTCTTTCCCTCATTAAAGTTTCATATGTTTAACAATGTACTTGATATGATATTTTTAATCATATGACGAAAAATTATTCCATCTGAAAAATGGGAATATTAATTTGACCATTGCTAGAAAACATTGTGTTAAATGGATGAATTTCACATATTTTTCATTATGTTTTCATGTTTCGGGTTTATAAGAATCCAATATCATTTGATCTTTGTCGGGGAAGTATAATAAATGAAGGAATAATAAAAATATTGTTAACACTTTTCTATAGTGTTTTCAAAAAGTTGTCTGTATCCGATAAAAGGTTAATCGGCTCTGAATGTTTATTGTTTTACGATTGAAATTGAAATTTATTTAATGTAATTGGTAATATTTGTTGGGTTTTAGGGAAAGAGTTTGGTCAAGCAAATTGACTTGATTTTTTAAATGGATGATGTTGATCAAGTACTCCACAGTTTGAAAGGGACCAAGTTTAGCTATTAAAATTATGAATGAGAAGAAACAATATGGATGTGAGAGAACCGAATGTAGTATATAAATCAATTAATCAGGTGTATGTGTATTGGATGTAAACATTTTGAAAGGGTTTATTAACCCTTCCCACATATAACAGCTTTCTAATACCTCTGCAGCAGATGTCTTTTGACAACATTGTGACAAAGGGAGAAATTGTTCTAAATGACCAATTTCATTGTTTTGTCACAATATTTTCAGTAATTGCACATTAATTTACAGCGATTTTCAGTGATTTTAGTTATATAATTTCTAAGTCATCTGATGCAGATTTATGGTATGTAGAAGGGTTTAATAGTATCACACTTCTGGCATCTGAAAATTACTTGTTCCATAAATACAATAGGTAAGAAATATTTACGTATTTCATTTACATATTTTGACAGTTTTATGTCTAAATTGAATATTAAGAAATAAGTAAAAAGTGTGCATTTATTTTCTCTGAAAATTCAATGGTGACTTTTTACTAGCTACCACAGGAGTGATATCATAAACCTCTATAGTTATGTTTTTATTACACAGTTGGATCTAATTGTAGGCGTGTCTAGTCTTATGTCTGATCTTGATCTAAACCATTCACCTGTATTGTGTATGTTAGGGGATACTTGTAAAAAGCGTTACAATTATTAAATAGTGTTGACACAGGCTGTTTGTACAGCTTGTCTAAACTTACATTATCATGCATCAAAGGTCTAGATAAAGCGCAGTAATGAAGTATTTACCCTAATACTCTCTCGTATAACTCATTTTAGCCCACTTATTGAAGGTTTACAAAAAAATCGTCACAATGATTAACGATTTTTTAATCCCTTTCACTGATACAGGCGCTTTCTGTTGACTTTTGAAATCATTGTGACAAAAGGAGCAATTTCTCCTTTTGCCACAATGATTTTAACTCATTTCAATAAGCATACTAACATTTATAGAGAATTTCTATATTTTGGACTTGATAATTTCAAAGTTGTCTGCTGCAGACTTATTGTATGTAGGAAAGGGTCAAGTACCCACATTTTAGAGTTTGCGGGTCAAATACAGAAGTTGAAAGATCAAAAGAAAAAGGTTCTTTATCTAGAGCTTTGAATTGCAATCATGTGTACATAGAATGCATCTGGTTATGGATTTACAGCATTGTATTATTAGATTATATTTTACCTTCTGTTTGAGAGTATAATATTCTGAGTTATTATGGAAGAGTTATCTATTTATTGATATGCAGTAAAGCTCAAACAGAATTAAAAAGTGAAGATAAAAACATGTTCGATATGATGTTCAAGACTAGTCTGCTTTCAAAAACATCTAAGATCAAAAATGTTATATCTTGAAAAGAGGAAGTGTACTTTAAATACAAATTTGAAAGTATTGTGCTAAAGGGAGAACTTTTACAATTTTTTTTTTCAAAAGTTGTCTGCTGTCAATGCATCAAATATCATTTGCACCAGATTTGTACTCAATCTTACGTGAACGAATACCAATATATTGTAACATTTGCATGTTTATGAATTGCATTGATTTTCTCTTTTATTGCTTGTCATTTTCTGTAGGGTAAAATTGTTGGTTAGTCATTTTTGTTCTGTATAGGTAATTTATTGAGTTTTACTCAAATGAATGTAAACAAGACTTCGACCAGTTGCCAAAAATCTTCATATTTGTTTGTCTGTTTACAAGGAACTTTTTGTAGAAACTGATAACTTTAAGACAAAACACAAATTGTTGCTTTAAACCAATGTTTTCGAAAATCAGACTTTCTATAAATAAAGTCAAAATGATAATGGGTAACAGTGGCATATTAATCTTGTGTTGCCTGGCTTTGAAAGGTGACATGACACTGACTTATTGGAAGGCGATGCATAGGGGTCACTTCTATGTTGTATGTCTAACTGTGTCTTATTGGATGATTGCACATAGGGATCAATGTTTTCTAAGATCAGACTTTTTATAAAATAGTCAAACAAAAACCTATTGGAAGGGATGCATATGGATCAGTTCTATGTTCTCTATCACGCAGTGACTTTATAAGTAGATTACACATAGGGATCGCTTCTATGTTGTCTCACAGTCTGCCACACAGTGATTTATTGGTAGATAACTCATATCAATCGCATTTATGTTGTCTTAGTATGTCAGACTTTGATTTATTGGATGACGACACATAGATCGCTTCTATGTTGTCTCAGTATGTCACACTGTGACTTATTGGTAGATTACAGAGGGATCAGATCACTTTTATGTTGTCTCACACTGTGAATTATTGGATGATGATAAATAGAATCAGTTCTATTTTGCTATCCCACTGTGATTTATTGGAAGGCAACACATGTGTCACGTTTGAACACTCTTTATATTGTTATCTTATCGGAATTGTTTCCTGTTATACAGGTTTTAAACTTTTCTGATATAATATTTTCAAAAACATTATGGGAAAGGAGAAATTGCTCACAATTCTGTTTCCCCCAATGGGTTTGATAGACTGTGTTTGTATATGTTTCTTTGTTTGATATGAAATTATGCTTCATACACAGGGAAGTATGATAATGAATACATTTCTGTAACCTTTTTGAATTATTCTTTGTAGATGAATCATAAATATTTTCAGGTGCTATGTAAACTTCATTAAATACTTGTATTCTCTTCTATAGATATTTATCATTTTGAAATGGATATTTGTAAACTTTGCCCTTTTGCCAGATATGAGAATAAGATTGCTCGATATACTAAACACATGTTTATTTTCTTGGAAAGCGTGTTTGTAAATTTCTATGAAATGGTGATTTTGATTTTAAAAACATAATATGACCACACAGTACTTCATCAAGCATAAGAAAAATCTCGCAGTAATAGAGTGATATAGATTGAAAGAAAACGTGGAACATTTGTTGTTTAATGGAGAGGATAACTACGCAAATTGTATTTCGTCTAGTCATTTTGCAATCATAATATCCTTTAAACCATTGTGGTTGATAATGGAAGGCTTTCTACATTTATGATGAATTACGATTTTTAATTATACACAGGTATAAGTCTCAAATAAAGTGACTGCAGATGAATATTCAATGAGTATACCATTCAATAGTCGACTTACAACTATTCTGAAAAATTGTCCCTGATTAGAGGATTTTATTGAGTGTAAATTGTGGATTGAAAACTATGTCACCTCTTTTAGTTATAGCTATGCCTATTCTAGTGTTCAATTCGTGTTAGATGTATGTATACATGTGAAGTATTTTTGGAGTAGAATACATAATATATTATAAATATGAAATATATATGTATATACATAACATATATTTATTTTTAAATAATATTTTTGATGCTTCAATCATGACGTTTTGAATATTTATAGAAAGACCTATTTTGTTTAGTCAGTAATATTCTTTCACTTGTGTTTAACCCTTACCTTCATACGGATATTTTCTGATGCTCATGCAGAAGATAATAATTTTTCCTTTTCATTCAATGTTTTCAACTATATCAATATTCTTCTTCCAATAGTTCAGATAGAACATTTTCTTTGAAACATATGACTCTAAATGTAAAACTCTCTGGTATCTTCAAACACATTCTATGATGTATGAGGTGAACGTGTGCCATTTTATTGTATATACAGGCTATGAATATAAGTTTCAACACTTAATGCTTTTGAAAATTGGCAACATGTCTTTGATGCACCGTTGAAAATATTATGGGAAAGAAGGAATTACTGATTATGATTAGTTTTCTGGAGAAGGGAGAAACTAAGGTATCACATTGTCGTCTCCTGCAGAGTTGCCAAATGAGTCTGCATGTAAGAAAGGTTTATAGTTCACAGAATATCAAATCTTCAATATGTTGCATCTTAAAATTCAGAAATGTAATTTTGACATTGGGTTGCTTCAGTGAGAAATTTCTCCTTTACATCATAAAATTCAGAAATATAATTTAGACATTGGGTTGCTTCAGTGAGAAATTTTTCCTTTTAACACTTTGTTTATAAAAAGTTGGATGATGTCTGTATCAGGGAAAGGGTTATTTTTAATGGATGTGTAAAGAAATTTTATGAGGCAAACTATGATGAAAAGTTTCTAATGTTTACATTTTAGCACATGCAACAAATCTGCATATAAAAGCCTCTGCAGCAGTTGACTTTTGAAAAATTGTGGAAAAAACATGTTTTTATAGTCATCTGCTGTAGATGATGTATGTTCGAAAGGGCTAAAATTTGAAATAAGATAAAGGTAATTAAAATCTGCATAAAGAAGCAGAGGCTTTTGAAATAGATCACAATGCAATGCAAGATAAATAAAACTGTGCATCCCAATTTTTGTTTTAGTATCAGATGAAGGTTTAAAACTAGTGAGCAAAATACCCTTTATTGGACTGTGTTTGCTGTTGTTTACTTCTCTAATTGCAATAATAGTTTTTGTTCTATTCTCTGCTTTTTGTTGTATTACATATTTTAAGATATTTTTGAATGTAACAACTTTTGTCCTTAGACTGTGAAGTAATTCTTCACATACACATTTTTTTTTGGGGGGGGGGGGGGGGGGGATTTTTAATGAAAATGATGTATTAAGCATTCTTTTCTCAAGATCTTCTATTATTTTATGTTTTCAATTTGGAAAGTCTACAATTAACAAATTTAGGTAGGATGGTGTATGTCAAGGCGCGCTATTAGGCTTACCTTGTTTTTGAAGTTAAGGAAAAGAAGGGATTCTTATTGAAGATTTAAAAAACAGATGACAATTTGAATAAAATATCTTCAAAGTGTAGTTTGTGCAGCTGATTGAACCCTATTTTTGTAGGTCTGCTGCACACAGAGAAGTGTTGAAAAAAATTGTGAGGAAAGGAAAAATATCCATGTTTCTCCAACAATTTTTTCTGTTGTTTTCTGTTGGTTTGGTGGGGTTTTTCAATATAGAAAGAGCCTTACTATCTATGTTTACCTGATTTGATATTTAAAAGTTGTATCATTTGGAAATATTTAAGGATTTCTTTTTAATCAATTATAAAACTCCTTCTTGCAGGGGATAAAACCTCAGTTCTGATCAACTTCGTCCTCTGACCAAACACACTTTGTTAAATTCCTTCTCTTCTGTATGTTGCATGAAACGTTTCATGCGTTTGGGGTTAAAAGAGTGTTATCATTAATGAATTAAAATAGTAATGATGATAATTTGTAACCAGATCACATGTCTGTCTTTTGACAGATCTGCAGCAGATGACTTTGAAAGCATTTTGAAAAAGGAAAACTTGGAGAGACATTTTCCTTGTCTTGCAATGTTTCAACTATCATAATAAACTTTCGAAATTCTACAAATTCTTCCTTTACACGTTTTCAAAAAAGAGAATCCCACAGACACAGTATTAATTGCATTTTCTGGATATACGAGACTTAAAGGTAAAAGGTTAGTTAATAATATATATGATATATATGTGTTTGCCTATGTATTAATGATAGTTCTGTAAAACGGTACAATTGCAAATGATAATATATCATCAAAAAAGAGTTAAAAGGAGAAAAACACATAAAAGATGTTTTGTTCACCATTATTTTACCCATCATCTTCTTTTAGCTTATTTCGACACAATTGTGCAAATCACGAAGCCGAGCCCCTGTAGCTTAGTCGGTATGCGACGCGATCTGTCCAATCCAAGGATTGTGATCTCGAACTCCCAGCTCGGCCAACAATTATTTCCAACGTGATAAGTCAGTGACAAGGGCCATCGTCTTCCAACAATGGGCTAACAGTCTATGTGAAAAAGAAGCCCAGAGTGCTTTGACATAATGTATGTGGAGGTACTAGGTGTGAGGAAAGCCAAAATACACATTAGGTAGGTGGCCGCTGTGACTGCAAAGATTGCTTAAACAACTGCGTTTAACCCCTATCAAATATCAAAAAGCGCATTCACGGAGCAGTTGGGTCAATGTGTCTTATATCGTTTAAACTGTTATGTTTTGTGTTTCAAATGATTTCGACCCTATTGTATATGTCATGGTCGACCTGCGATATACAATGTACGTAGAACGCATGACATCGCGTCAAAAACAAAGATCGCTTGAATACGGATAAATCCTCGTACAACAGCTTCTTGTTGCCTACATGCCATTCGTAAAGTAAACTCATGCAGCACAAAACAGCTAGAATTCCCAGGACAATGCCCCGAACTTGAACCCGTCCTGTTCGAGATGAAGAGTTTTGAAACTTGACTTAAGGTCAGGAGTGAGTGCTACAGACCGGATTTCAATTGGGTTCCCCGAAACCAAGCCGAAATTTGATATTCCGCAGCACAACTCCCGATGTTTAACAGTCGAGATACAGACTAGGAGACGGCAAACCGGACATGAAACTATAGCGCAAGCACTGGCTTTGAATTGCTTCTGGTGCCTTATCACCGAATTATAGCGGTATAGTCTGTAAAGATCCAGCCGGAGTTTGGGCCAACGGAAGTGCTCCCATTCGCGATTTTTGCGTGCAGATTCATAGAAGATAGATGTGCGTGGGCCAGGTGCAAGAACCCTACATTTGCTTCTTCTGCACTGGGTGTTGCTTGCTTCAGACTTGAATCTGTAACGCTTAGGCCCTGCTCAGCCCGGACTTGGAAGTTGTCCCGACTATTCCGCGATTTTGCAAGTCTTTCTGGCAATAGTACTTACTTACGAATGTTCACCTTTCAAAGCCGCACTTTGGCCTTCCGGATGGTTTAAAACTTGCTTGTACCTAACGTTGTTTCTATCTATTCCCCACTTTCTGTTATCATTTTCATTCAAAATGACTCTTTTTATTTCAAGTATATTTTTGCACATGTCATATTTCATAAACTATATAACAAGTGGTCAAAACCTGTATGTAGCATTTTGACTGTCTCATGCTGCCCAGTGATTGAGCTTATCCGGTTTTACTTATTAACTATTGGTTTCCAGCATTTCGCTGTGCTTTTCTGGCAGGGTCCTGAACAAATTTTTCTAATGTTCAAGCTTGTCCAACCCATTTTTATTCTGGTTGGACAGATCAGCTAGTTGTAGTCAGAACTCCGGCAGTTCCTGTTGGCCAATACAGCCGAAGTGGTCGGAACTCTAACTAGTCCGGGCTGCTCCGGCTATTGTGTCTCGCTCTATGTTTAAAACTAGTCTAATCTTCAATAAATAGGATCGTTATAACCATTTGATAGGAAGCAGTTCCGAAGACAACGAAACCATGTTGTTACAGTCAATTTTCGATGCAAGTAGAATGTAATGACTTAATGAGCTCAGAAAAACTACGATAAATCAGTACGGCAAAATATAGTGCACAAATACTTTAAACTGACTGTAAGAATGCAAGCATAAGCAAAACTCCAATAAACTAGCTCACTGTAAGTCGCGGTAACCAAATAAAGTTTCTGAATGTGTAAAATAATCATATTAAAAGTAAGTACATATATCAATACTTACTGACTGGCCATGCTAAACCTCAAATATTGTACAACACTGTTAACATGTTTAGCATTTATTCTAAATAAAAACATAATAGAATCAGTTGAGCAGGTTTACATCTATTCCTTTTAACAAAAATAGATTTGTTTGAGATATTTCGTAAGTATTTTCAATTGCAAACGCATTTAGCAGCAACAAGCTCTTAAAAGCATAGTGACAAAAGGAGACATATTTTGCTCAGTAAATGTCTCCATTTGCCTATTGCTATTCAGAAAACGCGTTTTGTTCCTACAGAGTATAATTATGCAGTTTTAATTTTCCGAAAATAATCTTGGAGATATTATACTGTAGATAAAAATCAAGAATATTGTAATTTTCTTGTAAAAACGACTAATTTTTTGACAATATTTCATTTCTACTCATACTTTGTTCCATAGATTTACTCAACGATCCTATACAAAATGCAATTTACAGATGTGTTTGTGGTGCTTTTTCAGGTTGTTTGTAATACGCCAGTTCGGTAATTTCTTTTACCTCTTTCGCCACTGTCTGTACATGGCACTCATTTACTTTAGCTAAGTGCGTTGGTGACGTGTCCTGGAGAATATCAGTATGAAGCAAAACATTAAATAAAACAGTGTATGAACTGGACTGAACATACTTAAGAAGTAATCGCTCTACTGCCTTCTGCCCAATATTAAGATTGTATCTTTTTTGTGACTATCTTGCACGGTTTTGACCGTTCTTTGTTTTGTTTGGTTCACTTGCTTCGTCTGTTTACAATTTCAGCAATCTCAACCAAGACTTAACAGTAATGCTTCGTGTGGTGGTCATCTTGTTAAACATTGTTCAAAGATTTATAGTTTTACACCAAAGAGACTGTGGTTGCTGCAGCTAATCAGAAAGTGGGGGATATGAACACTCTTTAAAAAAAGCAGATGTCCTCTGAATCCGTATTTATCGGGTTCCAATATAATGCGCATATCAGAAAGGGATCTTATTAAAATGGCCACT